>JAOQMP010000208.1:2022046-2054713 GCA_027563575.1 Erythroxylum pedicellare
ATGAATTATGCTTCCTAATTCTCATTAATCTCTAATAAACACCATTTTAACCTTAATTCAAGTAACAGGATGTTACATAACTACTACTTTAGAAGAGAAAGAAAAACATATGACAGAGGAAGTAGCGAGAGAAGAAGAGGAGGAAGCCTCTGTCAAAAAAGAGGAAGTAGAAGAGTGGCAAAAGATGATTGAAGAAGAAGAAGAGGAGGAAGCCTCTACTAAAAAGAGGAAGTAGAAGAGTGGATAAAGGTGATAGAGGAAGAATAAGAGGAGGAATCAAGTAAGGAAACTACTGATGAATCATTAGTAATCCCCTTAAGCATGAATGGTTCCTACTTCCTACAAGAAAAATTGTTTGACTCAACTGAAGATTCAAGGAGTTCTATTATTACTATTATTTTATTATTAGTTTGTTATTGAAAAGGACATTAATGGAGTCAATTGGATTTATTATTTAGATACATTATGTACTTAGTGTTATCTTACAACATGTGGCTTATTCACAGGCTACTAAACCGCTATCTGGAGAAACCAGTGGAGCAAGCCACTAATTATAAAACCAAATTAATGGTAAATATGAAGGGTACGTCAAGCTAAAGATGTTAAACAAGTACTATTTAGGAGGCAACCCAAGAATTAGGATAGGTTTCATTTTTATTTCATATTGTTTCCCTTTTTGTGTTAGTATAAGACTTCATTTCATGTTATTTTTATTTCCATGTCCTTTGGTTATTTTTGTTATGTTTATTTTCTTTTCTCTTTTTTATCCCTTTTTATAAACATTTACAAGGATGATTGTATCTAATATCAAATAGACCCTTCATCAAATTTAGAACTTTGGAATTGTTATTATTTAGTGCAGTACTAATTTAAACCCTTTCTTACTTTTTATGTTTTATTAATATTTTATGTATCTATGCTTATATTATGTACATTGGGGACAATGTACAATTTTAAGTGTGGGGAAGGGATTTACTAAGCTTATTATAATCATTGTTATTAAATTTTATTAACCGATATCTCAAATTAGTTAAAATATGTCCTAATACTTTAGATCATTATTGATTACTGAAGGATGAAAGTTATAATAAACTTGATTTTATAAGTCATATTTTTAATAGTCATTTAAATAGTCAAGTTAAATGAAAATTGCATTTATTTACACACATACAACCTTTTGTGAGCTTTTGAGCCCAAGAGGAAATACGTCACATTTTTTAAGCTCTTTTATTCTTTCATGCGTGTTATCATACATAGTTGGATAATTCAAAAACATGCTTTTATTATTCATATTGAGACCACATTTGTTAAATTAGAAGCACTGAAATGATAAGGCATTTAGATTGAACCTTTTTTAGACTGTTTTCTTTATAATTACCCTACTATATTTTATCCCTTAAGAGTAACCAATTTTGAGGCTTAGTCTTTTCATTGATTATAGCCGCATTATTAGCCTTTGCCTAATTTTTATTGGGAGCATTTTTTATTATTTTGAACCTTAAATGTTATTTACATTTACTTGATTGCTTGAAACTTAAACTTTGAAAGGCTTAGTGTTTCTTTAATTTTTAGTAGATGATGAATGCTTGAAAAAATAATATATGTTGAGGGCATGATTTAAAAAAAGTGTTAAAATTATGGTACCAATGGACTTATGGTAAGAAGGACTTATATTGTGAAAGACTAAGTTTCTTGTAATTTTTTTGTGAATTTCTTTTAATTTTAACCCCTTTTATTATCTGTATCATACCTTACCTAAACTTCATTAAAACCCTATATTAAGAGCTTTTTTATTTTATTTTTTACTTATAAGTGATGAAGGTATGATTTTATTGCAAACTTATGGTTAAGAATTCTTCTATACATTGATTCAAGGATTCTTACACTTTTTTCTCTAAACACTTAAGTACATTGAGTGAAACTTTAGTGAGGGTGCAAAAGTTTGTGCTTTTGATTTCAAGAAAATTATTCTTGTGATTATTATTGATATCGTTTTATGAAGGTTAGTTCTAGGATGACTTGAATCCAATTGTTTGTTAATTTGATCAATATGATATGATGATTTACAGTGTGAATGGACAAGTTGGAGTTAATAAAGGATGGATGTTTATAGGATTGACAATTTAGATTATGATTTGTTTAAGACAAACAAAAACTTGAGTGTGAGTGTGTTTGATAATAATTATTTGACTATATTTATATAGTTATGTTTAATGTGTTTTGCTTATTATTTAATAGTTTTATAGAATTTTTGGTACTTAATTCACATCAAGTATATTTGTAGGTGATAATTGCTTTCTTGAACCAAAAGGAGAAGAATTTAGATAAAATCGTGGCATGAAACGAAGATTTAAAACAAGTTAGGACTTACACGACTGTGTACGGTGGCTGTGTAAGTCTCTGTAAATATATGGAGATTTGAAGAATAATGTTTCTAGTTGTGTGAAGATATATGCCCATGTATGTGGATACACACAACTCTATCTATTGCCCGTGCAAGTCCTTATGCCTATAAGTTTAGGTGCTTTTAGAGTTACATGGTCTCTTACACAACCATGTAAGTGACCGTGTATATTCTAGAACTAGTTTTTACTACAAAAGGACGTAAACAGAAGTACATAAAGTGAGGCGAGTTTTATAGCATCTTTAAGTTGTAAGAAATATAGAGAAGCACATAAAGTGAGGCGAGTTTTATAGCATCTTTAAGTCATAAGAAATATAGAGAAGCGACATTTCTGAGCAGAGGACGAGGTAAAAACGAAGATTACGTCACAAGATCTGATAGATAGTAACATTCAATCTAAATTATGAGAAGATTCATTAGAAGAAAAAGTAAGATGTATAATATGATTTCTTTGCTCTCTTGTTGTTATTCTAAATATTTGTCTTTGGTTTTGTTTTATATGGATAAGAAGTAATTTGTTAGTGCCTAGGTATGATAATGAACCTTAAGTTGTGATGACAATATGATTTGATCTTTTATTTAATGTAGTTTTATTGATAAATTTATTGAGATTCAATTATGTGTTATATTCTTGTTCTAATATATCCAAAATATTTGTTCATGATTTGATTTCATATGATTGAGATTGAAAATTCCTTTTGTGTAAATAGATCTACCATAATTGGAAGGAGTTGTATATCAACTTTAAAATATAAAGAGATAAGGATATTTATTGTTCTTTTATTTGATATTATTATTATTATTATTATTATTATTATTATTATTATTAAATAATGAAATTGTAATATTTTAAATATTTTGTATTGTTCTCAATTTTATATTTATATAATGATTAAATAATTTTTTTAATATTAATTATGGTTATTATTTATATATGAAAATTAATATAAACAAAAATATTACTGTTATGTTGTCTAAGTAATAAAGATTGAAGCATTGAAGCGTGTAACGGTAATACAAAAGGACTATAGATGTAAGAGATGGCAGTACGAGGAAGATATGAGTTGGAAAAGGAGGAAACAATCAACCTGTCGAAATGGTTCCTCTCTCTCTCTCTCTTTCTATCTCTTAGTTTCTTCAGTAGTTCAGTTGTGAAAGATATACGAGGTGAACAGGGTAAGAGCTCTTGAGTGAATATGAAAAGGAGGGGATCAAACTGTTCTCTTCTTTCTCTGTATTTCTTCCAGTTATGCAGAGTGCAGACAATCAGACAAAAATAAAATGAAAAGCAGTTTCGGTTGGTCTATGTTTCTCTTTCTTGTTAGATTGTGGTGTAACTTACGTTGTTTGTTGTTGTAATCAAAGCCTCCTGAAGCTGATCTCAACAGCAAATGAAATGACGTTAGCTTAAAATGTATGAACTCCAACTTAAGTCGTTTATCTTTTTCTTCTTTTCTTTACTTTTTCCTGTTTGTCTTTGCCGCCTCAGTTTAACATTTATCCAGTGGACCAATCGAAAATGGGAAAACAGAAACCCTGATTGTTCATGATGCCCAATGGCCCAATTCTTCACGGACAAGCGGGCATTGATGTCTGGAGATGCTCTTCTTTTCTGTGCCGGACCAACATACATCTGTATGTAATGCAGTGCCGAAGAATTTGGACTTTTTGAGAAACCAAATGGGAAGCTTTCAAGATTTGCATTACCTGATCAAAAGTTAATAATAGAACCTCTTGTCGGTTGCCTCGACGCTATGTTGTTCTCCGTAATGGCTCTTTATCATTAGAGAGTAGATACACTAAGACAAGAGTGTCTTTCTACTGTTCTATGACAAAGTCCGAATCTTGACACCTAAGCATAAGCATATATTCTCCACAAATTGCTATCTTAGTAGGACTAATCATGAGGTGCCACTTCACTGTCGATGCCTAACTGTATAATTTTCTTCCTAAATTTGGCATTTTGTACCAATAAAGAACTCAGCCAAGTACTTTTCATTGGTTATCTATGGACGGTAAACAGATGAGAAAATAGGCAGTTCAGGTTCGTCTGAGTAAACAGATGCAAAGATATATTAAGCTTAAAGCATCAAAGAGTCGTTGTCAGTTAAAGTATGGCAGAACACCCGGGGTTAAGCTTAAGCATCAAAGAGCGATTGTCAATTAAATAGTCCGACTAAGAAGGTGCCTATTCAAAATCTACTATTGTTTCTATTTTATCTTTTACGAGAATTAACTCTTAATTTGTAAAAAATTAAAAAAAAAAGAATTTTTTTACTTTATTTAGAGCCTATAAAATATTAATAGGGTGTTTGGTTGAGGAGAATTATCATTTCATTCCTTGTCTATTCTTAATAATAAATTGTTACTTTATTTAGTTAAAAGAAATTATACAGAATAGACAATCTTAAAGATTCATTGTTTTTGAATTTGCAAAATATGTAACGACACTACCTCCCTTATTTTTAGCTATTCCTAGATCTGTGATAGTGATAATAATATAATATTATTATTATTATTATTATTATTATAAAATTAATAATAACAATAAAAATAGGAATAATTGTAAGTTATAATTATAATAAAATTTAAATAAAAATAAAAATAAGAAGAAAATTAAATAATAAGAAAAATGTTATTAATAAAAATTAAAATAAATATTTTGATTTTTTATTAATTATTTTTTATCATTTCAAATTTATATTTTCAAAATAAATATTACCCTATGTCAAAATTTTAAGAATAAACTTAACTAAATAATAGATATTTAATTATATCTCGTCTATTTTATTCTTATATTGCTTATCTGTTGGTATAAACATCGTGTAAAACGATCTGAACTAGCCTATTCGCCTGGTAGGCAAAGGGAAAGGGCAACAACTACTCGAATCAAATGACATGACAGAACCGTTGACTCTTTCTTTTCAGCAAGCCTCTCTCTCTTCTATTCTTATTATTCTCCTTGTGTCAAGTAGAATCTTGTGAAAAACAGAAGATCTGTTCTGCTCTCTGTTTGCTTCAGAAGACGAGAAAGAAAATACGCCGCCAGTATGTGTACGTGATCAGAGGGATCTGAGGATACGATACCCTCCCTTCAGAGATTTTCTCTGCACCTAATGATACCACAACAGTGTTGATATAACAGATGCGTATTTCAGCTGTCAAGCAACACCCGATTCACGCCTTGTTTTTAGTTTCAAAGTTTTTGCTTGTAAGTGTACAATCATGACTAGCATTTCCAGTATTTTTATTCGTAGCACCGACAACTTTCCATCTGCGAAGGAAAAAGAAGAGTTCAATTATTCGAGGGCTGAGTCAATTATCTTCTCCATCTGTGCATTGGCGCTGTCATTTTGCTCTTGAATCTATGCACATTATTTTGTTCCTACTCTATTTGAAATAGATACTGATTGAACAGAGTAAGAACAGATCAGATAATTTGAACCCATCAAGTTCTTGGAAAAGTCGGACAGACATGGCGTAAGCTGAATGCTGTGCAAAACCCTGAAACTTCAACACACACTTGGCACTTCTTAGAAAGGAATAGGAACACCCACTTGGAATTTGAATATTATGGCCCGAGTTCATAGAAATTGACGGCCCCAATCACCGGGAGCGTATCCAACAAAACTTCATTTCCGCATTACAACAATGTCCTGACTTGCGTCGTTCTAAATTGCAAATATGCCTTTATTGAACTCGTGCTCGTATTAAATCAACTCTGGCCAGGTTGTTTGTCTCTTCCATTTCCTTCCATGTACTAAAACTGTTCAATCTCAAAAGCCAATCTGTTCTGGTAATCTGCCCCGCATCTTTGTTCGTGTCAATCTTCGCATGCATGGAGTTCTAAATCAACAGAACCTTCTCTTCAACCCCTTTTTTTTTTTTTTCATTTCCCTGAATCATCTGTGGTGGAAACGATATGCTTTCTTTTATCGGACTGCTACCAAATTACCAATCCATCAGTGCAGCTCATTACTGGGACTAAATTATTCCCCAGGGGTAATCATCTGTTTCATCGAATGCCTCCAGCAACCAGAAATACACCGTAATCGTGCATGGGTCGAACCAATGACCCCACAAAACTCATGTTCCACTCCACTAAGATTTCCAATTTCAAAATGATAGTGTGCAATACCAACATGCATCCCTATGAAACTCTGCCGTGCTCTTGGGCAAGCCTTTCTTCACTACGTTGCATGAGTTCCTCGTACACTTTCATTGAGACAGTCGAGAACTTTTCCATGGCCTCAAAGATGCGTTGTAGACTGTCCTTCAGATTACTAGTACTAGTATCGCTTTGATATACAACATTTCCGGTTAATGAGAGACTATTACCATCTCCAACAACCAGAACAATTTTCTTATCTAATGCCTTAATCTCCTTCTGTATTTTTTGATCCTCCCTATCCAAATTCTTGACTTTTCCCTCCAAACCCTTGTTCATTATCATCCTCTGTTGCATTTCCAGCTTATCTTGTTCCCAAAGCTGAAACACGGACAACGCAAAATCGCGCATAGAATCAATTACTTCCTTTTCAGATATTCTTTCCAGAGCTTGTGCCCATTGATTACAGATAACAAACACTGGAGGAGCACCTAACCTACCAGGTGAAAAGGGAACTATACCATCTGCTGTTACTTCTGGTTCGTATAGAAGACATTTAAAAAGCCAATTATTCAAGACTCTTATGTAACCCTTCTGGGCACCTACCCAAGAAGTAAAGCTTGAGGTCCAATGGAGAAGCTCATGCTCGAGCTGCAATATGGCTTGAAGATGATCATCACTCATCTTCTTTCCTGACCCAATGGGACCAAAACTTCTTGCTTCCATGATTAACTGGCGTTGATTATGATGGCACTCAAGCATGCTTTTCCACATTCTACTTAACCTAACAAGGTGGAAAAACTACATCAACCGCCATCGTAGTTGAGGATAAATTTATAATTATAACCAAAGATCACAACGACATGGTGAGGGCATTGAATCATGATAATGCGACATCATCTCCCAAAGTAAAATGTATAATACTTGATTAAACCATTAGGAGATACACTAGGGTAAAGAAACTAGCAAATTAAAACCAAGAATTGAACCAGACTCCATCTTATAACTGTCTCTTCAACAAGTCATGAATCTATCCTGCCTAAGAAGGAAAAAGCCAGTGGCATCTAAATGTCAAATGTAAAGGAACTAGTAACAATCTACATTGAACTGGATATGCAGCCAAAGTCCAGCCACATATGTATTAGAATTAACAAAAGCAAGCAACCTCACAGATAAAATAAAATTAAAACATCATGATGTCAGAAATGACAATTAGCTAGAAAAGAAGTTATACAGAGGTAAAATAAAATGGAATGCTCAGCAACAAACCAAAAACCAGATAAAAGTATAAACGCTGGGATACGAGTGTAACAAGAAAACTTGAAAATAAGACGGAAAGGTTGCTTGAAAATCAGAACATTTCACGTACCCTTGTATCAGTTCATTTAGTTGTGGCCATAACTCTTCATCCCTAATTTTGTTAATTGTTATAGATATCTTGTCAACAACTTGGATAGCTATTCTTATTTTTGTCGATAGATCCCTTATTATAGTTCTAGTTGCGTCAACTTTGTGAGCCTCAGCACCCCTCTCATCTAAACGCTTCAACTTCCGCAATTTCCTTTCATGATGCAATCGCATTTTCTCCTCTGCCTGCTAAAGCAGAAAGGAATATTGGTAGGAGTCGCAATTAGATAGCAAATAAAAAATTTTGGTGGTGAATTATAAGCCAAAGGCAGTATGATTCAGAACAGAAAATCACTTAAACGAGTGCTAAGCAAAATCATAAAGTTAAGAGAGATTACAATCAACAGACTTTAGATTAGATTGAAGAAAAGAAATACAATTCTTCACAATAGAATGTTCCAAAAACTACCTAAATGAAGAAAGCTTATTGACCAAGAAAAAGGAAAATGCAAAATTCAAAACAAATAATACTTAACACACCTTAACTTCATTATACAGTTTCTTCTCCCAAAGATACAGCTTCTGCAAAATAGAAGAAAGATTTTTGGACCTTATTTTTATATCTTCATCAACGTCAAAGTAAGATGGACCAGGTTGGTTAGTTGGGGCTAAGGCCTCGGAACTTTTGGATGTAGGAGACCCTGAGGATACTACAGATAAAGACGGAGTACCACCTTGCAACATCTTCGAAACTGCTTGAACAAAATCATAAAGATATTTTCAAACCTTTGCATAAGAAAAAGTCCAGTTTCCCTAAATTGGGCATATAAACATAAAATTAGTGGATCAAGCAAGCCAGAATAACTAAAGAGAACAGTAAAGCTTCAATTTTTATGGACTAAACCCACCTTGTTTGCGCTCATAATGGAGCTTCCCTGCTTCAAGCATCTTAGCTATCTCATTCCCTGACTCGGAAGCTCTCTCAAACTGAACCTTAATCTCAAAAGCCACTTGAGCTATATCGAGTGAGCTATGACCAGCTCGACCCTTGATCCCACCACCTCCAGTTCGCTCCTCCGACCTCTCATTATCAATAACTTTCTTCCCCACAACGTGCATTTCATACGCCGCCCCGTCATTCTCCATCGACACGCTGGGCCTGGTTTCATAGAGAGAGGCCTCAACCTCAGCACTACTACTAGTAGCACCCTTGTGACCCTGATCATCAACCATAACCGATTTGGAGTAATTACTATTACTGCCACGGACTTCCTTAACCACCTCATGTTGATAATCTTCATCTTCCAAATCAGGAATACCCTCCTCTTCTCTTACCTCCTTCGAGTCCCTACTCGGAGTATTGGATGGATAATACTTGTCATAACTCTCAAAAGGATTCAGGAAATCCCAACCACTCGGCGGCGACGGCGGAGGCGGCGGCGGCTTCGAAGAGGAAGCAACAGACCGTTGCGGAGATGAAGATCCGTTGTAACCAGTCATTGCTCCACCACCACGGCCAGCACCATAGTTAGGATATCCAAAGTAAGGATAAGTGCTCGAATTACCCATAGCACCATATTGATTGCTAGGTTGAGTATTATTATTGTTATTATAAAAGTACGAAGACGAAGTAGAAGATTCACTAAAGTAAACAGTCTCATACGCTGGCCTCTGCTCGTAAACAACAGAAGGCGGAGCCGCTTGTTTCTTCATATAATTCACATGCAGAAACCCCCCGCCGGCAAACCCAGCTTGATGATCCGAGCTCATGTAACTCATATACTCATCACCACCGCTGTGATGGTGCAACGGTGAGGAGTGACCGGAATGGTGAAGATGCGAGATTGGATCGTCGGAGTCGGAGTCGGAGTCATGGTCTTCGTCGCCTTCGGAATGGAAATGAAGATGAGAATCGGCGGAGTTGGAATGAGAGTGATGAGGCTTTTGAGGGGCCTGGTCGGAGAAAAAGACAATCGCATCGCCTTTTCTCTGCGGAGGCAAATTGAGATGAGGAGAGAGCGGAGCTCCACCAGAGCTCGAACAGTCCTGTTGAATGAAGCTGTGAAGAGAATTGCCGATTCTTTTCAAGGAGTGAACATAAGCCAAGTGAGCGTCGGCGAGGGCAAATCTCTGCTGAATAGCTTCCTCAAGGAAGCCGCATCGTTCTCGGCAGAGAGCGACGGCGGGGAGATCGTCGAGCTTGGACTTGGCGCACCCCATTTTAAGACTGATAAAGATGGCAACTTTTTAAGTTAGAAGGGAATGAAACTCTCAATAAAAATAGAAACTGCGGTGGGGATTGGTCATAATTTGGGATTCTCGTTGTAGATTTGGTAAAACAGGGAATGATTAGAAAAGGAAAGGATTATTTATTTATTAATTTATTCATATATATATACAGAAAGAAGAGGTGGGTTAGGTATTGAGAAGATTGGAGATAATGGGGTTGTGATAATGATACTAATTAGTGAGATAAGAGGAGGATTGAGGTAAGAGGAGCGTTTGTTTCTAAAGAAGATATCAGAAAGTGTGTGTAACTAAGAAGTGGACACATCACAGATAGGAGAGGGGGAAGGGGAAGGGGAAGAGGAAGAGGAAGAGGAAGAGATCAGGAAGAATATTGACAGCGAGGAAGAGTTTGTCGTGTGCCTGTAGTCGAGCTGTAGCAGAAAGAGAGAGATTATTGAGCAACCACAGTTAAGCGTATATACGACGACGAAGAAGGAATGAGAGAAGCGAGAGCGTCCGTTGGGCGTGAACTTTTTGCCTTTAATTTTCTCCATTTCATTTCATGGTGACCATAATCATAAGACTGACCTACGACAGTTACATAATGTATTTGTAACACTCTGTTCTCGTTAGCTCCAATACTATGTCGCAGACATGTCATGAGATGAGCTATATATATTATATTGTTGCATATTTTAAATTACCAAACCCTAAACTAATGATGGAATTACTTCAATTCATGCATACTATGAGGCGGCTGTTACTTTAGGCATTGATCATGGTCCCCGTGACTGTCTCTATTGGTAGGAATTGGATCCTTAATATTATACAAGGTCAGTCACAATCGAAAAGTAGACCTAGACCTATGTAACGGATGCGCTTTACACGTAATACTTGTTACATTTGACGTGTTGAAGTGGATTAACAAACTAGTTGGACCTGCAAATCTACTTATGGCTATTGGCTATACTGTTTTTCCATTCAGCTTCACATTCTAAAAGACTAAAGCACATGCTTTTCTTTCTGGTTTTGGAATCAGTCAGGACATGGAAACTGGAGAGGGTTGAGTACAAGTCTGATCCAGTGACCTGTTGACCTGCTGTGTCAATGACCTTTAGTTACTTAGTCAAAGACCAGTTGGACTTGGTTCTCATGAATTCACTGTATACTACAACTACAGCCTACAGCCTCCACCTCGATTCTACTATTTTTTTCTCTTAACTATTGAGTATTGACTGAGTACGACACCGTTTTGTTACTATGGGTGCTATTGTATTGTTTTCAAAATGGGTATCATGAACCTGTTGACAAAAGTTGCCTCAGCTTTATGACGATGAAGAATTTAAGAGTCCAGAGGCTCTAAGCTTCTCTCCTTTCAAATTTAACAAGTGTAATCTTGGTTTTGAGCAGCAATAGGTGGAATGAGTTAATTTACCTGTTCAAGGTCTTTTTGACATTCAAATGATTTTCCTGTACAACCTAGATTTCGTGTCTTATGTAGATAAAGTAAACAACATCCAATCCAATCCATTATTTGTGTCATTCATAATTAGGTACAAAGAAAAGAATAAAAAGAGAGATGACAAAGACTTGTAACACTGCTACGTACGTGATTTCTTAGCTAGGGAATGACTTATTTTTACGATAGTTTGTCTAATTATTCATCTTGTGTTAGGAATCTAATAGAGATTGTATTGTTGATAGTATATTGATAATATTTTAGATAAAATAAGCTGGAGCAAGCTCCCCCTCTTGAGCAGACCAGGCCTGCTTCCTAACAATGATAATAATAATCGTTGTTGTTCTCTGCTCACTAGACAGCTATATTCGTCTCCCTTCATTCTCTCTCCATAACTACCTCACTCTCTTCTAACAAATTTGCCTACATAGCAGATGTCACTCCCTCCTTTCCCAATTTGTTCCTACAAGTATAAATTTTAATGGGCTTAGTTGGTTTAGGTTGAGGAAAGGGTGGATTGTTAACAATTCCCTCCTCCTCAATTGGCCCCTTATCTTCAAGGGAAAAAGAAGGAAATTGTCTCTTGATAAAGTCTGCATCCTCCCATGTAGCTTCCTCTCCAGGCTTAGCCTTCCACCGAATCAACCATTGCTGGACCTTTCTGCCTTTAGACGTGATGTAGCGTGAAGCCAAGACTGCTTCAGGTTCAGCCCTTTCAGAAACATCCACCTCTAATTCTTGGGGAAGGTCTTGGTAAATAGGGTGGTCACCTATGGCCCTTTTCAACTAAGAGATATGAAAAATTAGATGCACCTTGGTTGCAGGTGGAAGTTGTAGTTGGTAAGCAGCCTGCCCTATCTTTTTAATAACCTTAAAAGAGCCATAATACCTTGCAGATAGCTTAGGACAGATGCTCCTTACTAGGGTGAGCCGTCTATATAGTCTGAGCTTGACATAAACCAAGTCTCCCACCTAGTACTGTACCTCCCTTCTATGAGCATCAGCGAATTTCTTCATTGATGACTGAGCACAAAGTAAATTGTGCTTAAGTTGGTGCAAAGCCTCATCTATGTCGATCAAGGTTGCTGCCACTAACTCCAATTATGTCTCTCCTTGTATAAA
This sequence comes from Erythroxylum pedicellare, assembly GCA_027563575.1. Classification (NCBI taxonomy): domain Eukaryota; kingdom Viridiplantae; phylum Streptophyta; class Magnoliopsida; order Malpighiales; family Erythroxylaceae; genus Erythroxylum; species Erythroxylum pedicellare. The sequence goes on from JAOQMP010000208.1 coordinate 2,034,716, forward strand.
GTGCAGAATTGAAGGTGGTAAGTGGCCATAAACCACTTCAAAGGGAGTCCTTCCTATTGAAACATGAAAGTTTGTGTTATACCAATACTTAGCCCAAGATAACCAATGAGACCAATGTTTAGGTTATTCGGAAGCAAAGCAACGAAGGTAAGTTTCCAAGCCCCTATTAACCACTTCCATCTGGCCATCTATTTGGGGGCAATAGAAAGAACTCATCTTCAACACTGTTCCCTGTAACCTAAATATTTCCTTCCAAAAATTGCTTGTGAAGAGAGGATCTCTATCGCTCAATATTGAGCTAGGAATACCATGTAACTTTACCACATCTCTAATAAACATTTCAGCCACTGTTTTAGCTATAAAGGGGTGTTTAAGAACTGTGAAGTGGGCGTATTTTGACAGCCTATCCACGACCACCATTATAACTTCATAGCCTCGGGATTTAAGAAGCTTTGTGATGAAGTCCATGGATACTTCATCCTAAACTAGCTTAGGAATGGGCAAGGGCTGTAAAAGGCCAGCTGGAGTCATAGCCAATTATTTATTCTTTTGACATATGGCACAGTCCTGTACAAACTTATATATTGATGACTTTGCTCCCAGTCAAAATAAGTCGTTAGCCAACCTTTTATAGGTTTTAAGAAAACCCGAGTGTCCCCCTATAGGAGAAAAATGATATTCCTGCAGTAATTGAGGGATTAATGCAGAAGTGGGATAGAGGATTAACCTGTTCTTATAAAATAGTAAGTTTCCCCTCACTAGATAATCGGGTTTAGACTCCGGATTCTGTTACAAAGTCACCAAAAGTTTACTAAGTTTGGCATCTTCCTGAACCTCCTTTCAAATCACTCCCATATCAGCCCAAAAGGGAGTTGAGACTACTACAAATAACAACTTATCCTCTTCTACTCTGGACAAGGCATCCGCTACCCCGTTCTGTCTTCCCGACTTATAGATCACTTCAAAATCAAGACCCAACAATTTAGCCTACCAACATTGCTGGTTTATCGATGGGATTCTTTAGTTCAGTAAATGCTTAAGGCTCTTATGATCAATATAGACTTTGAAATGTCTTCCCAATAAGAAATGTTTTCCAATGTTGAATAGCTAGGACTATCACCATCATTTCTTTTTTGTAGACAGACTTGGAATAAGTCAATTAAGCTAATGTTTTGTTGAAATAGGCCAAGGGACGACCTTCTTGCATTAAGACAACACTAATTCCCTTTCCGGATGCATCACACTCCACTGAAAATTCTTTAGAGAAATTCGATAAGGCTAAGACTGGAAAAGTGGTCATTCTCTTTTTGAGTTCCTCAAAAGCCTCTTGAGCTTCCCTTACCCAAACAAAGCCATTCTTCTTAGTCAATTCAATAAGTGGTTTTGCGATTCTACCATAATCCTTAACAAACTTCCTATAATACCCCGTAAGCCCAAGAAATCCTCTTACTCCCTTCACATTTTTAGGTTCAGGCCATTCCATGATACTCTTGATTTTCAACGGATCCATAGCTATTCCTTGAGCTGAAAGTACATGGCCTAGGTATTCAATGGACTGCTGTCCAAATAAGCACTTCTTCTTATTTACATATAAGTGATTATCCAATAATAGATGTAACACCCAGGCTATATGATGCAAGTGTTGGTTCCAATCTGAACTATAGATTAAAATGTCATCAAAGAAGACTAAAACAAATCTGCACAACTAAGGTTTGAAGATGGAATTTATAATGGATTGAAAGGTAGCAGGCGCATTTGTGAGTCCAAAAGGCATTACTAGGTACTCGTAATGCCCTTAGTGAGTACGAAACCCCGTCTTATGGACATCCTCCTCTCTAACTCTAATTTGATGAAATCCAAATTTCAAATCCACTTTAGAGAAATACTTGGCCCCATGTAACTCCTCCATCAATTCATCATTTACGGGAATAAGAAACTTGTTAGGCAATGTAAGTTTATTCAAAGCCCTATAGTCAACACACATTCTCCAAGACCTGTCTTTCTTTTTAAAAAGGATCACAGGGCTTGAAAAAGGGCCAACACTAGGTCTGATCACCCCTGCTCCTAGCAACTCTTTGACCTGCTTTTCTATCTCATTTTTGTGTGGTGCAAATGCCTATAGGTCGGACACTTACTGGTTCTACCCCTTCCTTCAGAACAATAGCATGATCACTGGTTCTCTTGGGAGGTAACTCCTTAATCGGTCGAAACACCACATTAAATTGGGTTAAAATAGCCTACAATTCCTACTGCTGGTTTGCCTCCAAAGCCCCTTTTCTTTCAGCTACAGCCTCTCTAAACTCCTATGGACCAGAGTAATTCTTCAATTTCCACTTCCTCACGCTTAAACATCTGTTGTAGAGCATATGGAATAAGGTCTTGCATATTAACTCCCTGCAGAGTGATTTCTGTCCCCATTCGGTCAAAAGACATAAACATTCTCTTCCGATCTACCTTAACCACCCCTAGTGTCTCCATCCAAGAAATACCTAAGATTAAATCAAGTCCTCCAATATTAAAAACATAAGCATCAACAGTAAATTGCTCCATTCACTTCCAGTTGAATTTCTTTACAAACTCCTTTTGAGAAGGATCCCTTAGTCTAACACCGAAAGTTCGAGTATAAGTGGTAAGAATTCCTATAACCTTAACCAGTTTACTTGACACAAAATTATGACTAGCTCTACTGTCTACCATAATTAAAATAAGCATTTTATTCAGCTTACCCATCATAACCATGGATCTCGTTGGTGAGGACTTCTCTCTTCCTATTTCCCTGTACTCAACCAAATTGCAAACCAATTCTCAATCCTCCTGCTGCTCCTCTGCATTCACTGTAACAATATTGTCCACTATTTCATCTTCAACATCCCCCTCCCATATAGTTAGCTTGTACTCCTTATCTGGGCATTGGTGAAGTGGGCCATAGGTTTGGCCACACTTGAAGCATAGCCCTTTTACTCTTCTCTCCATTAGCTGCTCATAAGACAAATTCTGAGTTCCCTTCCACCTTGAGCCATTTTGATGATTATCACCAGTCGTCACATTTCAAGGCTTGTTTGGCAACTCCCTTCCCTCCCCCTTGGCAATCGCAGAAGTGTTTCCCATTTGTCCTTGGCGTTGGAAGTTCGTCATTCCCATCCGAGACCAATACCCAATAGTGGAAATCCTAGGCCTGTGTTTTGTTTCACTTGGTCGAATTATTCCTTCTCCGACCAGCTCCCTTTCTACCTTACGTGCCACTGAAAAAAGATGGGTTCAGGTCGACAGGTCATGGGTCCTAACCCAATTTTGTATTTTTTCACGAAGTCCACCAATAAAACAACTCATAAATCACTTTTCAGGAAAGTGAGTGATCTTTGAAGTTACCCTCTCAAATTCTTCGATATATCCATCCACTAATCCACATTGAACTATCGATTTCAGCTACTCTATCGGATGTCTCTCATTTTTTCCCTCGCATCGATCAAACAAGGAATGCTTGAAGCGTTCCCACGTCATGCATGACTCCAGCTCACGTATGGATTTAAACCAGTACAACGTAGTCCCTTCCATGCATATCTGCACCATCGACAACCTTAGTTCAGCAGGGATCTCATGAATGGAAAAATAGGATTTAGCACGAACGACCCAAGTAAATGGGTCCTTGCCATGGACCGAAGGAAGATCGACTATCTGTGCCGCATTTCGGTATTCCTCTCACGTACGTTCTGTAGCTGCTGAAGGAGTGCGGCTCTCCTGTCGGTAAGGTTCTAACCCGTGGACTGGGTTTTCTCCTCCTGAAGAAGAAGAGGCGAGACGGGTCAACACTGGTGAACCTTCTCCTCCATCTCCCATGCTCTGGTTTTTTGGGTTTCTAGCTTTGAGAGCTTGAAAACCTTCTCTCAGCTCCGTCTATAGTTAGCCTTGGGACTTTGCTAAGGTCTCGACGCTAGCCATCAACATGCTAAGCTGCGTCCTGAGATCCTTCAGTGTGGCGTCATACGACTTCACCATTGCTTTTTGGGCCGAAAACGATGATTCTTGTCTCCTGAGAGACGCTTCCACAGTGGACAGTCTAGCCTCCATTCGTGTTTGCATACAATCTCTATCCTTCTTGGACTCAATGAAAGCACCAATTGTTAGGAATCTCAATAGAGATTGTATTGATGATAGTATATTGATAATATTCTAGATAAAATAAGCTGGAGCAAGCTCCCCCTCCTGGGTTAACCAGGCCTGTTTCCTAACAATGATGATAATAATTGTTGTTGTTATCTGCTCACTAGACAACTATTTTCCCCTCTCTTCATTCTCTCTCCATAATTACCTCATTCCCTTCTAACAAACTTGCCTACATGACAGATGTCGCTCCCCCCTTTCCCAATTTGTTTCCACAAGTATAAATTTTAATGGGCTTAGTTGGTATGGGCTGAGGATAGGGTGGATTGTTAACATCTTGTGATTACTTTTCTGGTGATCTTAGCTATAACTCTATGAGAATATTTTCAAAAGTTGGAAATTTGTGAAAAAGGGTTGCTTACTTATACAACTGGTGAAGAACAGAAGCGGGCATGCATGTTAGGTATGGTACAGAGTGCATGAGAGTAATAAACAATCAAGTTCTGGAACATGCCTAGAAATGTATAAATGAATTGTTTTCATGGAAAGATATGCATGCATGTAGGGTCTTGATCTCCTTACGCCTTATGTTAAAAGGGATACATGAAAATATGGTTACTTTAAATAATATTATTTTCAATTAATAAAATTATATTATCATCTGAAATCTCGTAAATTGGTTCAAACTTCTTTTATGAAGCAACTCTGCAATGGAATAAACTTGTCATGTCGGATGATTTTTGCATCAAACTTTCATCTTGTTCTTATTATACATCTTCACGTGTTCTAAGTTGTAGTCACTCATTTATGTGAATGTGAGAAATATAACTATGAAATAGTTGTCTTGGAGCTAATTCGGATTCGATAGGAACGCTTTGGTTTCAATGGAGCAGTACACGAGTACTGCATTTCTTTTGATGAGTAAACTGTCATCAAAGGCCCTTCTTTTGCTTTCTTTCTTTTTGGTGTTGGAAGAGGGAGGAGCAATAGCTTCGTGTGATTGGCCTATGATGAATCAAAAGGAAAGGAAATAATGAATGTAATCACCTGATGAGATTTGGGGAGTCTCCGGTTGTATATAATCTTTATACAATCTTTGGCAATGGCATTGAGTTATTTGGTCCCCACCTCTCTGGAAGACATTGGGTCAAAGCCATGATTGCTAAGAGTACTAACCAAAGCATTCAATGCTCATTTCCATTGTCCTTTTCACCTTTTCCGTTATTGCATTAGGTTAGGGAAAACCCAAGCACAGCTTTATGCTCATTATCTGCTTTAAGTAAAACCATGGATGTATTCAACTTTAATGGTTTGACTGTACCTGATGATCTTTGGACTCCTCCTACAGTTGACAACGGGAAGAAAACTAAGAACTCGACTGAGAAATGGAGTGATTAAAATGAAAATAAGGATTCAAGACTCATATTTGTTTTAAGTTTTCAGTTTCTGAAGGAAGCTATCAAATTATTTCTTATTCAGTACTTTGGAGCCAAACCCACCATTGGCCCATTTGCTCCTCCTCTCTGAGTCTCAGCGCAGCCAACAGTATTCAAAAAATTCCAACTTGCCTACCACTATTGGTCCCATCACTGGTAGACACTTTAAGAGCATTCAAGATGCCTTTGTCAATCTTATTTTATTTTGAGCCTAACCTCATTTTAGAGAACAAGACAAAAATCAATACACTATGGGGAGTACGACCATTCCTGCTCAGAAACATTTTGCCCCCATCATGTGCTTTGTACTGTAGCATTCATGTAATTATATGACCTTTAGAATATATAAATATACTTCTGTTTCCAAGTTCCTTTCTGTTGTCAACTCTAATTTAACATTCACACATTACAACTTTGAATAAAATAGAAAATAGACTTTAAATAAGTGGTAACTGGAGCCTCTTGTACACTTTAAAACTACCTGAAGAATCCACATGTGAACGGGTACGCAACATTTATGAAAGAACATGTTTTCCCTTTTATTCTCATGTAAATGGAGGTAATGGATTCCAATGAAAAACATGTTACGCAGCTTCTCCCTTTCTTCTTTTTTGTTTTTCTATCCCTTTCTTGGCGTATAGGTGTACGATAGTAGTAAGTAGTTTGAGTCAAATTTGTGCCAAGCATCACCTAATTGTTTTGTATCAGAACCAAACTGAGTTGCCTTATAATTCTAGTTTTGGTTTCAGACAATTTAATTAGCCATTAATTTGTGAGATATGGATGGAGTAGAGCAAGATTAGAGAAGAAAGTTAGATTTGAAAGCTTTGGCCTCATTCATTATGGAGTTATACTTAACCTCATCGAGGCTTGGGGGGTAGCTGCGAGGGCCCTATTACCAGTTAAAGCGAACGATATAATTGCAATAGAGAGTTGTCAACTTCTTTCACCATTTTGATTTCCCAACTTGTCTTCTTGCTTTCATGCTTTATGAGCCTTTTTTGGTTAAACCTCATGCTGTAAGGACCATATGATTACATCAAATTAACCCCTTCAAATAACTTCTTTAAGAACTGGGAAAAAAAGGAGTACTTTACAGATACAGATGTGTATACGTTGGTGGGGACGAAGGGACTAATCTAAACCCAATTGATATATCATATTTAGATTGAAGCTTGAAACCCATGAGCAGGCTGCGAATCCTCCTTTGAACATGCATCGGCTAAGTTCAGTACACAAGGACACACATAAATAATAAATCTCTCTGTCCTTTTGGGTACAATTATGGGAAGCCAGGATTGACTGTAACACACTGCATGCATATGTATTAAGGGGTTGGCGGGGTCCTCTCTGCTAATCATGTGACAAAGCATATACATGTGTTTTGTATACTAGTCTTCCTTTTCAGTGAGAACTGATGAGACCCTTTCACTTTTTTCTGTGTGAGTATCAGTAACCCTCCTCTCTTTCTCTCATTTCAAGTGGGGATACATTAAACTGGCATCAAATCTTGTTAGAAAGAATGTTAGGTAGTTCCACTTTTCAAAGTTGATCAATTTTGTGGTTCCATTTTTAATATCTGATATCTGTAAACCTTTATGGTAGTGTGGCCACACTGCATCTCTACATATATATATATAATTTGGGGAATTAAAACATGTATTATATATTGTGCAAAAGGAGTTAAATATGGTCTTGGAAAGAAAAGAATGTACGGTTTAGATTGCAGTCAGAGTACTGATACAGGAGACGCATGTGTATATATGGAAAAGCCAAGTTGGCAACTTAAAAAGTAACTGGAGTAAGGTCGGTTCTTTCAATCTCATTCAACTAAAAAGGTAATATTGTCTGACCACCTAAGTTTTGCTCAAGGGATTAGAAAGTTAATGAGTCAAATAATATGAATAAAATCAAATTCTTTACAGGATAGAGAGTGAGAACTTCTAGGCATACTGTCATACCAATCTTTAAAGCCTAAAGTATTGGGGACTTTTGTGCAGAATATCCCTGATGGAGATCCAACTCCACTGAATCAGATGGTGAGAAATATCCTTAAACTCCGAATTGTAATTCTCATTTTATTTTGAAGAAGTAATGGCAAAAGCTGATAAGTCGTGTCTCTATCTAAATACAAACATTTTCATTTCTAAATGACTTTGTGATCATCAATCATGATGGTTGTGGAGGAGGATGGCAGTAGGTTGGCTTTGATCTCCATAAAGTTGCATATAAAAGGAACCCCACTATATACACAGGGAAAGGACACGGTACTGTCCACTAGCACAATAAATCCGTATAAATTATGTGTTTCGCTAGGACACCACCACCACTAGCTTGGTGTTTTTCAAGATAGTTCTGTTCTTGCTAAGTTCGGTAATTGTTCATGTGATGATGATAGAATGCAAACAGTTTCCCTGCTAAGCTTGGACTCTTTGTCACCCCCTCCCTGCATGTGCCTTGCTCAAATCAATTTGCATGGAGTCATAGACATGTATAATCTCTTGCATGCCCATGGCTATATATAGATAGCCAACTATAGTCAGTTTACATGAAACTTTCTTTGGATTAAGCGTAATCCCTCTTTCCTATGCATTCATCAATAAAAACGGTCCAACTTTAGACGTATAAACACATTTGATTTATGTCATGTCATTTATTGCCAGACAATTGATCCGACCAGAACCTTTAGGCAAAAGAGGGAAAAGGGGTAGTTGAAGAAAAAGCAGATAAAGCAAAAGAGAGGAAAATGAAGTTGAAGTTAATTTGGTGTTGGTCCAAAAGTGAAAAAACAAAACATAAATGCATGTGGTATGTCCCATAAGCCATTTTCTACCAGCATAAATATATGATGCTGCTTCTCTAAGCAAAAGTAAATGGCACATCCTCTCTCACTCCTAAGCAAAATGGTCCAATCCCTCGCAGTAACGTGCACTGATAATGTGAAAACCATTTGAGATTGATGGTGAGGTTAGAGCCTGTACCAATAAATCTATCAGTGTCATCAAAATGAGAACAACCAAACCAAAAAGATTTGACAGAGAAAAATAAGTAATGAGTGGGAAATCTCTTCAGAAGTGGCATTAGACAATATGTTTACAATGATAAAATGGTTTATGTCTTTATAGGTTTCCATATCTGTATTATTGTTGTTCGATTGTGGACTGCAACTTATAAGCAATCATTCTCGACATATATGGCGTCAGGATCTGTCAAAGCTGATGAACCAAGACAATCTATAAGGGTAGGAGATGAATTTTATGCCATTCATGATCTCTAGAAACAGCAGGATAAGATTGGAGGACCCGGCCCCATAATTACGTGTCTTTTGCTTTAAGAGTTGCAAAAGATCACCTTAAAATGGGGCACTAACAATTTTTCACCCATTTTGCAGGAAGGCAGGAAGCATTCCGCAAAATTTTAAAATTATGATGAAAAACCACTGTTTATGGTTTGCTTTTTTTTTTTTTTCCCCTCCCTCTTAGAGCCATAAGATTTAGTGTTCAAGAAGTTCCAGTGCTGGCATTGTATCAGTTTATATATTGTATACTTGAAGTGCAAAACTTCAAAAGTTTCTTGAATAATTACAGTTTCAGTATCGTTTATTTATGTATGACTCAGATATCCATGGCAAAAGATAAAATCCAGAAAAAGCAATTCTGTGATATACGGAACATGAAGGCCCAGGTCACGAGCCGGCAACAGTGTAAAGTTTTCACGAGATGACTCAGCTATTTGAGAATATAAGTTAATTGCTTATCAACCTATGTAATGTATGCTTATTTCGCTCTCAAATTTCTGGTTTCACTTAGCAGTGAAGTCAACTCTATAGCAGTGAAGATGTGAATCAATAATTGCCTCAAGATGTTACCAAGTTGGGCAAGATAGAAAAGTTGTGATCTTTTATCTTAAATCATTTATTTTTTACACCCGATTTCATCAAGGGTTCTGCACTTCAAATCCTTATCTAGTTTCTGAAATGGGTTAGGTCAATCTAAAAAATTAGAGGTCAAAAGCAACAAATTTTAAATTCAAATGAATTGATAGTGGGAAGGTAACGAAATCAACAGGCTATAGGACGCCACAAATGATATCAGCAAGTCAGCAAACGAGGCCAGGTCCAGTGAAATAATAGGTCACCAAATCTTAGGAATTGATCTCGCCACTCACTCTATAGCTCAGAGTGGAGACTCATCGTCCCGCTAGGAGGTTTTAGCTCTTGGGATCTTCCTGAAACGTCATGTTAACAGTTAGGCCAATAAGGTTATCAGAAGCCTCTATAGTACTAATTAGTGGGTTGGGGAACGTCTGCTCAAATAAACATACAAATAGTTCGCTTACGTTGTGTTTCAAGTTTTAGCCAATAACTAGAAGCTATATGTTAATGAACCGGTGGGAGACCGACTGTTGTCTGCTCCCTTAACGCTTTGCCGCATATGCAATTCTACCCATCCAATTTTATTGTAACGAATGACTGAGATGACTTCGACAAAGGGTCGTGGCACAGGATAGAGGCAACAGAAAATCTGTTCCCAATGAAACCATAGTGGCGTAGAGTCATTTTCTGACATTCTCTAACTCTTTTTGTTCAATCAGATCATGAAAAAATTGGGAGACAATTCACACCGCAGCTAATAGAATGACAAACTAGCAGGAATTACCATGTCCTCCTAGCCTAGAAAAGCATATTTTGGAATCCAAGAGAAACAAAACTAAAGACAGTTTTAGTAGAAGAAGAAAAAAAAGAGGATAGGATCAAGTAATGAAATTTCTCTACATTTTTAAGGACATACAAATTACAAGAGTAAGGTTCATGGGTTCTGTCTTGCGAACTGGGATTCAGTTTTCTTCTATAGGAAACCAAACAAAAAGTGGGGAAAGGATGAAGGGAAGAGGAAAGGAATGGAAGAGAACGGAAGGGGATAGGAGTCCAAATGAATGGTGTCATCTCCTCGTGAATTGTCATATAAATACATAGCTCAACTGACCATTTGTAGACCCATCGTCAAAAGAAAATATCAGTTTGCTTTGATTGTGCTTTGAGATCTTTCAATTTCTTCAATATGTTTGTGAAGTAATCCTGCAAATACTTCTCCAGTGTGACAATATCTTTAGAGTCCACCCCAAGAAGATCATATGTTTCCTTCATAGGAACAGAGAAAACAATATCACTTGTAAGAACCTGCAAGTGGTACAAAAGACATCAGTACTTTTATACGAAATCAAGAATGAAAACTGATACCTATTTACGATAAATGATGGAAAATTATACCTAAACCAATGCGTAAAACTACACCATCGGCATGCACATATTTTATGCACATGACATATAAGACTAATGAAGAACAGGGACCAGTAGTCCTCAGACAGGAGAATAATGATGCGCATGCCATTGCAATTGAATACAAGAATATCCTACCTCTGAAAATGCCAGTCTATCCGCAACATCATTTGTCCACTCAAAAAATCGAGTTAGTCTACGAGTCAACCTCAAAATGGAAACAGGAACAGTAGTAACATTTGCGTCCTGCCCAGCGAGCCTCTCACAGAGTGTTATGACCTACAATAACAATAAAGCGGGAATGCTCAGCAGAGAGAATAGCATAGTGCACTTCAGTCTAATAGCGGGAAAAAAAGAAAACGAAAAACTTGGATGCCTTAACAGCAGGCCAACCTTGTTTTCGTTCAAATTATTAGACAGGATGAAGAATAGATTAACAAATACAAAACAAAGAACCAAGGAGCAGTAGTACAATTTTGGGAGATTAATGGTATCCCAAATCAAGGAACAAATATGCCAAATTAAATATTTACCTCTTGAGTTGTCCATGCTCGAGGACCTGCAAAAGTAAGAAGCTTGCCGCTGATGCTCTGATTCCTTAATGCTATCAATGTCAATCGAGCAATATCCTAATACCAGGCAAAGAGGTGCTTAGACAACAATAAGAAAACAAGTTCATCAGATACAGGAGCTAGCTTGGGCAGACTAGTCATGGAAGGAAGTATGAATGCAGGAGCTAATTTGGGCAGACTACTCATAGGAGGAAGCATAATGCCGAACCTGGGTATCCATGTAAGCAATTCTGGTAGGGGCATCCGTTCCCCAAACAGATTTCTCTTCTAGTATAGGCACTGCATATTGCCCAATAAGGCCCTGCCAAAATCACAAGCATAACGTCAAAGACGTGTATATATATATATATATATAGGTCGGGGCTGTGGGGTTTGGGGTGATTATTACTTGCATGAAACCACATAATCGAATGACAATGTGAGGGAGGCCAGAGTCCCGAAGAAACTTCTCAGTGCAATGCTTAATCTCCATCAGAGGAACCTCAGGATGCTTGTCACAATTGTGGATGGAATAAAAGACAAACTTCTTGATTCCCATTGCTTTTGCACATTGAATAAGAGCAACTTTTCCTTCCCAATCTACCTAAATCAAATGGAGTAACAAAAGAATATGATAAATAAGCCAAATCGAGGCAAAAATAGAACAGGTTTTTACCATGAAAAGAATGCAAAAAAAAGGAATTTAAGCAGTACCGTTTTAATGGGCTCTTCAGGGCGGCCGGTAGCACAGTCAATGACAGTATGAATACCGACTAAAGTGGCCGGTATGGTCTCAGCTTTGGTAAGGTCGGCCTGGGACGACATTATTTATTTTATTTATAGAAACAATTAACATAAAAACAGTGTAGAAGAAGAAAGGCGAGAAGAGGAGGTTAAAACAAGTACATTGACGACGGTGGCGCCCCAATCGCGAAGGAAATCGGCGGGGGCGGGACGAGGCCTGACAAGGCAACGCACATCGTAGCCTTCGTCAAGAGCTCTCCTAACAATCTGTCTCCCCAGTGTCCCTGTGGCTCCTACTACTAGGATGCTCGTCGGCCTCACTGGTGTTCCCGGAGCTAAGTTTACAGCACTCGCACTCCCACCGGCACTGCAAGTAACCACCGCCCTCCCCCCACCACACCGCTTTCCTCCTACTACGACTAATATTAAATTCACAATACATATTATATTGAAAACAGAGGAAAAAGAAGAAACAGATCAAGTTGTACCAGTAGATATGCGAATGATAGGAGAGGAAAGAGTGTTCCGCCATGAGAGTTGAGTTATGGTGGGGTTAGAGATGTGAGAGAGATAATTGAGCTTGCCAGGTGTCGGCAGCTGAGTGGTCATCCTCCATGCCATTCTTTCTTTCTGCAACTTAATAGTTTTCTCTTTCTTATTTAATTTATTGATTAATTAAAACTGAATCAGCAAAAGAAGAAGACGAAGAAGAAGAAGAAGAAGAAGAAAAAGGACAAGTTCGTGTGAACAGAAAGAGAAGAGAGATTGCATATGGTGGTTCTGAGTAATGCCACGTCGCTCTCTTCCCCCCTCATTGTGGATTACGCTTTCTGCCACCTCACCCAACCAACCACTGGACTGGATATTTGCTCTATTTGCAAATTGCATATGGCTATTTGACTGTGAAACTTAGGCCATCTCCGTCCAAGGCTGGTGCAAAAAATCTCCACCAACCTAGACACCAAAAATACACATTAAAATGGTGCAATAAATGGTATGTTTGGTGTGTTACTATTTATTACACCAAAAGTTAAAAAAGACAACTTTATTTCTTAACTTTTTAACATTTTCCTTTTATGTCCTTTTTATAAATTGATTTATTTACATAATTGATTAAGTAATTATATTTAACATATTTATTACTTTACACAAAATATATCATTACAAAGATCTCATTGAGACATTTAAAACGAGACTAATATTGAATATAATATTAAATTTATTTTTAATATTTATTTATAATTCTTATTTATAAGTGTTATAAATTCATTAATAAAATATGTTAATAATAAAAAGTAAATTTGAAATAAAAAGTGCATAAATTTAAACCACAACATTGACTTAAAAAATTAAAACTCAACGAAAATATTTGAAATTACAGGCATACTAAAACAAATTACACTTATAACCAGATTCGAGATTATAATCAAACTAAAATTACAATAATCAAATTTAAAGTAAAACTAAAGTACTTGAAAATATTATATTTGTGTATGTTATTAATTTGTTTTTGCAATAATATTAACTATATTTGTTAAATATTATTAATTTAATATAAAGTATATATTAATTTATTAAGAATAATGATTTCATTTTAATTTTTATAAATAAATAAATAAAAATTATTATATAAATATAAATTAATTTAGTTAATAACTAAATTATTATAGTATATTCTTTAAAATGTTTGATGTAAAAATTTAGTGTAGAATGATTAAAGTAACATCAAATTTGTTATAAAAATTCTTAAAATATTCTCTTTTATATTAAATTTAACGTAAAATTTTAGTATAATGGTTAGATGAACTAAAGTTTGGTGCAACTAATGATCTCCACCGTAAATTAAGAGCCGTCTTGGTTCAGACATTACAGTGCACGACATTCTCGTTCTGAGATTCCAAGAATCTGATACTTCGTTCGAGACAAGACAGTGACAACGCTGAATTGTGGGACTTAGCGTAATAATTGAGTGTGCACAAGGACATGGGTTCTCCCATATCTGGGCTTAAATAGCTTGCGTATTATGTAGAGATGATAAATAGGCCTTTGTTAGATCCTATTTAAAATTAACCAGCCCATTATCATACTTATGACTGTAAGAATATATCCCAAAACAAAAGTGCAACCATGGTCGAGTTGTTAAGATGGTGATAAAGTAAGGTTCGATCTTAAGAAACAAAAGAGGATGCAGTAAGGGTTAGACGTTTGCATTTGCTTACAGAGGTGTAGAAAATATTGTAATTCCAAGATTTTGTATTTATATAAACTAAGAAGTTGAAGTTGTTTGCTTATTAAAGGTTGAAATGATGAGATAGAGCATAATTTTTGTTTGTTTATTTGATTGATGATTACATCGATAATCAACATATTTCTCTTCTTTTGTTTTGAAAATTTATTTTAAATTATTTTTATTTATGGATATAACTATCGTATGTACCATAAATTAAGAGTTGATGTCACGAGAAATTCTTATTTGTTAATCATTACCAAAAAAAAATTAACTTAAGGGATTAGTTAATTTGCAATGAAAAAAATAAAAGAAAAAATAAAATTAAAAATTTTAATTAAAAAAACTTTAGTTTATTACCTTTACTCTTTTGAACTACAATTAATCATTGGCAAAATTTAATTATTTCATTAATTATATATTTGATGTAAAACTAAATATTCGTGAGTTAAACGAAAATATATAATTCAATTAACTTTTATTGTTTAGCAACTTTAAATATGATATAACATTCAATTAAATAATAACTTTACGAAAGAAAGACTATCGAAGCAAGATAATACTATATTCGAGGTTGTATTTAACTAATTGCAGGCTTTTATTATGAGATGATTTTTAACCTAGTAAGTTAAAATTCCTAGTTGTTACAGACGATTAAAAGAATGGACTTTTCACGTATTTACACTTTATTCTAACAAATGATTATTGTAACCAATAAATTAATCACATGCATCATAAATTAATAAAAAGTAATCATAAATAGATGTATAGAAAAGTAATTCAATACATGAGTTGATGAAACACTTTACTGTAAGACTCAATTATCTCCCAATCTTTAAAGTTCTAAAAAGAGTTTCCATTTCTTTTAACCTAGATTAAAAGACTTAATCAACAATAGTCATTCCTACCACTAACATCTGTTGGTATTATCGGTCTAATACTTGATCCCTATGGTTTATCAACGCTATTATCTTCATTATATCAAAAACATCATCAGCACCATTATTTAACATTTATCTCTTTATGGGTGATAACGTTTATAACATTAATGCACCTAAATGTCTCTTTATTGCAGTGATAACGTATGCAACACTCTTTCTATATATACCCACACATCTACTCTCTTTGGATCATCCCCACAGCTATGTTTTTTTTTTAATTTTCTCCATACAACACACAAAGTTTTTACAAACACTTAACAATGCACGCATATCTCCTTCCACAATAATAATACACAAATATCTTCTTCTTATCTCGTATCTTCTTTTTACTTCTGCTATTATTAGTTCTCGGAGACAGTTCCTACTCTATCATTTGGAGTGCATCAAAGCTGGTGGAGGAGATGTTAACCCTGAGATCAGATCCCGTTGTCCTGCTACACCATAGAGGGGAATTTTCGATTTCGGGCAGTGATTTTTCACGATGTCTTATATTTTGAGATAAGCTATTCCAATTAATTATTTTATTGCTAAGTTAGAAAATTATTACGTTGTTATAGTTAGTGAACAAATTGTTGTGTTACTACTATTGTCGGATATTTATTGTATTTTGATACTGTTTGTTGACATTTATTTCGGTCGTGTTGCTATGTGTTTATTTTGAAATATTGTTTTGTTTTTACGGCTACTTGAGTGTTTTGTGTGAGACATCTCTATTACCGGATTCAATGTATCGTCTACGAATGAGATCAACATTGGTTCTGCACTTACTATTCCCCACATAGTTTATGCCCCTACTACCGTAACCCAGAGGATTATACCTTACCTAACTAGATTAGAGCCTCAAGATGGGAAAAATTTTAAACGATGGTCTGAGAAAAACAATATAAAATCAATTATGTACTATTTCAAGAAATTCCTAGTAACAATACTGACCCTAAGATGACTAAGGATAATCGTACCGTTAGGAGAGTGTTGTTCAACCATATGATAAACTCATTGTTTGATATCTACTACAAGTACAAAAATGCTAAGAAAATTTGGGATGCTTTAGAAGTAAAATATTGGGTGGATGATGCTGGTAATAAGAAATATGCAATTGTTAGGTGGTTAAAATTTACAGTTATTGATGATAGGCCCATTATGGATCAATTACATAAGTATGAAAATCTAGTTGCTGAAATCCTTACTGAGGCTGTGAACATGTGTGAGTTGTTTCAAGCTAATGCCCTTATTGAGAAGCTACCTATCTCATAGAATGAGTATAAAAACCAGTTGAGGCATAAGAAGAAAAACATGAAGGAACAAGAGTTGCTAGGACATATAAAGATTGAGGGTGCCAATCGTACACAGGATAAGGCTAAATCACTCACTCTTGTCCTTACTGTTAAGGCTAATGTAATAGATGGTGACAAAACAAGTCCTTCAATAACAAAAAACATGGTTAGTTTAAGCATAAAAAGATTGACAGTGACTGTTGGTGGTGACACAAGCTAGGCCATCCTTCTGCTCTTTTGCTAAGCTAGAATCAACCATGAGAAGAAGGGTCAAGGACAAAAACCATGACAATTCAGGAAAGGAAATCATAAGGGATACTAACGAGGTAACCAGAAGAATTTTGGTAAGCCTCAAGTTAATGGGGTCAAACCTGCTAGTGGTGATGACGAGGAGATCATTACTGCTATAATATCTGAAGTTAACTTTGTTGGAAGCTTGGTCGAGTGGATCGTTGACACATGAGCTACATGCCACATTTGCACCAACAAGGACCTGTTTAAGGAGTTGAATGATGTTACTGGTGGTGAATTCATATACATGGGCAACTCCAGCAAAGTTCCTATCTAAGAAGTTGAGAAGGTCACTCTCAAACTCACTTTTGGAAAAATTTTAGCATTAAAAAATCTTTTATTTGTTCCTAATGTACATAGAAACTTTATTTCTAGTACGTTACTTAACAAAGTGGATGTTAAACTTACCTTTAACTCTAATAAGCTAGTTCTTACTAAGAATGAGAACTTTGTTGGTAAAGGGATTTGTAACGGGGGTTTATTTATACTTGACGTTAAAATGAATGCATCTACGTCTTTTGCTTACATTGTTAAGTCTCTAGACCTATGACACTCTAGACTTGGGCATGTGAATGTGAGGTCAATTAAGAAGATGCAAAGCTTAAACTTGTTGCCTAACTAGATCACTATTGAAATGGGAAAATGTTAACTTTGTGTTCAGACTAAACACTCTAAGAAACCTTTTAAGTTTGTAACCTTAAAAGAGTCACAATTGTTAGACTTAGAGCACACAGATTTGGGTGATTTTAAGAATAGTGTGAGTAAAGGAGGTATGAGATATTATAATACTTTTGTGGATGATTCTTCTCGATTTACTAAGGTTTACTTATTGAAAAATAAAAGTGATGTGGAGGAAGTATTTATGAAATACAAAGTTGAGGTCGAGAATCAATTGGAAAGGAAAATTAAGAGATTAAGGTATAATCGAGGTGGTGAGTATAATACTCATTTCCTTACTGATTATTATGGAAAAGTTGGGATTATTCATGAGTTTTCAACCCCTTATACACTTGAACAAAATGGAATAGTCGAGAGGAAAAATTGAACACTTAAGGATATGATGAATGGGATGTTAATTTCCCTGGGTTTACCTCATTTTATGTAGGGAAGCTATTCTTTCAACTTATTATGTTCTAAGCAGAGTCTCACATAAGAAACTAGATCAAATCTCTTATGAAATTTGGAAAGGTTATCAACCTAACTAGCATTTTTTGAAAGTGTGGGGGTGTCTTGCTAAGGTTGCTCTACTTGAATATAAAAGAAAGAAAATTAGGCCTAAAATCATTGATTCAAATTTGGTAGGATATGCCCCTAATAGTGTTGCCTATAGGTTTATGGTTAAGGAAGAAGGATATAGCATTTATGACCAATTATGGAGTCAAGGAAGTGTTCTTTGAAGATATTTTTCTTATGAAAATGAGTGTGCAAGCTCATAGAGAATATATCCCTAGTTCTTCTACCAATGATGACATTGAGGAAGAGGAAATTGTTGAACTAAGGAGAAGCAAAAGAGCTAGAGTACCCGCCAGTTTTGGTTCTGATTTTATTACTTCCTTTATGGTGAAAAAACATGAGGAAATAGATGACGGTTTTTTGGTGACTTATATTATTGAGGAAGATCTCAAAACTTATGAGGAAGCAATGAGATCTGTGGATGCTACGTTTTGGAAGGAAGCCATAGATAGTGAGTTAGAGTCAATCACGTCTAATAAAACTTAAGTTTTAGTTGATCTATCTCGAGGGTATAAGTCTTTAAAGTGTAAGTAGAATTTCAAAAAGAAATTGAGACCTGAAGGAACCATTGAGAGGTTGAAGGCAAGACTTGTGCTTAAAGGCTTTAAACAAAGGGAACGATTGGACTTTCTGATACTTACTTTCCTGTTACTAAAATTGCATCTATAAGGATGTTGTTTGCTATTGCCTCGGTATTTAAGCTTTATGTGCACCAAATGGATGTTAAAACAACTTCTTGAATAGTGATTCAGATGAGAAAATTTATATGGTCTAGCCCGAGGGGTTTAGAGTGTCTGGTTAAGAACAAAATGTGTGTAAGTTGGTTAAGTCTTTGTATGGACCTAATCCAGATTTATTTCATAATCCACCTTTGGGTTCACTTTGCTCAATTATTCTCATCAGGAAGATGAGGTAATTAGGTAATATTTCCTTCTAAAAAGTTGTCTCTCTTTGTCTTAGGTTTCCAATGATACTAAGTTCATGCAATTTGGTTTAGTATTCCATGAGTTATGCTCAAAATACCACAGACTATGTACATTTAAAATTTTTGGCTAATACATGATCATGCCTCCAAGTTGTACACCTTATAACTCTCAATTCCAATATCAAAAAATTACAAACTTTATACCAATTTAAATATAAGAGAATAATCTACAAATTTGGTAAAGAAACCTTAGTCTAATTCAGCCTACATCAATACAGTTTATTCAATAACTACAGGATATGATTTCCGTCCCTTGTAGTGATACAGCCTAAGACAAGACTCAATTCTATGCCACTTTTTAAAGTCTTAGAGATAGAATCAAAATTCAACTTCTTCAAGAAAGTTGTAGACCTATGTCTTAGGTTTAATCTGAATTAAGAATCAACTAATTTGAAAATCTAAAGGTCAAAATATAAGCAAAATACCGAAGCATGTTCAATAAAAACAATAACCTTTTAATAACCTCTAGGCTTTCATCCGAAACTCACTTCCATTTTTATACGAAATTCACTTCAATTTTTCTAGATAACTTTAGCACAAACACATCACCATTCTATATTCATTCAAAACCATTTTTTTTTTCCATAAAATCATCAAACTCTAATCACTTTTCTTAAACCTCTTCATCTTCATAAAATCAATCTTAAACCTATCAATTTTCCAGATTTTTATCTTAAATAGATTTCGGGTCAAATTTGTATGACCATTTTGACCTAGACAATGAGGTATTTATGCAATACCTTCTACTAAACAAACGTTCCAAAATGTCTTAAGTGTTCAATGACATCAATTTCATGCATTTTGGTTCAGTATCATTCAATTTATAATAAAAAATCTGCAAATTGTTTTCATACCTTGATAGAGCACCAATTTCAACTTCAAGACAAATTCCAGACTCTTAAGGGCATATTTTGAATTCTATTCTTTCGTGAAAAAT
>JAOQMP010000208.1:2144691-2157448 GCA_027563575.1 Erythroxylum pedicellare
ATCATTATCTCTGAGATTCATTCCGAAAATTGCAGCAATCGAGGAAGCTCATTACATCAATGATTTGTCGTTGGATAAGGTAATTGGAATTCTGACTAATTTTGAGATGAATTTGTTAAAGGATAAACAAGAAATGAGCAAAGGATTGACACTATAGGCTGAAACTGGAAAAGGTATGAATGATGTAGAAGATAAATCCGACGAGAATGAAGATATAGAGTTATTAACACGAGAGTTCAATAAGTGGTTGAAGAGAGTGAAAAAGAACAGATCCGAGTGTAGAAAAAATGGCGAGACCTCATTGAATAACAACTTTAATCAACAAGTCAAAACTTAAAAATGTGAAAGAAAAGTGAAGAGAATTCAATGTCATGAGTGTCAAGGCTTCGGACATGTGAGCGGAATGTGCTAACACCTTGAAGAAGAGAAAAGGGAAGTCCGATATAAGCACTTGGAGTGAGAATGAATCTAAAAGTGAGTATGCTAATGAAGAAAAAGAAGTGAATAGTGCTGCATTAGTGACTTTGTACAGTAAAAGTCCATTTACTTATCTAACAGTAACCGAGAAAGAAGTAATTGAAGACAAAAAAGTGAGTAAATAGGAAAATTTTGGAAAAAACGTAGACGATTCAGCTCAAAGCTCAATCTCAGATTATGACAGTGATGATAGTACTTTAGATGATAAAAAAGAAGGTATTTATGAAGTCTATGAGTTAATGTATGATAAATGGGTTCAAACATGTAAGAAACATGAGAAGTTGAAGGGGGAAAACTCTTATATGGAGAACATCATTCAAGATCTAGAGAAGAAGTTGTTGTCTACATTAGATGAGCTTGGTGAAACAAAATTGAAGTTGGTTAGTATAGAAAAAGGAATAAGATTATTAAATAAAGGTACCAGAAAGCTAGAAAAGTTGTTAAAAATTGGTAAGGCTAAAGGAGATCTTCAAGGCATTAGCTATAGAGGTTAATGGTCCAAGTCGAATGATGAGAAAATTTGTGTGACAGATCTATCCAAAGAGAAATCTCAAAGAAAAATCGGAGGTTCATACATATTTGTCACCTTTGTGGAGTAATTGGGCACATAAGACTGAAATATTACGGGTTGTTACAAATGATGTTTCAAATGAGTCAAAACTGAAAATCTAAACACTCTACATTAAGTTTCCAGCAGTTGCCTATGGTATTGAAGCACACTTGGATTCAAAAGGGTCAATTCCAAGCATAAAAACGTAGTGAAAGAAAAATAGAAAATTATACAGATTCATAATTAGTTACTGCTTTTAAAGAACCTAGTCAGACAGAGGACAAATCAGTTACTTCAGAAGAAGAAATCGATGACAAAGATAATATGACGAGGAATAAGACTAGGTTTGAATTTTTTGAGAGACACAAAGACTGTGTGCTTTACATTTCTGAAGTATTTTTTTGTTGTTTTAAAAAATGAAACGTAAAAAAAAGATTTGTCTTCTTTATTTCTTCTTTAGTTTTTATGTTGCCGTTGTCGTCCCATCTTTTTTAGTAGTTTACATTGTGACTTTTATTTGGCTTCACCGAAGACTCTTCAGCTCTCTCATCAATATGAGTCTCTCTCTCGGGTGTCTCTCTCTCTTTCGGGCATAGCTCTCGATGTTTTGAATGGTGGTAAATTGTCATCTTGACGTGCTTATGATTCTTCCGCTGCACTTATTATTGATTCTTATGATTATGTGTTTTGATACTGTTTTCTCCCAATGGGAGACATCAAATTATTTTTAGTGAATGTTCCATTTAGGGGGAGATCTCAAGGTATCTCTGTAACTATTAGTCTTGCCTTTTGACATCTTTTTGTCCTAAGGGGAAAAATTTTGGATGATTGGATAATTATTCATTATTGTTTCTTTGGATGTTTCTTGAACTTAAAGAATTTAATGGATGTACTTTAGAACTTGATATTGGATTAAGTGGGAGTATTGTGACTTCAATATCTATATGTCCAATTATGTAATTTAGGGGGAGTTTCTTATCTGTGACAAAAATGTCAAAAAGGGAGAGATTGTTAAGATTTATGGTATATATCTTATTATTTAATTTTGACATTTTTGATAATTAAATCTCCAAGATAATGAAAGATTTCAAATTCAAATCAAGATAAGGTAGAAGATACAAGGAGTTTGACTTGGATAATATTTGATAAGATATTGTATGAAGTTAGAACTCCATCTTATTAAGACCTCATTGAGCATCACGTAACCATCTTGTTGCAGTTTATTATGTGTGGTGATTTTTTTTTGTTTGGATGTGTTGGTAAAAAGAGTTCTGCCGTGAGTGTGCTTGTGGGTTGCATTGTGTTGTCGATTTTGTTGATGTTTTGGCAACTGATTGGGTCAACACATGAATCCATCGATTGCTGATTTTTCTGAAGCATGACGTGACTAAGGTGGCTAGGCAATATTATGATTGCGTGAAAATGTTTGCAGCTGTCTTTTTTCTTCAGTCGTTATTGTTGATGGGGAGTCCAACGAGCAGTCTTCGTTGTTTATTGGAAGTCTTTTTGCAGCTGCAATTTCCAGTTGTTGTCTTGTGTGTTTTGACTGTATAATCTGTGCGTGTGACTATTAATGTATTTGGTGTGTAGTTGGTTCTCCATTGAGGTTTTTACGCTTGTGTATATGTGCTGCACTTTTCTTGGTTGTGCGTAGTTAATGGGTTTGTGGTTGTAGCTATTTTTTTTCTTTTGTTTCTGTCCTTGCGTGAATTTGTTGGGCAATTTGAACCTGTTGTGGTACGTTGTTGATTGAAGGCTACGCATGAGTTGTTGGAGGATTTTTCCCCTAGGTGGATGTTGGCGTGAATTTATGTGTTGTTGGTCTTCTTGCGTGGATTACTAGGTGCTGTCCATGTTTTGCAAAAAATACACGAGTGGTTTGATTTGGTTTCTCTAGTGAGTAGTTACGGTGAATGGAAGAGCTAAAGGTGCTCTGTTTGATTTGAATGTTTTTATTGCTTCAAGAGTGGCTTGTGTGTAATGTTACCAAGTGTGAAGAAAATTGAAGACAACCGAAGGTATTGTTGATCCATGTGTTACCCAGCTTCTACATCTGAATCGTGGTTGATTTGGTGAAGTTCTTGCTGGGTATTTTTGCGTGATTATTCAGCTGCGCTTGATTTCGTGCTTGTGAAGGAAATTATTTCTTGTCTTTTTGTCAAGTGTTATCTTAAGTTTTTAGTTGTTCGTTTAATCACTTAGTGATTTATTTACTATTTTTGTTTCTTAATATTGTTGAGAAAAATCCTCTGTTGAGGTTAGTATAAGAAGGTCATACTATTGGGTATGAATTACTTTCACAGGTAGTAAGGACGAGGGATAGTATCAAGGGTTGAGTGATGTTAGCTTAATAAAGCCTTGTGTAAAAACTATTGTCATTAGTGAAAGTATTAAACTGAGTGAGGATTCCGCAAGTGTAGACAAAATGTGCCGAACTGCGTTATCAAATATTGATGTTGATTTATTTTTAGTTCTTTTAATTTTTCTAATTTTGTTTATTTGCAAGAAATGAATCGAAAAGTTTGCGAAACTACTACTTACTACAAATTTTCACATAAAATTTCAAATGCTCCTACTTCAATAATGACAAATGTGTGTATCCATGTCAGATGTATCCATTGTAGTTTCTAAGAGGTAATGACAGTAAGAGCCACATAGTCCTGCGAAACTTGCCATTCCCAAAATCAGTGGAAAGAAACAGAAAAATAGCACTCAGACCTCCCAAACCTTGTATCTTTACCCTAAGAAGTTCATACCTACAATTACCCAGAACGAAAGTGAACAGCTTTACATGAGAAGATCCTCACAGCACTAAACAATAACTCAGCAGCAAAAATAAAGAAGCGTCGATATCTTTGCACGGAACTGGGGAAGCAAACACATTCCACCAAATTTACAAACAAACCAGAAGCTAAAATCACTTCAAAGAGGCAAATTCTTGCAGAAAGTACTAAAAGTTCTAAACTTTAAACTTACCTCCTAAATAGAACCTATGTTAAGTTATTAATGACATGCAATGCCAAAAGTACTAGTACTCTAGAATGATTACATTGGTCATGGAAGATCAAACCTTAACATACCTCGTGGCTCGATGAATGAAATCACGATGAAGAAGCTAATCGGGCTGTTAAAAGTCCAATGGGCTAAAGCCTCTCAAGAATTTGCGGCCATAGATTTTAGGGAGGGAAAAGGAAGTGTCTTCTTTTTTTAACCTTCCCATGTTAAGACGGAGAAAATGCGGAGGAAAACAGAGCGGAAGCGTTTCTCTAAGTCCCCCAAGAAGTAACATAGAAAATGGTGCTTACTCCTCTAAAACCCCCTCGCTATCTTCTTCTTCTTCACAAATTCATGGCCTGTCGTTGCCCATTACCTGCTTCTTCCTCTTCTTCTTCTTCGTCGCTTCACTTTAGCTCGCGCTCGTTCTCTTCTCTTTCTTCTCGATTCCGTCCTTCTCCTTGCTTTAAACCCAGGTTGTCTCTCATACGCCATTTACCATCCTGTTGATGTAGTTTGGTTTAATTTTGTATTTCTTCTGGGAAAAGTAATGGAAAATGGTATCTTTCTTGGTGGCACTTTTCTTTGGTTTAGTGTAAAGCTGACGTGCATTAGAAATGGAACTGCTTTTTTATTTTTATATGGATGCAATCATCATGTCCTCTCTTTTTCCAATTTTTTCTCTTTATGTTCTCAATTCTTCATGGGAAATAAGGGATTTTTTGTTTTATGGGGTTCTGACTTCTGAGAGCTGAAAGTTCAGATTATGGTACCTGTCTCTATGCTTATGCTTCTTTGCTGGCAAAAGAAATGCCTTTGTGCTTCTTTGTTGCCTGTCACAGTTTAAAAAGGTTTTAGTGGCTTGTAATATTTATTCAATTTGGTTTCGTAGGAACTTGGTTTTAATCATTTCGAACATTTTGTTTCAGAGTAAGTTTTCCATTGAGGAGGTCACCAAGACGTTTTCTGGTTCAAAATGTGGTTTCTCCTAGAGCTTTCATGTCCTCTAGCACTGTGGATGAGTCTTTAAAAGAAGGTGCAAGGTCTAAGGCTTATGGTTCGGATCAAATTCAGGTTATTAATGGACTTCATCCACGAACTTTTGAGCTCCCATTATGTTGTCTTATTGGTATTTACTACAGCCACAGAAGCTTGTCTAAGTTCATGCAATCATGTGTGTTCGTATACAAGGATCGTGTACATTGCAATGATGTAATTCTAGAAGTGTTTGCCTGGTAGAAAAGTGTGTTAGTTGGGATTATTCTGGCAATTGGGAATTATTTCTTTGTTTTGGATTCGATTGATTCTGGGGCAAGTTTCTGGGGAAGGGAAGGGGCATGCACAATTTTCTACTTCCAAGCTTTTATTTTTTCCCCCTTGATTGTCTGTCATTGTTTATCACTTATATGCAGGTGCTAAAGGGGTTAGAACCTGTGAGAAAAAGGCCAGGAATGTACATTGGAAGCACCGGACCTCGCGGTTTGCACCATTTGGTAATGTTTTGATAATTGTCTCAGTAATACTGTTTAATTTTGCCTACTATAGCAAAATTGATTTTATTTCTTTTACTCAGGTTTATGAAATACTGGATAATGCCGTTGATGAGGCCCAAGCAGGATATGCATCTAGGATTGAAGTTGTTCTGCACTCAGATAATTCAGTGAGCATAGCAGATGATGGGAGGGGGGTATGTGCCATCCTATTCCATTTCAATTTAGTGGATAGTGAACCATACTAACTTTTTGGATGTTCTAATGTTGTCTAAAAAGTGGAAAAATAATATAATTCTTCATTGTGTTATCTTCTATACCATGCATTATGTAAGTGATCTAATATGACTTCTAAATACACGATTAAGGTTGCCTTTTTTGTCAATTCATTGTTGCAGTAGTTAGAGATATGTGTTTTTGAAAATTTGATCAAACTAACTTTCGTATATGATATACAATTGATCATATGCAGAAATTCACACCCTTTCCTGAAGTTGGAATTATTCGAAATTGAAAAGATAGAGATTTGTAATGGAATAATTTGAAATTTGCACCCTTACTTTGTCTTGCTAATGTATCTATTTCCCTTGTAATTGTATGGAAAGAAGTCCCACACATACCTTTTCCCGTTCTTTTAGTACATCTATTGCTCTTCCTTGAATTTAGTTCCCAAATCATTTTGTAGATGCTTATTCAACAAGTGTGGGTTTTTATAATAGTTCTTACAACTTGTTCTGTTATGGTAATTGATTAAAAATTAGGTCACTCATGCAACCTTTCAACGCTTGTTTTATCTTCATATCTGCTTATTTATGTTTTACTTGTTTTGCAGATCCCTACTGACTTGCATCCAGTGACACAGAAATCTGCCTTGGAGACTGTGCTAACGGTAATGTGCCATTTTTTTAGTTATAGTTGTTTGGGTACCATGGAACTTGCAGCTGGCTTTTAAGTCTGGACATTTGCTTTTCATCTGTGAGAAACACGTGATCAGTTACCATAGAGGTTGTCAAGTGTCAATCATTTAGGCATGTATACACTTTTGAAAGTGGCTTGAATTATGCTGTTCAAACAACACTCTCCTTGGTTTATCCTTTTTTTGGATGAAATATTATTACAATTCTGTCTTCTCATCCTTCGACGCAGTTGTGTTGCTTGACAACCTGAGATTTTTGTAGATTTGTTACTTGGAAAATTGCTATCCTTTTTAAATGTAACTGTCAAAAAGTCTCTTCTAGCAATTGATACACCTTTGTAGCATTCAGTTGTAAATTTCGATTGGCAATCACTTTGCAACGTACAATTAGGTCTAACATCCTTTTCCTAATAAGAAACTTATTTAGTGTGAATTAATGAATAATTTGACTGTAATGCATAAGTAAATGACTTATGATTTTCCTGTTTTCCTGTATCTGGATAATTTCTTTTCAGGTCCTACATGCTGGTGGAAAGTTTGGTGGTTCTAACAGTGGTTATAGTGTCTCTGGTGGATTACATGGTGTGGGTTTGTCTGTTGTAAATGCCTTGTCTGAGGTATGCTTTTTATCTATGATTCCACAGCAAGCTGTTCTCTTTCCTGCTTTTATCAATTCATAATGGAAAATGGAAATGAGGAATTGGGAATTCTTAGATTTATGATTGTAAGTGTCAAAGCAGAAATTGAACCGAAAGGATGATTGTGTCATCGAGTGAGTTTCTTGATGTTAGGCCTGGAGATTAATGGACCAATTTATATGATAATTTTCTTCTTTATTTCTTCCTCCTGATATTTTGTTGTTGGCTGGTTATCTCTTGGTTACAGGGATTAGAAGTTACTGTGTGGCGTGATGGGAGGGAGTACCGGCAGAAATATTCTCGGGGAAACCCTGTGACTACTTTAACATGCCACATATTCCCTGTTGAATCAAAGGATCGTCAAGGAACACGTATTAGATTTTGGCCAGACAAAGAAGGTTTGCCCTAATATTTCAAGCCTATTCTACATTGTCTGAATTTACGCTTTATTTTTGAACTATAACTAGTTATATTTTAGATCTTGAATTTCAAAATTTTGTGCAGTATTCACTACTGCTATAGAATTTGACTACAATACTATAAGTGGACGAATTAGGGAGCTTGCATTTTTAAACCCAAAGGTAAGGCCCTTTGTTACGCATTAATTAGTTGCATTAGTTCACAGCTCTGAAGTCTTGCCTTTCTAAGTTTTTGGGCTGTCAGTGGGTTTGGCTTTATGAGGGCTAATTCTACTCTTATTCACCTTTGCAGCTTACCATCACTCTGAAAAGGGAAGATAAAGATCCGGAGAAGAGCCAATATGATGAATATTTTTATGCTGGGGGGTTGGTTGAATACGTCAATTGGTTGAATATGGATAAGGTGCCACTGCTTGTAGAATAATTCTCTTTTTACTTTCCCATGCCTCTTAATTCATGCAATATATTTTTCTAGTAATAAGTACAGAAATTGTCTTTGATAAAGAATGGGCAAATGTAGGACTATAAGCAATAATTATTGCTTATTGACTGCTCTTTCTAGGATTATATGACAAATAATTGTGGTAGTTGAATTTCATTTACTTTGCTTAGAGGCTTGGAAAAATGGCTATGATGTCAAGGAAACCTTAAAGACTAATTCCCTGTCAGAAATTATTTAAATGCAGAGGTATTTGGTAAGGCATAGAAAACTATAGAAAAGCCTCATTTTAGTTTCACTTTTTTGGAGAAGTTTCAGTTGTTAAGAGAAGATAGTTCTGAGTCTTCGTCTAAACTAAATTTGTGTAGCTCATTGCTAGATCTCACATGAAACTTCCAACAATTGACAGTTTTGTGATGTAGAAGCATCAGTGAGAGCAGTAGTTATCCGCACTGAATATGAGAATCCATCAACATATAATATTCAGCTAACAGACTTCTTTTACTTTCCTTGTTTGAGTTGAGGTTTCTCATGACTCCTATCTCATTGTGATTTTAATATGTGTCAGATCCTCATATAAGTTATTTGAATGCATTTGTTCTTATTGCATGCATAAGTTCGTAAACAAGTTTACTGCTACATTTTCTTCATTTTTATTCAACAGTAGACTGATTGTTGTTTAATTCAGAAAGCCCTTCATGATGTTGTGGGTTTAAGCAGAGAAGTTGATGGAATCACAATTGACATGGCTCTTCAATGGTAAAACCATTATGTGCCTTCTTTCAATCTCGTTTTCATGGATCATTTGGATGAAGTGATACTTTAAATTTAACATGTGCAGAATTTAATGTGATTTTTTATGTTGATATGAGAATTCTGGAAGCTGTGAATGGTAAGTATTTAAACAGGCTGATGTAATTTCTGTCTTTCATTTGTCTTTTCCAGGTGTTCTGATGCATACTCTGATACAATACTGGGGTATGCAAATAGCATACGTACTATTGATGGTGGGACCCATATAGATGGCTTCAAGACTTCTTTAACAAGAACTCTCAATAATCTTGGGAAGAAATCTAAGATCATCAAGGTGCATCTGCCATGTTGCACTGTTTTTCATGTTTTTTGTTGGCAATTATCTCGAAAATATGTTGTTTGCTCCTTCAACTTTCTGATTCATTTGATTTCTTTTGCAAAGGTGCAGCAGCTGTCTTTCTACTTTCAGTCAGCAGTTCTCTTTTTGCCTTTTCTTTTTCTTTTTTGTCTTCAAACGGCACCAATCTGTGTAATTGAGCTCATCCTAGTTCAGACTATTGGTTTTGCTCAGATATTGGTCCCCTGAATTGACTGATTATTGCTGTGATATGGATATTCTAAATGTAAATATGAAAGCAAGTGGGAGGATTGCAACTTTTGTCGGATGTTGGTTTATTGTATTGAGCGTTATTTATAGCAACATATCTTAAATACTTTCATGCTTCCCATTTCTTCACTCTGTCAACGAGAATCTATATAGTTTGTCTGTGATAAGTTTTTTTCCTGGTATTTGCAAAAGGATTCATTAATCGATAGATGTCTGAAGTTAGCAAATCCCCCAGTGATCCCTAGGCCTTATTAGAAATGAGGAGAGATGCTGCTGGCCTATAAAGCTAGTTGCATTCTTTTTTCTCCCTCTCTCTGTGTCTATCTCCACATATCTATTATATCTATTATATATACAAATATGTATTTAATGTTTGTGCATCCCTTATAAATCAAGGTTTGGGTGTCTGGAGTGTTCATTACAATAAAGCATCTGATGTAAACTTGCAGGATAAGGATGTTAGTTTAAGTGGTGAACATGTAAGGGAAGGATTGACATGCATTATCTCTGTCAAAGTTCCAAATCCAGAGTTCGAAGGACAGACAAAGGTACTAGATACTTATGGTAAAAAATGTGCTGGTAATACTCTTGATAAACTTTTACTTATCTCATGTTACTAGTTGCTAATATGATACATTATTGGTCTCTTTCTATCCGAAAGACAAGATTGGGAAATCCAGAGGTGCGGAAAGTGTTAGAACAATGTGTTCAGGAGTATCTTACTGAATATTTAGAGTTGCATCCAGATGTTCTTGATTCAATCCTTTCAAAAGCTCTAAATGCTCTCAAGGTATTTTTCTTACACTTTTTGGGTAGTATTTGCATTAATATGTTTCAAGTGTTATGTTGGTGGACCATGAAATTATCTCCTACGCTATCCTTTCTTTCTTTAGGCTGCTTTGGCTGCAAAGAGAGCAAGGGAATTGGTGAGACAAAAGAGTGTTTTGAGATCGTCATCTCTTCCTGGGAAGCTTGCTGATTGCTCATCTACAAACCCTGAAGAAGCAGGTGTGTCTTCCTCTTCTTCTTGTAACATGAAGCACAAACAAAAATTCAGTATTTTTGTTTTGATCCTAGTGTTAGATCTTTTTAATGCACTTTTAATAGTCATTTATTATTTCTACATTTGGTTATCTTCTGAGTATATTATCTTAAATTCTCTGGTCATATCAATTTCTGTTAAATGTCAAATACGTGAGTTGGTTGATGATTATGGTACAAGGAAGGATATATAATCTTAAGAGTTTTCACTTGGGTTTTGCAGTCTGACCATTGTGCATCCTATTGTATATCTAATTGCTAGTGGATATTGTAAACGTTAGTATCCTTTGAACCATTATGCGGGTTTGACACTTGCAGAGATTTTCATAGTTGAAGGGGACTCAGCTGGTGGTAGTGCCAAACAAGGCCGAGATAGGCGCTTTCAGGTAATGTGCTTGCAAGAAGTTGCTGAAGCCTTTAATGGTCATTTCTTAATAATTCTTATTTGTAATAGTGGAAACACTTTGTTGCATGACTTCCATTCTATTGTGCTGTCACAATCTTGATCTTTAAAGTTTTATATTCAACCTGAGAGTCTACCCTAACTAATGCAGTCATGCTACTACATTGTTCTAGACCTATTTCATTTTGGTAGCATATTGAGCTATGACACCCATCACACTATGACACCCATCACATTACCTCCGCTACATGTTGGTTCAGGCTATTCTTCCCTTGAGGGGCAAAATTTTAAACATTGAGCGAAGAGATGAGGCAGCCATGTACAAGAATGAAGAGATTCAAAATCTTATACTTGGCCTCGGACTTGGAGTGAAGGTTAACTTTTATATTACTTTGTTCTCTGTTTCTGTTTGTCCTTTTTTTTTTGTTTGTGAATTTCGTCTTTCTTTCCAAATCATTTTTATTTGTTCTACTGATTTCAACTCTGAAGTCCAACTACTTGGTTTTGTTCACATGTGAAGTCATTCTTTATTGCAGGGAGAGGATTTTAAAAAGGAGGCATTACGGTACCATAAGATTATCATTCTAACAGATGCTGATGTGGATGGTGCTCATATCCGAACTCTTTTACTGACATTCTTTTATAGATATCAGGTAATAAATTCAGTTGTACTGAATATCACCTACTAATGAGGAAGACTTGGGAAAAAGAAAATCAAATTCCTTATGCATGATGAGTTTGTATATGAGTGACAACTGGGTTCTTCCTGCAGAGAGCCTTGTTTGATGAAGGTTGCATTTATGTTGGTGTTCCACCCTTTTACAAGGTTTGCTTTGATTATTGATGGTTTTCCAACCATTCATCTGAAAATGATACATGGTTAGCCTTCTTAACTATATTTTTCTCCACCTGCTTTCCAGGTGGAGAGGGGAAAGCAAGTACACTATTGCTATGATGATGAAGAGCTCAAGAAACTTCAAAATTCATTTCCTCAAAATGCATCATACAACATTCAGAGGTTTAAGGGTAAGATGTCTATGTCACAAAGTTTATACTTTGGGCCTGTATGTTGATAAAATACACAAATGCGTTGAGACATTTAATGTGTATCTTTTGTGTTGAAATTAGTTACTGTATGATCCTCAACACTTCTAACTCTGGAATTTTCTTTCCATAAACCTTGAATGAGTTATATTCCGTTCGTCATACAATGTGTTTGTAACTGAATTTTGCTTCTTATGTCTTGGTTTGAAAATGAAGGCTTGGGAGAAATGATGCCTGTCCAACTGTGGGAAACAACACTGGATCCAGAGCGAAGGCTGCTTAAGCAATTAGTGGTTGAGGACGCTGCAGAGGCTAATGTCGTCTTTTCTTCCCTTATGGGGGCTCGAGTAAGTAAATGGGAATAGTCTAATGTCAGATGATTTTGAGCAAATTGCATTTGGAAAAGATACTATCCTTTTGTATTCTTTTTATATAGTCGATAGAGTTTGGAACTCAGTCCAATTTTCTGCTTGGCATTATTTTGCGTTGAAACGTAATGCTTGGTCAAAGTCAATATACCATGCAAGAAGAGATAATTTTCAGTACTATTCCATGCTAATGAGATTCTGATGTACATGTCTGCGTTTATGTATGGCTTCAGGTGGATGGCCGCAAGGAACTGATTAAAAATTCTGCAAGCAAGATTAACATTGAGCAACTGGACATATGATGCAACTGTTAGAAAAGAGTTAGAAGTTTTGCAATATACTCTTACGATTTTTGCAAGCAGAGGCCTTTCTAGATTGCAGCTAGCGGTTCCATCTTGGTGGATGCCATTTCAGGCATTTGCAGAAGCACAGGTTTTATCTAAATTTGTTCTAATCCTGTGATCGCAACTGGGTTTGGGTTAGAACAGAAGTTTGTATAAGTTATGATATTGTATTTAAATTGTATAAAGGTACCCTACACTATTCTCTCAGGTGGTAATATGATCGTAGGATTTGTCTGCTTTTCATGATCTAAAACCAGTTATACGAAGGAATTCC
>JAOQMP010000208.1:2183513-2193678 GCA_027563575.1 Erythroxylum pedicellare
ATTGAAAAATATTGTTCTTAGTTGTCAAAGAATTTAAAGTTTAATTAAAAATACATGATTAAATAAAAATTAATTAAATTTTTATTTATAAAATTGATTAGTTTACAAAAATTAATCAATTAATTAATAATTTAATCAATTTTTAGTAACAAAAATTATTAAATTAACCTGAACCGAGAAATTAAAAATCAAATTAAAAAATTCTCCGGTTCAAAATTTTTATTATTAAACTAATCAAACGAGTTTAGTTTTAAAAATTAGTGTTCCGGTCATTTATTAATCAAAAGGTTTTAGTGTTGTCATTAAAATTTTAACAAATTTTAATTTCATATACTCAATTTATTTTTTAATTTTCACATTTTTTTAATTTCACATAATTTAGTTTTTTTTCAATGAAGTTAAAACAAATTTATGTATGCTAGATCTTGCAATTCTATTTCTTAGTCAAGTTTTTTGAAAAGAATTCAAATAAACTCAACCTTTAAAAATTATGGTCAATTGGAGTTTTAATTTTGAAAAATTAAACAATTTTTTTACTAAAAAATGTTTTTTTATGGACTATATGATTAATAAAGGAAACCTATTTTTTTATGACCACAAATAATCCCTATTCTCCTTTTCCTCTTCCT
The DNA here is from genome assembly GCA_027563575.1 of Erythroxylum pedicellare. NCBI lineage: Eukaryota > Viridiplantae > Streptophyta > Magnoliopsida > Malpighiales > Erythroxylaceae > Erythroxylum > Erythroxylum pedicellare. The sequence continues at coordinate 2,184,143 of JAOQMP010000208.1, forward strand.
TTTCAACCTTTACAACACAATATTTTGCCCTAGAAAGACATGAAAAGAAAGGAAAACCTTATCTAGAAATTATCCCATGCCAAATCCGTATCTAACTTGTGTTTGTTTTCCCTCAAAGACTCTCAAAGAGAAAACCCTTTCACGTCTTCTTCTTCACAAAGCACACAACAAAAACAAGTTTTGTCTGATCTGAGAACTCGCTCTATCTCCCTATCTATGAACTCTCTCTATCTCTGTATCTCTTTTGTTTATTGTTAGGAGCACTTAAATCAGTGGTTTTGATCATTAATTACATCAGTAACCAAAACGTTTTTTTAGCTTTTGGGCATCGCCAACAGGTTCTGTAATTCTTGAATCTGATCATACACATCCATAAAAATACCTGCTTCGGCAAACCTAGATATCCGAAACCAAAATTCTACCTACGTTGTGATCCTTACTTCAATCCGTCGACAACCCTTTTCAATTCATTTACAAAGCTTCGTTATTGTGGAATAAAAGATCGAACTTGAGCGTAAATTTTAGTTTCTTTGCTATCGTGTAAATAAGGGAGAAAAGGGTTTTGTGGGGAAAGAATTGGGTTTGTTTTTGATAGGATATGGTGGGAGCAGGAGGGAGCAGGAAGGATGAGTCGGTGGTGCTAAACAGCACAAATGGGTTTGCAGCTTTGAGCAGCTTAAGGAAGAAGAAGAAGAAGGCAGGTGGGTCCAACAAACCGGCGGGCGACGGCAACAAATCTAAGGAGCAGGAGAAGGAGGTTTTCTGGGCTCCGGCGCCTCTCACGGTGAAATCTTGGGCTGACGTTGATGATGAGGACGATGATGACTACTATGCCACCACTGCTCCACCTGCCTCTGTATGGGGCAGTGATAAGACTGATCCCAAGGTGGGAAAGGAAGCTTTTGAGGTAATTGATTTCTGGATTATTCCTTGGTTGGCTGATGATGTTCATTTTTGTTAGGCTTTTATGTTGCTTGGTAGCCTTTGGATGCTGATAGATGATTCATGTTCTTGAAGTATAGTGGGTGATAAGAGAAGTTGGCTTGATCGTATGGTTCTGTGGGATTGGAGGTTTCTTCATTTGCTAGCTGACTAAGTTTATTTATTAGAATGTATGCTTATCTTTCTTGTTGCATGGTATTTGGGTTTTGAGTGGTGTGGCAAAGGAAGAAGATTTTGATCTCTGTTTATGTTTTTAATGGGAAAACTTCTTTTTCTTAGTTGATGGTTATATGGGTAACACGATCATGAGATGAGAGCTATGGTATGTAGATTCATTTGTTATTCGCTACCACCTGGAAAACGGTAGTTCTGTATTTCTTTGTTAATAATCTTGATTTTAGAACTTAATTGCATATGAACACTGAAGAGCGATGACCATGATTGAAGCTAAAAAAGATTTTCTTTTGGTGGAAATACTTTACCTAGATCAGAATTGGTTAGGTTACTCCATAATTGGATAAAAATTTATGAAATCCAGCTGTACATTAGTTCATTTAATGAATATTGATGCTCGGAAAATTTTGCATTTAGAAGTTTTTCAGGACTGCAAGATATAGTTTAAGTGATATTCTTCAGTTAATGCTACAATTGCTTAATTTTGCGGAGATCTAACGGACATTCTAAATTGTACACTTGTTTGATTTACTTAATTGTTCTGATTGCATTAAGTGCTTTCTGTATTGGGTTTAGAATGTGTTTGTTGTCAATGTTTGTCTCTAAGGATTAGTTTGTCGACATGTGTTGATTCTCAGCTGCATATTGCTGTATGCCTCTAGTTTCTCTGTTACTCTGGGATTCTTTTGATATAGGAAGAGAGTTACGCTAATGAAAGTTGAGTCACTTTTCTTGCCACCTATTAAGCAATAAGTATTGAAGAGTTTCACATTAATTGGTTGAAAATGGAAATTTAATTGGCATCCATCACTACAATATGGTGCTATGGCCACTGTGATTCTTAGAGTTCTTTCATTTCTTGCAAGTTGTTTCCCAAAACTATTGGAAAATGAATTTTCGATTAATAGCCACAGTCTGTACCTTTTTTCAACCTAGAAGTGTTTGAAAATTACATTTTGTCGACTTGCATTTGGATCTTGTTTTAATTACATTTCCATTTATTTGGTTAATGGTTTGAATTACAGTTCGTATTTCTTACATTGTTTTTCTGTCTTCAGGAATCAGCGAGTGAGGAAGAAGGTCTGGATGATGTTGATGATGACATTGATGAAGAACATGAAGATGAACATGAACATGAGACTCCAGTCATAGTCGAACCTGTTAAGAAGCCAGCTGAAGCTTCTCCGGCTCATAAAGATACAGATAGACAGCTTTCCAAGAAGGAATTGAAGAAAAAGGAGCTTGAAGAGCTTGATGCTGTTCTTGCTGAGTTGGGATATGCTAAAAAAGAGACCAGTGGTGATGACTCCCATGGTAAATTAGCATTTTTGATTTTATATATGCATGTTTTCATGTTCTTGGTTCAACTCTTGAAATATTCCCAAGAGAGTGACACTCAGATCATACCACTAAAAGAAATGAACATAAATTACATAAGTTGCATAGTATGAACTTCAGATTCTGAAATTTAGATACTTCTGTGACAAATTAAATCGTGACATGATATTCCTTTCTGAGAGTCCGTTTTTTAAGCTCTGTTCCATTTTATAAATCTCTCTAGTGACTACGAGTTCTATTTAGGTTTCTGAGAGCCCGTTTTGTTAGGCTTTGTTCCAATTTATAAGTCTCTCTAGTGATTACGAGTTCTATATAGGTTTTTTCTCTTTACTTTCTGTATTTGGAGTTTCCTTATGATTGCATTTTCAACAAACTTGTAATGTAGCTGTAGGATTTAAGAACGTAATGGGACTATTTTTATTATACTATGCATGCTCTAGCCTACAGGAAGGATTTAGAAAGAGTGCGATTATACTGCTTTACCTATCAAGTTGGATTCTCGTTGTCCATCTTTCTTCTGTTGTGGTTAGATCCTCAAAAGTTGTGGTTCGGGTGAAAATTATTCAAGATTCCGCTAATCACCATCATTAGTCAATCGGTTTCTGAATTGGAGGTTTGTATGAAATGCAGGTACTGCACAAGAAAAGAAAGAAGAGGATAATGGAGAGCTGGAAAAGAAGGAAAATGCTACGTGTGAGAGCAAAAGTGCAAAAAAGAAGAAAAAGAAGGAAAAATCTTTGAAGGAGACGAAGGATTTCCAGGACCAGTCACATGGAGGTGCTGGATATGGTGCATATGAAGCTGCTGAAACAGAAAAGGCAGAGGATGCATCTACTGTTGATGTGAAAGAGCGGTTGAAAAAAGTGGTTTCTACAAAGAAGAAGAAATCAAGTAAAGAGATGGATACTGCTGCCAGAGCTGCTGCAAGTGAGGCTGCTGCAAGGAATGCTAAGCTTGCTGCTGCTAAGAAAAAGGAAAAGAGTCACTACAATCAGCAGCCGATGCGGTGAGCTCAGAAGATAGATGTTTTGTTCCTTTCTTTTTCCCTTGTCATAGGTAGACATGTTTGTTTTATCAATGAGAATAAGACATGAGAATCTTGTTTCGCGAAATGACATTCAACAGCCTTTTTTGTTTCTTTATTGTGGGGGAAGTAGAAAGATTTCTCGGATCAAGTAGAGTTTCTGTACTCAATAATATGTTATTTATGTACTGTCGTGTTTTCCCATCAATATAGCAATGTTGGATGATCAATTGAAATTGTTGAACCTGAGAGGGTCTACACAGGTTGCATAATGACAAGTTACGAGACTGCTCATGTGAACACTGAGAGCTTTCTTTATGTTCTATTCTTTGAAAACCTACCATACTCCTTTAAGTTCAGACTCAATCGATTCGCAAGAATTTGAGGCCTCCTTTCAGCTGTAAAGCCCAATCATGGCGTAACCTTGCCTACTGTTACATAACAACGTTATGCGACTATATATTGGTACCTAAAAAGAGTATCTACAGTACTCCTAAGTGTCAACGAACTTTTTGTTCATGCACTCCTTGTGCACCATTTTATTTTTCCCATTCTTAAAGTACTCTTGAGCATAATGATAATGTGATTGAACTTCGTTGGAACAATTGTGTGGAAGAGAGAAGTTAGCATGGTAGAAGAAGGTGGAGCCTAATTATGCAGAACATGAATACTATCATCGTTAACTGCTCCAAACCAGCAAAATACAAGGCTTCGCCGCCTGTATCGCCCATGAATCTTTACATGTCCAGGAAAACTCTTCCTTCTACAAATGGGGTTACCTGTAGGCACGACCCTTCTCAGCAAGCTGTCATGGCTTCTTCGTTTGTTCAAGAACTTGAGTTTCCTATCCTCGACATCCCTATCAATATTGTCGGTCTCAGGCATGTATCACCTGCAGGACCTATACCAGTTTCCTCAGGTGACAGTCTCTATCTCTCCAACATTGATGACATGATTGGAGCACGAGTGTTTACTCCAACAGTTTATTTCTATAGATCAGATTGCTTGAAAACTAGTCAGAAACCTGTCATGGAAGCACTGTCCAGGGCTCTAGCTTGTGTCCTAGTGCCTTACTACCCTTTATCTGGTAGGCTCAGAGAAACTGACAGTGGAAAGCTGGAAGTGGTTTTTGGAACAGAAAATGGTGCACTCATGGTTGAGGCGTACTCAGAGATGACATTAGCTGAACTAGGAGATCTCAACATCCCGAACCCAACCTGGGCACCATTGATATATAGGTTCCCAGATGAGGAGCCTTACAGGGTTCTTGATATGCCCTTACTTATAGCTCAGGTCACCATCTTCAGCTGTGGTGGTGTTAGTATTGGTTTAAGACTTTGCCATTGTATTTGTGATGGTCTTGGAGCTATGCAGTTCCTAGATGCCTGGGCTGCCACAGCAAAGCTAGGTACTTTGGTTGCAAACCCCGTGCCATGTTGGGAGAGGGAAATATTCAGACCTCGAGACCCCCCTGTGGTGAAGTATCCACACATTGAGTTCATGAAAGTTGACGATGGTTCAAGCCTGACAATGACACTGTGGCAGGAAAAACCTGATATGAAGTGCTACCGTGTGAGCAGAGAGTTTCAGGCTCGAGTGAAGTCTTTAGCGCAGACAAAAAATGCCAAGTTGGCTTGCACAACTTTCGATGCCATGGCAGCTCACGTATGGAGGTCATGGGTGAAAGCACTGGATGTTAAACCTCTGGAGTACAAGCTTAGGCTCACATTCTCAGTTAATGCTCGCCATAAACTCAAAAATCCACCTTTGAAAGATGGTTTCTATGGGAATGTGCTCTGTGTAGCATGTGCTATAAGCTCAGTTTATGAGCTAGTTAATGGATCTCTCGCAGACACAACCCGGTTGGTTCGTGAAGCTCGAGTTGGCATCTCTGAAGAATACTTAAGATCAACAATTGACTACATAGAAGTGGAGAGGCCAACAAGGCTTGAATTTGCAGGGAAATTGACAATAACACAGTGGACTAGATTTCCAATTTATGAATCTGCAGATTTTGGATGGGGAAGGCCAGTTTATGCAGGTCCTATAGACCTGACACCAACACCACAATTTTGTTTGTTCCTGCCAAGTGGGGAAGCTGATCCTAGTGGGAGAATGGTAATCTGCATTTGCTTGCCTAAATCTGCCACAAGTAAATTCACCGAGTTCTTGTGTTCAGTTGGTACCAGCAATTGACTGCTGTTTATAAAAATTAACTGCAAAAGTGAGGTGAAAATTTGGTAATCAATGCATAAAAGGCCTCGTACTTATTCCTATTTGCTTTTCTGGTGGGTAGATGCCAAGAGCTCTCTCTTTACGTGAATCCCAAAGTAACTTGACTTCCAATACATAGTTTTATCTGAAATATACACAAATATTTCCTTTGTTTATATTCTTTAAGTACTGGTTTCTTTTTCTGGGATAATACCAACTATATCTCTCCAAGGCTTGGTATGAAAATAGAAGACAGTACACAAATCTTTTTTTATCTGAGTCCTCTTTTACAAAGTTCAAAACATAAGGTAATCTGAGACCTAAATTGAAAAAGAGTGCTAGTCTTCTTCTTGATGGCTTTTCTTATGATAACTGGAGGCACCTTTCAAACACTAGTAATTGACTTTTGACAGAAGCAACCACTATGGTCCGGCTCGGTGTGAAGTCAAATAGATAAAGCTTGAAAGGTGCCTGCACCTTTCAAACACTAGTAATTCACAGCTCATCGAGCATATACCTGCCATTAAAGCAGGGATTGAATCCATCTATAATACTTTAGTAGATTAGCTCTATACAGGTTGATACCAGAAAAACTCTACCTTGTAACTAATATTCAACGCTTCAAAGATCCCGTGTTGATAAAAACTCTTCCCTGCAACTACATGAAATTCATTTAGTGTGTCAGGGTAGACCAGGAACAAAGTAAACCCAAAAAAGCACTTGATTGTGAATAGGTTACTAGACATCAGCAAGTTTAAACAATCTTGCTTTAGGATGGATTTTGTTTGTTCAAGTCCGTACCAGAACCAATCCTGGATGACCTCTGCAACTATTCTGATTTGCAGTCTTTCCCTAGCATTGAAAGGAACTTGTTCTGCAGCTGTATTATGAAGAGAGTGAAGCAAAAACCAAAAAGTTTATGAAATGCAGCATACTCTGTAACCCATCTTTAGTGTTCAGTAGCTTCATAGAGATCAGAACTAATAAGATAAGTAACATTACAAATGCTTCTCTTGGCACATTCACTTCAGAATTCTTCAACTTGAAAAGATGGAGATAAACAATTTCAATGGGAATTAGCTATCACAAGTAGTGAGGAAAATAGCAAATTCTGAATCTGAACTACACCAATAGTTACTCAAAATCACACGTTATCAACTAGCCTCATTTAGCAATCTTTTATGAACAGCAACTAGGGCAGCGAATCAGCCCATTCTCATTACAATCTGGGCATCTTTTCAGCTGATCCTTCTCTTCATCAAACAGCTTTCTACTTCCATTACAATATGAACAAGGCAAGAACCTTGCATCCCCACAACTGTCACAGACCCACTTTGGATCTCTAACTGGAAAGCCTTTTAAAAGCACTGCCAATTCGCCACATTCATTGAGTTGTTTAATCTCCTCCACACTCCCAACATACTTTCCCCTGATGAACACTTGTGGCAAGCTCATTGCTTTTCCTTTAAGCACATTTTGAAACTCCTTTCTGTATGTAGAGTCCATTGAAATGTCTCTTTCATCAACTGGAACTCTAAAACCTCTAAATATCATTCTTACTGAATAGCAATCCTCATAAGTCTTTCTGATTCCTCTCAAACTTGTAAAGTACAAAACAACTCTATCCTCTGTTCCATGCAAAAAGCATCCATTGTTGTTTGATAAAGAGTTCATTGGTGAAGAACCAACTGACCTTGCATTTCTGAACTCCTTATCAGAACCCAATTGCCTGGAAGACAATGCACGCCTGTAACTCGAAACCACATTTGGATCAAGGTTTGACAAAAACAATTCCTCAGATAAATGTTTCCACAATGGCTTTGACAATGAAACTGAATTCTCAACTGCCAAGTGTCCAACTTTAGCCGTATCACCGGATTCAAATAGTTTCTTGACATATCCATCAACATCAGGAAGCTCAAACGAACTCGGTTGGGGAGAAACCTCCAAAGAACGACTATAAAGTAACGATCTTGGCTCCATTGAGTTACCCTTTTTGAAGTCCAACCCATCTTCATCATCATCAAGGCCGTCCATTAGCTCCCAGGTGTTAATGACAGAGTCTGGTGATAAAGATTCAGACATGATCTCCAAGACTTGAGCTTTAAACTTGTTCTTGGTGGAATTGAATGGTGCTTTGTGCTGGTCAGGTGTTTCCTGTTTGTTTACAATGGGGATTGTGTCGGGTTCCATGAGGCGAAGAGAACCATAAGTTGTGGACGTCAGAGAGACCAGGTGGTGAGAATCACCTTTTCTTGAAGGTGGGTGGTGGATGAGAGGAGCTTGAAGAGAGAGAGCTCTGGAGACTGTTAATGGTGAAGAGTACTGTGAAGACCCAATGGAGGTCTCCAAATGAGAAAAAGATGGTGAGCAATGAGAAGCATAATAAAGATTGAAGCTTTCTTCTGGGTTATTGTTCTTGTTGAGAAAGGTGTTGGGTCTTGAAGCAGAACAGCCCATGTATGGAAGCAAGAAGTGCCTTTTTGATTCTTTTTGCTTACTCCAATTTTTATGGGGATTGAGGATTGTTGGAGACAGCTATCTATTGACAAGTTCTTTGGTTTGTTCTGATTAAGAAACAGAGAGGTTTGGTTTAGGCCTTGAGGTGGTGGAGGACAGTGTGATCTTAGCTTTTTCACAGAGGAAATGAGAAAGTGAAAGAGATAAAATATAGGCTTCAATTGGTAGAGGAGTGCCGAGTGCGTTAGGACGTAGACTTAAATTGAAAGGATAAGGAAGAGAGAGACACAGAACATGCTTGGTGAGGGACAGCTTTCAAAGTTGGAAGACATTGAAAGCTGTCCTGGAACAGGCAAAAACACAGAATGTGTTGAGCAGAGTCTTAATGGTTTTTTTTCCCCCTCATTAAACAATCTTAGTGTTTAAGGTTCTAAGTTCTAACAAATTCATAAGATACAAATTTTTTTCTCATTAAACAATCTTAGTGTTTAAGGTTCTAAGTTCTAACAAATTCATAAGATACAAATCTTAGTTTGTTGTGAAGTGGAATGATCAGAAATCAGAATTGGTACCATATCCCTATCCTATTCCTACAGTCACTTTAGCTTTTCTGAATCTGCAGCTAACATTTGCTTTGGATAGTTTGCTACATCTAAGGTCATCTTTGGATTCTACTTATTCTTTACTTTTTAGTTGAAAATGGTAGTTGCCTCCCATGGATGCTCTAAGAGAGAAAACTAGCTCTTAATAGTCTTCCAATAAAAGAGATTAAAGATTTGTTAATGAATTGAAATTGACCTTAATGACTTGACTAAGAATAGAGACAAATTAAGTTTTATAGTACTTATTTGTATTCAACTAATCATTTGACTTTGAGTTAGCAACTCTAAAATAATTTATTGAAAATAACAAATTATTACATGTAGTTGATAATTTATTTAATATAGAGTTAATTATAAAAATTCAAACTTTATTCAATTTTATAATTATAATCCGAACTTAAAAAATGACAATTAAATATTCAAAATTTTAATTTTTTTACCAATAACTTGACGTTTGTGTCTTTATCTCTGTTAAGTTTATTGACGTGACTTATTACGTGTTTAAAAAATCCTAAATTCTTATACACATTAGACCTAACTAAATTAACTAATTAAGTTTAAAATTAAAAGTTTGAGTATCTAATTGTCACTTTTTAAAGTTCAAGCTATAGATATAAAATTGAGCAAAATTTAAGGTTTTTTTAATTAACCCTTTAATATATAATAGAAAGATAATAATTAAAAATTTCATGGATTACGAAATATGATTATTCTAAATCAAATTGAAAGTTGTTAAATAACAAATATTCATAATAAAATGGATAAAAGCAAGAAATTTCCAC
>JAOQMP010000208.1:2257853-2268328 GCA_027563575.1 Erythroxylum pedicellare
GTTTCCCATACATCTCTATGTATATGTATATTACTTACAAAAGAATCTTGGTACCTTTTGACCAGATATTTAACGCTGACACAGATAAAACCAAACTCTTTTGTTTTATTAATAATAAATATTGTCATTATAAAACTGTAACTTAAGAAGATAAAGTTAAATGTAAATACACTTACTTTCCAGGGCACTATATTTACATAACTCCAACAAGTCATTCATCACAGCAATTGAACAATGCAAATTGCCCATCTCCTTCGATGATCTTCAAGCTAAACTTTTTGTCCATGAGCAATAACTCTTTTCCTTTCACTCTTCTATTCCACGAGATGTTGCCATTGTTGTTTCTTTTGCAAGTTCTTCTTCGCCCAATGGACACGACAACGGTAGAGTCATGCGAGGACAAACGGGCTCGTGTTTTTTCAACCCTAACGGGCCATATGGATAGCGCCAAATGGATGGGCCGCATAACATTAATTTCTCCAGCATCTCTAGTAGGCCTAGCCACATCAATAACCCTACCTTCAAGCCCACAAGCCCATACACCTATGACCCACACTCTCTAGTCCATTATACTAACTCAAATCAGACCTAATCCAATAAGTTGGCCCAATAGCCCAATTACCCAAATAAACCTTCTACCCATTGTCAGATTTGTTAGAAATGGGGACATATTGCAGCTCACTGTCGGTTCAGGTATTCTGAATCTTGAAATCGACCAAACTACCCTCCACCTAACCCCACAAATCTTTCCACTTCCTTTACCACATTAAATATTCAAGATTCTTCAAATCTTTCCTTCAGCACTCAGACTGAATGGCTTCCCGACACTGGTGCTACAAATCATATAACACCAAATCCTTATCTTATTGAATCTGAAATTCCATACAATGCTCCAAATCAAATGATTGTCGGTAATGGACAAACTCTTCCTATTTCTTCTATTGGTAATATTACTTTCTCCACAAAAAGTCGTTCCCTTCACCTTAACAATATTTTAATTGTTCCAAATCTTAATGCAAATTTACTCTCTGTTGCTAAGTTCGTTAAAGATAATTCCTGTCTTATTGAATTTAATCCATTTGGTTACATTGTGAATGATCTCCAAACCAAGATGTCACTATTCGTAGGATCCATCCACAATAATCTCTACCCTATCAAGATTCCACATCACTTCAATAATTCGGTTTCTCTCTAAGCTACGTCCACTTTGCTCCCTTTGTGGCATCAACATCTGGGTCACCCTTGTTCTGCTATTCTTTCTACTTGGTCTCTTCCTTTTAAATTTCCATCCCATGTAATGAATAATTGTACTTCCTGTTTATTAGGAAAAGTACTCTTCTTCCATTTTCTATATCATCTCGTGTTCCTACCATGCCACTACAAATCATTCATTATGATATTTGAGGTCCATCACCATCTATCTCTCTTTCTGGTTATTGCTACTTTATAATTTTCATTGATGACTTCAGTCGTTACACTTGGATTTTTCCTCTAACTCACAAAAATCAAGCTCTTTCTTCATTTCAAAAGTTTAAAACAAACATTGAAAATCTCTTTTCCACTAATAATAAAACCTTCCACTGTGATGGAGCTCCTGAACTCATCAAAGGCGCCTTTGCCATTTACCTGACCACACATGGTATCTTTTACCGTATTTCATGTCCTCATACTCCACAACAAAATGGTCTTGCTAAGCGAAAAAATTGTCACATCACTAAAACTGGCCTTACCCTTCTCCTATATGCCTCTCTCCCTAAATCCTTATGGTTTGATGTATTCTCTGCAGCTACATATCTCATTAATCTCTTCCCAACAACTATTCTTCACCACAAATCCCCTTATGAAATTCTTTTTCTGTAGCCATCTTATTTATCTCAGCTTTGAGTGTTTGGTTACACCTGTTTTCCTTTTCTTGGGGCCATGTTTACAGACAAACTTACCCCAAAATCTCTACAATGTGTCTTTATTGGGTATTCGACCAATACAAAGGATATCGTTGCATTGATCCTAACACCTGCAAACTTTACATCTCTCGACATGTTCGACTTCTTGAAAATATTTTCCATATACTACTCTCCCTTCCCTCACCCCTAACAAACCCTCTATCTCTACCATCTCTTTACCTCTACCAATACCACCTGTTCATTTCCCACCTGAGACCATATCAACCCCTCCACCACCTTTCTCATTACCTCAACACCAAATGATTACTCAAACACATGCTAACACTTGTGTTCCTTAAATACTGTCTGATTATGTCACCTGATACACAAACCTCCCCTGAACCCAATCCCACTTCCTTCACTCAAGCTAATAAATACCCACACTAGCAACAAGCTATGCTTGATGAGTTCACTTCTCTCCATCGCAATCATACCTGGACACTTGTTCCCTCACCACCTAATGCAAATATTGTTGGATGTAAATGGGTCTTTTGTACAAAAAGAAATTCTGATGGTACTCTAGATCGATACAAAGCCTGTTTAGTTGCGAAAAGCTATCATCAGACTCCTAGTATAGACTACACAGATACTTTTAGTCCTGTAGTCAAACCCACTACAATCCGCCTCATCATCACTATTGCTCTGTCTAGAAATTGGTCCATTTGTCAACTTGATTTCACAAATGCCTTTCTCAATGGACACCTACAAGACTGGTTTACATGGCTCAACCTCCTAGTTTTATTAACCCTCACAAGCCTTCTTATGTCTGTCGTCTTCAAAAAGCTCTTTACGGTTTAAAACAGGCTCCACGAGCTTAGTTTCATCGACTGAACCAAAAACTACTTGATCTCAAGTTCATCTCTACCAATTCAGACACTTCTCTATTTATTCATACCACCTCTTCTCAAACCACTTTTCTCTTGGTCTATGTTGATGATATTTTGATTACTGCCTCTTCACCTTCTTTCATCTCCAATCTCATTCATGACCTAAACACTAAATTTTTATTAAAGACCTCGGCCCTCTTCATTATTTTCTTGGTATGGAGGCCAAACGCACTCCTACTGGACTCCTACTCACCCAAATTAAATACACCAAAGATCTTCTCCTCCGTGCAGGTCTTACTCAATCCAAACCCGCCAACACACCAATAACTCCTACTCTTCCTCTTTCCAAAAACCATGGATCTCCTCTCACTGATTCTTCTGAGTATCGAACTACTGTTGGTGCTCTCCAATATCTCTGCCTCACTCGCCCTGACATTCAATTTATAGTCAATAAAGTCTCCCAATTTCTCCATTGTCCTACCGACATTCACTAGATCGCTGTTAAACGGATACTTAGATACCTTCACTCTACACCCACTTCTAATATCCACTTTCCTCAACCAACCTCTCTTTCCATTCATGCGTACTGTGATGTTAACTAGGCAAGTTGTCCTGATGATCGTCGCTCTACTTCTGACTACTGTATTTTTCTTGAACCAAATATCATTTCTTGGAGTGCAAAGAAACAACATACTATTGCCAAATCTAGTACTGAAGCTGAATACCGAAGTATAGCTCTTGCTGCTACTGAGCTTTGTTGGCTTAAATCTCTCCTTGGTGAAATTAACTTCCCTCCCCTCACGCCAACACTTTAGTGTGATAATCTTAATGCCACATTTCTTGTTGTGAATCCAATCACTCAAACTCGCACAAAACACATTGAGATTGATATTCATTTTGTAAAAGATCTGGTTACCAACAAGACACTATCAGTTTGACACCTTTCGTCAAGCCATCAAATTGCTGACATTATGACCAAAGCTTTACCTTCATCCGCTTTTCAGAAATTTCATGACAAGCTCACTGTAGCTACCAATGTTTTAAAAACCAGACCGGACCGTTCGGTCCGACCGAAAAAGGTTTGAACCAGACAGTGATCCGGTTCGGTTTCACCTTATAACCTCTCTGCAGAAAAACCTGCCGGTTCAATCTTTTTCCAGTCGGACCGTCCAGTCCGGTCTGGTTCAATTTTTGTATCCTTTAATAAATTTATTTAAAAAATTAAAAATAAAAATAAAAACCTACTTTCGTCGTTTCCTCTTGCTTCCTCCCTTAATCCTAATCCAACCTAACAATAAGGTCACAGTGCCACACGAAAAGCAATTGAAAGTTAGCTAACTAGTTGTTTACAGTGTTGTAAACTTTTGGAGTAAGGAAACTCTAGTGACAGTGCCGCAAAATATAGCCATTTTTTAATACTTTTTAGGTTAAATCATAAGGGAGCATATGGAACCATCCTCTATTTGTGGTAAGTCCGATTCAACATGGAATTATTTTTCTTTTTCTCAAGCATATAATGGAAATATCCAATATAATTGTATGTTTTATGGTAGAATATTTAAAGGGGGAGGAATTTTTAGAATGAAAGAACATCTTGCTGGTATTAAGGGTAATATTGCTTCTTGCAAAAAAGTACCACTTGATGCACATGATATGATTGGAAAATATTTGCAGCAACAAGTAAAAAAGAAAAAGGAAAATAAAAAGGCTAATGATGTATCTTTTGGAGATGATGAAACAGCACAAGTATTAGATAGAGGAACAAGAAAAACTACTATTGATATTGATTCTTATCTTTCTCCAAGAACTACTCTTAGTTCTCAACCAAGTTTAAAAAGTTTTATAGTTGATAAGGAGGTTGTTTTGCGATGTAAAAGAGCATGAGTTAAATGGTTCTATCATTCATGTATTCCTTTAAATGTTTTGAATTCACCATATTTTCAAGAAGCAATTGATGCTACAATAGCAATAGGTCTAGGATTTCAGGTACCATCTTATTATGAGCTGCGTGTGCCTTTGCTTCAAGATTTACAAAAGGAATGTCAATGAATTGTGGATACATATAAATCTAGTTGGGAATCAACATGATGCACTATTATGACAGATGGGTGGAATGATCAAAGACAAGGAACCATGATTAGTTTCTTAGTTTATTATAATATTAGAACAATTTTTATCAAGTCTGTTGATGCTTCTGACATGGTAAAAAGCACTAATGCTTTATCTGAATTATTCTCTGAAATTGTCAAGTGGGTTGGACCAAAGAATGTTTTGCATTTTGTTATAGATAATGCGACATATTTATTGGTCTCCATACGCTGCTCATTGTATAAATCTTATTTTAAAAGATATTGGTGGTATGAATCATATTTCTAGTCTTACTTCACACGAATCTAAAATCACAATTTTTGTGTGTAATCATGTCACTTTTTTGTCTTGGTTAAGAAAGCAAGAAGATTGGGTTAAGATCATGCATCCCGCTATTACCAGGTTTGCAACTACATTTATTACTTTAAAAAGTGTTTATGAACATAAGCAACTACTTCAAAATTTAGTGACAAGTAAACACTTTTTCAATCATAAATTATCAAAGAGTGAAAAAGGAAAAGAAGTTTGCTATTATTCTAGATAACAAATTTTGGGATGTTTGCTTGATCATTGTGAAGATTGTGTCTCTGCTTCTAAGGTTGTTGAGGATTGTTGACTCAAATGAGAAGCCATCTTTAGGGTATATATATGATGGTATGTATAGAACTCACAAAAAAAAATATAAATCCTTTTAAAGGGAAGGAGAAATTGTATAAGCCTTATATAGATATTATTAGTCTATAATAGGATAAGCATCTTACTTAAAGGATGCACTTAGTAGCTTATTTTCTCACTCCTCATTGCGTATATAGGCAAAAGCAGGTCAGACTGTGACCAAGAGACCACGTATAGCTTGTTTCCTGCTTTCCAGTAGTGACTGAGCCTAGAAGAAATGACTAGAACCCAAAGTGATTCAAGATCAGACAGAACGAACCTGCCCCAGCACAAACCTCTGCAGCACCTTTTTTAAGGGTCGGGGTCAGTCTAACATCAGTTGACATCCCTGCACCTCCTGAATTCTTGTAAACAAAGAGCAAGCAGAAAAGTGTTGGAGTTTAAGATAATCATTCCATTCACCAATCCAATCTCGACATAAACCAGATCAATAAAGAAAACACTACTTATGAAAAAAGAAGAAAAAAAAGGTTAGTAGTAGTTGTCTCTATAATTACCTGATTCCATTCCTTCTTCGCCAACCTTGCTTGATCTTCTTGTCAACTCCTAACATCCGCTTTTCAAATGGTAAAACGGGCATTTCCTAATCTGTTGACTGCTTGTGTTAAGAAAATGAGTTGACTGCTAATTCTGCTTGCATTGCATCAATATGGATCAAATAATCCATTAAGTTTACATTCAGAGATGGATAAAATTTCTTTTTACCCTTATTTTTATGTAAAGGATCTAGTAGGTTGGGTAGCTTTTATTATCTTTTTTCCATTTGGATTTTTTATGCTCCTAATGTTTTAGGGCATCCCGAAAATTATATACCTGCTAATCCGATGCCCACCCCACCTCATATTATGTCGGAATGGTATTTCCTACTAAGCCATGCCATTCTTCATAGTATACCTGACAAATCAGGAGGTGTAGCTACAATAGCACCAATTTTTATATGAATGTTGGCCTTACCTTTTTTTAAAAGTATATATATACGTAGTTCAAGTTTTCACCCGATTCACCAAGGAATCTTTTGGTTGCTTTTGGCGGATTGCTTACTACTTGGTTGGATCGAATGTTAACCTGTGGAGGCACCATTTATTACTATTGGACAAATTTCATAAGCATTTATAATTAATATTATGGGCAGTTTGTTTGATGTGATTGAATGCAAAGGTATTTTCTCTATTAAAAAGCAATCACAAGCGATAAATGAAATTAAATTATATCGTGAAGGTTTAGAAAGTTTTGCTAGATCATCAACAAAGAGAGAACTTATGTTGAAAAAAATGAATTAAAAGTTTTATACTTTTAATTCATTATTTACTTATTAATAATTTATATTTTTATCATAACTATTAATTTAAAATAAAGATAAGTGGTGGAGATTATTCAGTGATAGTGCTCCACTATTGAGAAAACTTGCTATTAAGTTACTCAGTCAAACAACTTCTACATCAGGTTATGAATGTAATTGGAGTGTTTTTGAACGTGTTCATACAAAGAAACGACATCATTTGAAACATCAAAGACTTAATGACCTTGTTTACATTACTTATAATCTAAGAATGAAGAACAGGTATTTTATAGTTTTGTTTTTATTTCAATAATTTTATTTTATTGTTGACTTTATAATTTCTCTATTATGTATTCAGAGCGCTTAGTAAGAAAAGAACATATAATCCAGTTGTTATTGATTGTATTGAACATACTGATTTTTGGATTGAAAAAGAAGAACAATCGCTTAATCTTGATTATAATGAACTTGAAAAGACAATTTATAAAGAAAATGCCTTTGTCATAATGAATGAAT
Source organism: Erythroxylum pedicellare (assembly GCA_027563575.1). Classification (NCBI taxonomy): domain Eukaryota; kingdom Viridiplantae; phylum Streptophyta; class Magnoliopsida; order Malpighiales; family Erythroxylaceae; genus Erythroxylum; species Erythroxylum pedicellare. The sequence continues at coordinate 2,265,182 of JAOQMP010000208.1, forward strand.
TAAGAATATCTACTGATGGTCAGTTCATATCTTATTTTGATAATATTTAAGTTAAAAGTATATTGTATTACAAGTTTACAATTGAGAATAATTTCATACATTACTAATTTGTAATTTATTTTAATGCAGTAGAAGAAGTTAATACAAATACTTTAGATGAAAGCATAGTTCATAAATCTTTAAATAGCGTTGAAGAATTTGGAGCTTTGATGATGATGAGACACAACCTCCTTAATAAATACAATTTTGATTTTTATTGTTATTTTAATATTTATATTAGACTTATTATTTATTTATTATTAATTAATTATATAATAGTAGACATTGGTGTATTTTTATCTCAATAAAATATTTTATTTTTACTTATTCTTATAAGTTTTACTTCTTATTTATTATATACCGGTTTTATAGCAGTTCACTACCGGTTGAACCTCTAAACCTTAAACTTTTCCTTCAACCGGTTCGATGTCCGGTCCGGTTTTTAAAACATTGGTTTAATATATAATAGACAGACAATAATTAAAAATTTCATGGATTACTAAATATGATTATTCTACATCAAATTGAAAGTTGTTAAATAACAAATATTCAAAATAAAAATGGCTAAAGACAAGGAATTTCCTATGCATCTACCCTTAAATTAGTTAGCATCCATTTACACTACTTTTTAAGTTTTACAATTAACCAAAGCTCATATGATCATAATAAATCACTTAAGGGTTGATTTTTTTATTGAAAAGTATATTTTTCAAGGTCATTTTAGGAATGAATATTTGTTGAGAGCATATTCTTCAATCATTACTTCAGGCCTTTTCTTTCAATTTCATGATTTCCTCATTTTCTTTTTAATTTTTCTATCAGCAGATACAAAGAGTCAGAGACAGTATCTATGTAAAGTTTCCTCCAAACTTGGAATGTTATTCAACTTGCAAGCATTATAATTAGACAAACAAGTCGTCTGGCCAGGTTCCATTTTTTGTAGGCAACCTCAGTCATTTTGCACCTTCCTAAGGATATCAAGTTTCCTTCTTCATTCCTCTTTCCATGTACCTCATAAACAAGCACTTCATAACTCCATGCAAATAATGGCTGCTTCATCTTATTTCAGCATCAGCTATGGTTGTAACTAATATGGAGACAACTCTAGTTGAAGATCATAAATTGAATATTTGGCATGTTCTGGTGCAACCTGTCCTTTTTAAGAAGCTTTGATTTTTCCTAATTCAGGATGAAGTAGCTTAATCCTTAATCCTCTGTTATAGTTTTCCTTCATCGAGCTAATGATTTTATTTAGAATATTGGTTGGTGGAATTTAACTTCTAGTTATATCTCTTTTAACTTAAAAGTGAAAGTAAAATTTTACGAGGATTGTTATTTTGATCAATATTCTGTTTTATTTACTTTGCAATTAAAAAATTTAAAATTACCCTTTCATCTTTCACGTCAATATATTTGAAGTTGAGCCATCAAAGGTTGGATTGCAAGCTTGCAACCTTTGTGAGATTCGATAACAGACAAAAAAGAAAAGAAAATGAAACCGATTCCATGAGGCAACTTGACAAGAAAGTCACCATCCTCTCTTGGCAGCCTCACATTGTTCCACTTGTTATCTGTTGAAGATAAGAATTTGGTGGGGGAACTTCCTGTGGAAATACGCAATCTATCAAGCTAAACGATATTCGCCTCGGTCTCCCAAGTCTTGCATGGTCTGACACTGGCAGAAATTGGATTTTTTGGATCAACCCTGGATTCATTTGGCAATGCTTATAAACTGGAATTAATTGATATTAGTGACAATAACTTTGTTGTTTCACTGTAAGCATTCCTTCTATCTATATTTTTCTTTTGTAATCTTTCATTCATTTATTTTTTAAGTCTTATTTATTAGATAAATAGATGCATAGTAAGTATAAACTAATAGAAACAGACTTTTAGTATATGCTCGCTGGCCCACACAACAACTATATCAAGATTGGGAGGATTGATATTTATACGACTGGTAACCGGTCGGCTAGGCTTGGGTATTTTACTACCCGAATAATTATTTTAATCGATATTCTTATTTTTATTTTTAAAAAACAAAATTTAAATTTTGATAAAAGAATACAAGCTTTTTATCAATTATGTTTTATAATTAGCGTCAAGTCAACTCCAACATGTAAAGTGGACATTGGCCGTTTCATCTATTTAATCAACATGTTTCTGTCATTAGCTAGATGAATCTTATCGCTTCATTCTTTGTACACCATGTTTTAGACTCTCTGCACCACACAACAACTATCTCAGGATTAGGAGGATTGGTATTTATAGGATTGGTAACGGCAGCTAATCTAACTCGAAAAAAATTTAGTCTCGACTTGGTTAAAAGTCAAATTGGGGTGGACTATAAAACCCGAATTTGGTAGATTAACCTTATCTCTTGGTATATATATATATAAGTAAAATAATTTACTATAAGAAGATCCATTTTTTATATAACTATATAACTATATATATATATCATACCTAAATTATTTTCATCAAAATCAAGCTCAATTGGAATTCTTCCAACCTAAAGACTAATTAAAATAGTTTAAACACGAAAATCTTTTAGAAATAATATCATTTTATATGACGAGGAAATTCAAGATTCGGGCTTGGGCTGGACTATTTAGAAATAATATCATTTTATATGAAGAGGAAATTCAAGATTCGGGCTTGGGCTGGACTATAATACCCGAGTTTAAACTCAACATGAAATTTGAAATTTTTTTTAAAAATCCAACATCAACTCAATTGTTTTTTTCAGAACGAGTCTATAAATTTAATTTTTTTTAAAAGCTTGAACTATGTCCAAAGTGCGGTTAATTTAGATTGTTAAATTTGAGTTATGCTTGAACCTTTTTGTCATTCTTAAATATTTTTTAGGTTTGTTATATGCAAAAAAAAAAAAAAAGGAGTTTAAAGGTTGATTGTTTCATGTTTTTGTTCTCACTTCTCAGTGAGCATAACAGTATCCATTGCGTAGACTATATATATTTCATTCTTTAGGACTTTAATTTTGTCGATTCTCATAAAAAAGTTCAGTTTCTGAAAAAAAAATCTGTACAAATTTCTCTCTGAGGCCGTTATCTTTTAGCTTATATTGCCTTGAGGCTGTGCAAGGAA
>JAOQMP010000208.1:2313347-2326692 GCA_027563575.1 Erythroxylum pedicellare
GAATGATATATTAATAAATTTCCAATATTGAAATACATTATAAAGAAAATTTTTTCTTAATATTTATATTATACTAACGTGCATAATACATAGAATTACAATAAAACAAAAATAAGTATTGATGTAAAGAATTTTGAATTTTGGGAATTAAATAATGGAAAGAAATTTAGATCACTTGGAGTCATTTTGCAGGCGATTGGGAGACCACCATTAACTTATACTAAATGGGAGGGGGGACCTAAGCAAAGTTCACTTTCTTAAAACCTTTCCTATTGACATCAAAGTTCCATCAATTAGGGCAACCATACCATCATGGACACTACTCGTTTGAGTGGAAGTGAGTTTTATTCCTGTCTCTTAAGCCACTTGACTGGAATTTTTATTTTATTGTTTCAATATACATAATTTAATTAAAAATTAATTTAATTAAAAAATCTAGATTTTTAATTAAATAATGTATATTGAATAATTATAAAATTCAAATAAGCAATTATTTCAAGTTATTTGAGATTGCATTGAATCACCAAATAAATGAAAATGGGTTTAGATACAAAGAACCCTAATAGGTCCCCACCAACACAAGACCTGGTTCTTTAATGAATTGAATGGTGCAAATTGTGTAAGAGTCAATTTAAGATCAGACTGCTCCTACTTGCAAAAGAGGATTCCATAGCCAATTTAACTACTCAGTCCTCCAATACAGATGTGGTTGTCAAGGATGGCAGATATTAAAGTGTAGGCAAAAAAAATCTGTATCACTTTTATGAGAGATCTTGGCCTGAACATGTAATTAAATCCTTTTCACATCATTGTTTCTAAAGGTTGTCTCCAACTTGTAAAAAGCATAAAACTTTTCAACGCCTCCTTGTATATGCTTTTGCACCAATCACTTGGAGTTGGGTTAGAGTCAGACTTTGTATCAGAGTTTCATTAATTACAGTGAACTTCAGTTAGATAAGAACCCTCACATTCACCTTTTTCCAATTGTTAATTTTAGTACCAAGATGCGAAATCTGAGGAGGTTAAAAATATGCATTTTTATCCCTTATTAATAAAGATAAATTGGACATTCACTTAGTATTGGCTTTTAGATTTGTTGTCTGAAAATAATTACATGCAAAGAATTGTTAAAGAAATTTAGCCTATCATCAATTTAGATACCTTCTTCATATAAATAAAATTATTAATTTATCTTGTATAAAAAAATTTTAAATTCTTCTAAATTCATAAAAACTATAATAAGATTTGAATAAAAAGGAATGTTTTTATGTTTCCATTACAAAAAAAAAAAAAACCAAAAAGATTAACTCTTGTACGTTCATTTATTAGGAAACAAGCCAAACTTTGTCTTCTATGTTGGGCTGTGAGGTTAATCTTGAAATGGGCCAAGGCTTTCAGTACATTTTGTCTAGTTCTGGTGTTAAGAATTTACGTTTCAAAACATTTTATCTCATAAATCTAATTAACTAGACCTAAATGAATTCCAAAGTCTTGGAAAAAGTATATTAATCGATTTAACTTTGTTATCCAAATTTCCTATTTTTTTCCTTTAATGTCTTTGAAATTAATTTTTACTAGAGATTATTTAATATAAAAAAGCAATAATACTAATAGTTATGCCATTGTTATACGTATCATATATATTATATTTTTTCAATATTGATAAAATTTCACAATTTAAATTACAATTCGAATAAACCACTCCTATTGTACTATTCTATAGGTGTAGTACACTAAATTAGGTGTGACTATTATGATAATATGTAGAGGCACATATATATATATATATATATCATAGTAAATTAGAGGTGGGTATTAAGACAAAATCTAGAGGTATCATATATATATATATATTATATCAATAGAATTTTACTGTAAGAATTCATAATTTAAATAAATATCTTTTTACTATATATGTACAAATTACTATTATATAGTTCTGATATGGTAAATTTGATGTGGGTATTAAGACAAAATACACAAAATGTTATAAGACATACAGAGGACATATGAACAAAATGGGGTACGAAAAAAGGTGGTGAGTGGGTGGAGAAGAAGTTGGAACCATTCAAATGATTTGACAAGACAAGAGCATTGCATGTGATGGGATGTTGATATGGACATATGACACTGACCTTGATCTGACCTTTCAAGCGCTCTTGCAAACCCTAACCCTAGGCCTACCTAGCTAGCTACTTAGTAGCTTTCCACAGAAACCGGCAATGGATTCAGATCAGATCAGATCCACGTTTTACCCCCAAAAAACGGTTTAGAAAGCGTACCATAAATCAGTAAGACCATATCCAGAACAAAAACGGTCCCTAGCTAATGGACCTTGGACACTGTTTTTAATGCAAGTGACACGTGTTATATGCCCGCATCACTCTCCATCAGACCCCCTCACTTAGATCTAGAACTTAAGATTACCCTCGATATGTTAGATTCTACAGTGATATTATTGGATGTTATGTCCCTTACTCCCTTATGTAAAATTTGGCACTGACTTCCACGTGCAAAACTGAAGACCAACCTGACATCTGCTAAATACTCCTTCCTTCTTCCATCTTTCCTTCACTATTTCTCTCCATCTAATCTAAGGCTAGCGTAGCTGTTATCGTCGTGTAGGGTCACCAATTGTAATGACTTTCTAAAGCTTAACAGAGACATAAGTGCAAGGACTTTCTACTATAGTTGCAGAAGCTAACAGGAGAAAGTTAAAAAAAAGAGAGAGAGAGAGAGAGATGGAGGAGGAGGGGTCACATGTCTCATCTTCAAGTCTCTCTCATTCCTTTTGCCCTTTTTCTCTTTTCTCTTCTCTTGACTGGTTGTCATTGATCGATCCTATCTTATCTGGTGTTTTAACTTCTGTTTCACTGTGTAAGTCAACAGTGTTAACTCCAGTTGTGAGCCTGGGAACAGTACATATTCATGTCAGATATATATTTATATATATATTCATGAAGATGAACACTGCTAAGTTGGAAACGTTTTGCAACATAGCCTTACCTTAATTAGAATTAAGAGAGATTATTTCTAAAATTTATAATAAGGAAAATTGAATATTTTATGTGAAAAGAATAATATACAGAAATAAAATTTTTTATTTTTTTCTTTATTGCATAGTCTCTTTATAACCAATTATTCTTTGTAAATTGTATATGTACAAGTTGAAGAGTGTAAATAGAATTTGTGAAATTAAAGTTATTGATCCTACTTAAAGTATTTAATAAATTTGTTTTCTATATAAGTAGATTCTCTCTGACTGGGACCTTAGATCATTTGCCAAACTTTAGGCATTCATAAGGACTTGGAATTATAATGATGTCTTGCGCTTTCACAAAGCTCAAAGTTCTCTTTTGATGCCTAAAATGGAAGTTCATGGCATATCCTTTCAATGCTAAAGAAGAAACAGACACGGAAAAAAGAAAGATCGACAAAAACCAGCAAGTTGCAGATATGAGTTCTACACACATCTTGTGATATGCTTTTGAGACATCATATGCTCTTTTTTAATTTATTTTTTACCCAATTCATCATACACTGAAAAAAAAAGTTCTTTATAAATACACATATCAAGTTGTCTTGGACCCAAATAAAGAAACATCAAAGCAAAACTATTTTAGAGAGGGACAGAAGAAAGTCTTCTCCACTGTAGCCTTTCAATGTTTTTTAAGGTTTTCAACTATGCCATCATATGGGAATTTAATTTCATCACTATACTCTATATGGACATATTATATATACATATGTTCCCGCAAAGTCATTTATTTAACTCTAATGATTAAAAAACTCAATTAGTTCGGTCTGTTCAATCGTAAAAATATTTCATTGTTTAACTTTTTAGTTCGATTTTTAAATTTTCGATTCAATTTACTTTTGTAACTCTTGTTGTTAAAAATTGATCAGTTTATTAATTAATCAGTTAATTTTTGTAAATTAATAAGTTTTTTATAAACTAAAATAATTCAATTATTTTTTATGTAATAATCTTTTTAATTAAATTTTAAAATCTTCGATGGGTAAGGAAAATTGTATTTTAAATTCTTTAATTTTATTCAGTCTTTAATAAAATTTATGGTCTAATATCGATTGAACTTTTTAAAGGTTAAATCTTTTGTCTTACTAGTTATTAGAATTTTTAAAATAGATAGGGTGTAGATTTCATTAATAAGAATTAGACTTGAGTCAACCATTGTCAAAATAACTAGAATTGGTCATTTGAATAATTGATTCTTACTAATTATAAACCCTTTAATATTTTCATGTTTAGTCAATATGAGATACTCTAACACTTCCCTTCAAGTGCAACTGAAACTAGACACCTAGTTATCACTTAAAATAAACACAACAGTAACTAGCCTAGGCCATTCGATTCAGACATCCAGACGAACAACCGAAAAATTAATAATCAAAACCAAACCTGTTATGATAAAATATTATAATTTTTAATATTAGTAGAGTGTGGAGTTTATTAACAAAAATTATACTTTGATCAACTATTATCAAAGCAACTAAAACCAATCATTAATATAATTACCCTTACTATTTATAATTCCTTTAACATTTATATTCTAACAATACTTTAACTTATTTTTAAAAGTTTGATTAACTGAAAAGACTTCCAAACTTTACAAGTGGATTATGATGAGAAATGGAGTAAGACCCCACAAGAACTAATCAGGGTAAAAAGCTTTAGAGATTAGATTAGAATCCAATGACATGTAGCTTTCTTAGCCTTTTTGATAAAATGGAAAATTCATTCTGGATTCCCGATCATGTTTTTGCTTTTTCTGTGTTCACTTTATTGATTAGATTGCTAATTACCGCTAAAAGAAGTTGACAAGAAATTTTGTTTAATGTTAATTACTGTTTATCTATTCATGATTTGTCAACTTACACTGTGAATTACGAAACTTTAAAACTTCGTCATCCATTGTAATAATTATTTTGTGAGCCACTCGTTGGTTAAATGACTCAAAATACGTAATTTATGTATAGAAAAAATGATATAAAATTTAAACATTTTATATAATTTTTAAAAATTTTGAAAAATTCACTTTTTAAAAAAATTATTCTTTTATATTTTAGTTAAAAATAAAAATAAAATATACGCGCTTTATTTATTCTTGAACTAAACTATTAATTAAATTTGACTTAAATTAATAATTTAAAATAATTATAATAAAATTTTATTTTAAATCAAACTTAATTAGTTTAATTTAAACTTAAAAGCTGAGTTAAATCTATTACAAGCAGCATTTGATTAGTTTACATATACTATTAATATTAATATTATGTATATTTAATCGTTATTTTAATTAAAATTTAAGAAAAATGATTAATATAAAAGATTTAAAATTATACTTTTTCAAATATTTTTAAAGTTGATTTTTTAAGAGTACTTCAACTATAAAATAACTACCGTGTAATTTACACTTATGAATGTGTTGTGTACATATCAGTAACCCTAGCAACAGTGTCAAAGGTTAGAAAATGATAAGAAGGTAGTGGTCTGGTGAAGAGTGGCATAGAGAAAAGCATCAGTGAACAAGCCAAAAGACATTATGGTAAGCGTGTGTTGTAGTAAATGCGAGTGTCGTTGTGGGTCTCAAGAGGACCCGACAAGCGTGGGGTTGTCTAGTCATATCAGTTTCGTTTTAGTCCACTTTCTCTTCTTTTCTTCTCTTATCACATCTCTTGACTCCTCCTCTTCGTTCTTTTGTTTTTATATTCACTTGTTTGGTTTCTTCCATTTTTGAACATTCCCGTGTACTGACAGAACGTTCATAGTAAAAGAAGGCTCAGAGTTTAGTTCATATAGCATAGTTTGAAACAAGCACATTAGTTTACCGGTTCTGGTTCTTAGTAATGGCTTGTTTTTGCATATTCAAACTCATCCTCTTGACCAATTGCTTCTGTGCTTTCTTTTGTTTTTTTCATGTAATGAGACACAACAGCCCAGTTTTCGTAGTCGTTCAGACATCAGTGCTCGTGACTCTTTTTGTCCAAATATAGTACTTAAACCAAGCCCATCCATTGTGAACAATCCTCCTTTAAGCAGTCTGGTACCATTCCACTGTTTATAAGTATTAAGATTAAATAAATTCTTATTATCATCTTTAATAGTACTTTTACACTATAAAACTCAAAATTTTAACTCTATTCGAATTTAAAATGTCACTAATAACATTTTAAAAACGTGAAAATATAATATAATATTATAGATAATAATAAAGACTAACTTAGATTTTTTAACAAACATTAGTAAATAATTTGCACTTTTTACCAAGCATATATTGAGTACTGTTTAGTGTATAATACAAAGAAGAAAGTGAAAATTAATGGATAAACATATCATCTACAAAACTGTTAGTGAAGAAAATGAAGAAAGAGGAGGCTTTTATGGATAGTTTCTGAAGAACAAGTGAGTTGTATTGTATGCTAAAGGACTGTAGGATTACATCTCTGTACAAACTTCATTTCAGACAATTGCCCAGAATCTCTTTCTGCATATAAGCACTGTTTCAGCCTTCTTCTCTTTGCTTTCAAGAATATGTGACTCAACATTCCACAGAAATTTCGGAGCTAAATCACGAATTCTCGATGTTACCGATTCGTCGTCTCTAATGATTGCGAATCCCTGCACATTGATGTGTTCTGAAAGATATTGAATCATCTTGCAACATGATATTCAAGATTGGAAACACAGAAAAAAAGATGTGATAGTTGAAACTGCTAGCATACTGTATCGAAATCAAAACGAGTTAAATGAGAAAAAATGTGATGATCTTAGTGATCGGAAATGTATCTAGCTAAGACAAAAAGTTGGCAAGTAAAATCACATGAAACACAAGCCTTACGTTGTTCGACAAGAATGCTTACATCTATGGCTGCACTTAAAAATTTTATTAGTTTTTCAGAATCCACATACTTGTGAAATATGACATAATCTGGTGAACAAATGAAGGGTAAAGCAGTAAGCAAGGTGATCCTGAACCTTGCATTTCTTTCACTTAATGTACGGCTATCAGATTTTGATTTCTACAAATGTACCTGTGGTCGTAACATACGATCCATCTCCAGCATGATATCCTCTAGTAGACAACCTTCACCGTGGTTTTTATAGTGACTAAAAAGGTGGTTGGCATGCAGCAAATCGTATGTCCGTGGATACGTTGAGAACGGTTCACACCTTCAAAGGTTACATGCACAGGTAAGCATTACATCTATTTGGAGCTAACAGAGAAGAATTTTAGTTTGTCAACAACATACCAATCATGAAAGGCACCTAGGAGACCCCTGTCATAAATAGCTGATAAGGTGTTGTCCATGCTCATTGGGACTATATTCATCACCCAAACAGGGAATGAGTTCAAAGCCACAGCAAAGCCACCTACAAAAGCATTCATATCCATGACGTTGCGTGCATCTGTTGTGGTGATATTCATCAGCTTCCAGTATTGGTGAACTTGATCTTGCCAATAAGAGGCATCTGAAGTGAATTCTTCCCTAGTAATACCTGCAATGCCACAAGTTATAATATCAGAATGAATTATTTATGAGGCTCATTAGTGGTGTAACTATGCGGAGCACACTAGCCGTAAAAATTTGTTATTTCTGGCATTACTACAGGATTCTGCATAGTTAGCAGCCAGTGATTCCTTCAATTGAAGTTAAAAGAATTAAGAGCACATCTAATCATGCTTTGCTCTTGATCAGCCCTCTGAATTCTACACAATCTTGCAGCTCTTCTAATCAGGCCAATCTCTAAGATTGTTCTAGCCCCACACTTTGCAATCCTTTATTTCTCTTCTTTTCCAGTTGTTAGGAACTCAAGAACATAAGGAAGAACAGAAGATATCAAGCAGCCAATTTTCCAGTTAGCTCAAGTATAAATAATTCCAAACTACAAAGAGAAAGAGTCTTAACAGTATCACAGGAAAAGAAGCTAGTTCGAGTGCTGTTGATAGCAACAGTAACTGTAACCCTCTTATATCCTTCTTGACAAAGCATAAGTTAAAAAGATATCTAAGCACCTCCTATTTTTCAATTGTTCGACATTGACAACTACTATTCCACAGATCGTGAAGTTAACCAATTCAAACAATCTGGTTTCATCATCTACAAGCTCACTTTGGATCAAACTTAATATTCAACATGAGTCTGACTTTTTACAAACATCAACTTTCTCAAATTTTGATACTTTCTACCATGACATACGTTAGCATTAAGTTCTTTTATGTGAGGCGGCAGAACATTTACATCTTTAATATTGAAACTAAAAGCTTCCATGGAACATGCATTTGAAATAGGCAGCATACTAGGTAGGAAGAAGCAAATTCAAAGAAAGCTACTTTTAACTCACGAAATTCAAAGCAAGCTACTTCAACTCGTAAAAGAGTATACATCAACAGACCTACTCTGATGAGAGTCTCTGAATAAACAGATAGACGCTCAGGCCTGGGAGGAAGTTTCTGATAATTTTGTGGTGCATTTCTCCTTGGTACACAGTTCCTTAACGGTGTATTCCATGATGGTTTATTATCATCCACAGTATCACATATATTCATGAGCTTCATTTCCGCATTCTTTAGGAGGCATGCTTCGTCTTCTTCCTTTAGCCAAATGGCAGTTTGAACTTTCTTAGCAATGAGCTTCCAGCACATAGCTGATGTGATATTCACCAGCTTACTCCATATAGCTGGATAATCTTTATCCTTTCTGTAAGCAGGTGGTGCTGAATAGACAAAGTATCCATTGTATCGTAGAAGGCGATTAACTTCTTTGAGCAAAATACCATCTGCAGGGAAGCAGAAAAGATAACAATCAATGAACTGCACGTAAAATCCTAAAAGCATAAGAGAATAGAAAAATGAAATCTAAAATTTTAGAAAAATGAAATCTAAAATTTGACATTCATAGAGTACACAGAATAGACTGATGTGTTCTGTTAATCAAGCTTACTAAAATATCACAACCTAATTAAGCATGCAAGCTGAAACATATCCAACAATTAAGAGCTTTCCTGAATTCTTACAGAAACTGCATAACAGAATAGTTTGTAGAAAGGAATAGGTTAAGGAAAGCAAAGGGGAGTAGAAAAGTATCCGACTGAGAGTAAAGAACAGCCACTAGGAAGGATGATGGTTGTGATATGATCTTCATCCACTCCAGTACAGCACTGCATATCACAAAATCGACTGTTCTTTGTGGTGTTGAGCCTAAAAGCCTATACTGGTCTTAAACTCTGATTGTTGCCATTCATTTTACGTCAATCCAAAAAGGAAACAATGCAAACAATGCTGCAGCCTGGCTCAACAAAAGAATGAAGATAGTGATAGTTCTGTTCCACAAGTGATGCCACTTAATCTGGTTCCTCTAAGTAGCTATACAGCAAAAAGTCTGAAAGAAAACAAAGCAATCTATGTACAGCTCAACTCAACAAATAGATGAAGATAGTGATATTTTTGACTGCCCAATAAGCCCAGTTAAAATTGCTATTTCAATGCAGTTAAAGAAACTTAAGAATTATTTGATCTTTACTTTGCATTCATCTGAGTTTTGAGCAGATACTGAAACTGATACTCAATTTTATAGAACATAAAAACATCAATATTGCATCGGCGGTAACAATTCATGCCAGTATGCTAATAGCATCATACCATTCTCATGCCAATCAACACGACATCTTGAACAATGGATCATCTCAAAAGAGCTAGAGGGATACGGCAGTTGTTTTGTGGCAATGGCAGAGATCATAGCAACTATTCCACGCTCCAAGGCAAATTGAATCTGGTTTTCATGACCATCTTTGGGAGCAAAAGACATTGTCATAATATTTGAGGGAAGGAGATAAGCTGAGAAACTGGCAACACCACAGCCAACATCAAGAACTTGAAAAACTCCAGCTGAGCGTAGATCGCCTGTCTCATTAGTTGCCATGTTACCTAACCTGCACTTGAACATATAAAATTCAACTCATTGAAATTCTTTTCTAACACAAATATCTTGACATAATGCCCTGTAGAACATATTCTGCCACCAAAACAATAGGGGTGAAGGCACATGAGAAGTTTAAGCTAATTGCAGCTACCTCTGAATGTATTCTGGTGCTCCATGTTTGAAATGGGTTCCACCACCAGGGAACCACCAGAGTTGATCTTTCTCATGCACCCAGTTTTGTCCTCCTTTCACTTCAGCCAAACGCGTATGATTTACATTGCTTCGCCATACATAATCCCTGCTGATTGGCCATTTTATTGGTATCTTATAATCTTCTGGTGGTGGCACTAGGCAAAATAATCGCTTTTCAAGTGGAGGGCAGTGCCTTTCTAGCTCTTCTCGTCGGGAAACATCCAAGCTTGGGAGCAATTTATGCACATAAGAAACATCATGACATGGGATATACTCATTGAACTCCAAAGGGCAAACATTCATGCCACTTTTTGGGATAACTAATGGTGTTCCACGATAGGACAGAGAAACTTTGTTGGTGAATGTGGAAACACCTGCAACTCTAAATTATTAATGACTTCATTGATAAGAGCAAAAGTGTCAAACATGGAAACACTTAATGCAAGGTTTCATGAGTAATTAGCAGCACATGCTAAGCCTTTCAATATGGTTATAAGAAACCTGTGCAATAATCCGAATATTGGAACAACAAACAAATTATGCATGGTCATCCACACACAACCATAGAAGGGACATGCGTTTGCAATATGTTTGTGTATGTTGGGGCAAACATAAAGGTCTGTCCTATAAATCAAAACAACAAGCTAACTGAATTAGATCCAGATGCTTCAGTTTCAATATTATGAAAAAATGTGCTTGATCCATGGAAAATATTACATTAAATGTCCCATAGTTTCAGCTCAAAAATTCTTTGTTCAATTGCATGTTATGAAGAATTCCCCCTTAGTGCCGCTGTAAGTGTACCAGCTTGCTAGGCTCCCACAAAAGTAATAAAGCATAACACAACCAAGTTCACAGTCTTTTGACATAATTTGTCAAAACTCCTCACAGTTCTACACTCTCTGCAGTTTTTTAATCAATCAATACAGTCTAACCAAGTACCTGTCAGTCCATTATGCTTCATAACAAAAATTAGACTTCACTCCCTTTATGTGAAACGAATACTCAGCAAAGCAGGCTGACTGAATGGCTAACTGAACCGGTTTAATGGACCTAACCCCGTTTCCCCGCTGTTCTATCTAGTTCAGAGGTGGGTACATGTGGATTTGAATAATGTGAGGGCTCTCCAGGAGTTGAAATTCAATCCCATGTGTTTTCATAGTCCGAGTAGGAGTCCTTATAATTTCATGGGAAGTTAGGTTAAGGTATTAAATGGCTTGCATCTACTCAAACTTACTCCATAACAGTCCCCGCAAGTTCACTTAAATTCCCATTAAGCAGTTCGGTGAAGCTAAAATTTATGTTAGTATGCCAAGGTAAGCCACAAGATCCGTCTAAATGAGGCTCACAAGCAATGAAAGCTACTATCTTGAAATCTCTAACAGACACAAAACTCAAGCAGAAAGCCAAAAGAAAAAAAAAATCTGAAATCAAATCTGGAATTAATGCATAAAAAGTAGACAACCATCTACTCCACAAACCCCAACTCTAATCCATTTCCAAAAGGAACATGCAACACACTACACAGATCCAAAGAAGAGCAAACATGTTAGTGCCAACAATGAAGAAGAAAGGAAGAAAGCTATGAACATACCAGAGGATGGGGGAGACGAAGATGTATAGGTATAGGATATAGAAACAGGAGGAGCATTGTTGCCAAAGAGAGTACCCAGATAGAAAGACCCCGCCATTAACAACAGAGTCACCATTATCAGCTGCCCAGATTTAGAATCAAAAGCTGACCCCAATGAATACCCTCTCATCTTTTCTATCTTTCTCTACAAAGATCGAAACTTTGTTTAGAAAAACCAAGTGGGCAATTTTGTTTCAGGCTCAGGGAGATCTCTTCCAATGTCTTCTGATAAATTCATGTAGGATACGACGAAAACTAGTTGCGTGTTTCTATGAAAGCTACAAAAAAAGTGAAGATCAGCCATGACCACCTGATTTTTAATTTCATCTCCTGTTTTTCTAAAATTAATAATTGTATTATCAAATCTTCGCGTAGATCACAGAAAAAAAAAACTTATAATTATTCACAAAGTAATATGTTAGAGTGGCCGTTTCTCGTTTGAACTCAACTTTAATCGTCGAAATATCGTGATTTGTAAATATGTGTGTGGGTGATAAGGATACGACACTTTCTAATTTAAATAAAAAAATGTTTATAAATTTAAATATTTTAGATTTTTTATATTTTAGTTAAAAATAATGAAAATATACATTATAAAAATATTGATTTATAGATAAAATAATTATATCATTAACATGATAATTTAATTTAAGAATCTAAATTAAATAACTTTAACTTAAATGATAATTTAAGATAATTATAATAAATTATTAATATAAATAAAATAAATTCAACTTAAATTAAAAAATTGAGCTAAATTGTTATATAATCAACGTTCGTTTGATGTTTATATTATATATATTTCATCGTTAAATTTTAAACAAAGTTAAAGAAAAAATTTCTAGGAAAATAAAAATTATACAAAAATTTGAAAATTTTAAAGATTAGAAATTTTTAAAAATTTTCATAAATTAAAAATGAAGTTATGCCTTTTCTACCAAAAGATGTGGATGTTTATGATAGTAAACATGTATCATAAGCAAGGTATTTCTTGAGGAAAGGAGGAGTCAAATGGAGTTCTTCTGTTTTGGCATGGATGTAATGCTGAAGCTGGATTTAGCAGCAACAAGAAGATATTTTCTTTTTGTAACCTCATCATTGGCATGGATTTCTGGAACTCAAACAGCCTCCTTGCACATCTTCACCTTATTTCATCAACGAATCCATGAAGTTTCCATCTTTTGGGACTCGAAAAGTTGGAGATTAATTGCATCTTTTTTGTACATGCTATGCTTGAAGGTCATAAACCAATTCTGGAATCAAACTCAATGGACATCATTCTTTTGAATTTGCTAATACATTTACAACAAGAGTTAATAGAAAGATACAAGAACATCCCATCTAGAGCATTACATCAACGGTTGTATTAGCCATTCTTTCTCAAAATGAGACTGGCATTGAAAAGAGAAGTTACCAATTTGCTACGGTTTGCATTAAATTCTTCTGGAATGAACTCACAAAATATTTCTCTGCGTTGATATGCTAAAACTGAGAAGATAATCTGAATAATTGTCAAAATCAGAAGAAAAGTTGCAGAAATGATAGCTATTGTAGTCTATAAACTTCTAAAATAAACCT
>JAOQMP010000208.1:2329250-2339663 GCA_027563575.1 Erythroxylum pedicellare
GAAAATCCAATAATTCATTTCAACATTATCTTTAGAATACATTTTACTTTTAAACTTAGTAATACATTTTTATTTTAATGGATTTTCTCAACTATTTTCACCGGACTTTGATATCATATAGAAGTACAATTAAAAAAATAAAACCATATTTCATTCGTTGAAGGTTCAACTTTCTTGTAATAATCTTAAAACAAAATAGTAATTAGAGATAATTTGAAGAATTTGGAGTTTATGATTGTCCAAATTCCTGAATTTTCCTATTCAAATGTCTCAGTACATCATAGATCTCCCGAGTTTGCTGGTGAGATCTATCTCCTGAAACAAAACAAGAACAATTTCCTTTATACTCAAAATAACTCCATCCTGGAGTCCTGTTCAGGTCTTTCTCATGCATAACTCTCCTAAATTCTTCAACGTCAGCCCACTTTCCACTACAAGCGTGTATGTTACTTAACAATGTACAATATCCAACATTATCAGGCTCCAGTTCTAGTAGTCTCTGTGCTGTGAATCCCCCTATCCTTACATCTCTCCATGAATTCTGGAGGCTGCAAGAAAAGCACCCCAGATCCTGCTGTCAGCAAAAGCCAGCATTCTCAATATTAAGGCTAATGCCTCTTTTAACTTGCTGGATCGCCCTAAAAGATCCACCAGACAAGTTTAGTGGTTCAGATTAAGTTGGATACCGAGCTTCCACTTCATGGAGGAGAACATTTCACAGCCCTCTTTGACGAGACCAGAATGGCTACAGCTAGACAACAAGCTTACCAAGGTTACATTATTTGGAGTTACGCTCTCCTCTATCATCTAATAGAAGAGATGTAGAGCTTCAGCTCCCAAACCATGGATTCCATAGCCGTCAATCATTGACGTCCATGCTACAGTATCTTTTAGTAGCATACTGTCAAATAATTTTCTAGCTGAAGAAATTAATCCCCATTTTATGTACATGTTAAGTGTAGTGGTATTCATGTGAAGTCTGTCTTCTTCAGACATGTAAAACAAGTTCCTTATGAGGTACGCATGGATTTCTTTACCCAATTGTAGAGCACCAAGATGCGTACACGCTTCAAGCAGGCTTCCTAAAATATCCGTCCCATGTTCGTAATCTGCAGATAGCAATTGTTGGAACAGTTCAATGGCCTCATGGAAACTCCCATTTTGGATGAACCCTCTCATCATTGCATTCCAAGTAATGCTGCTTCTGTAAGAGATCTCACCAAACAACTTAGCTGAACTTTTCATTTCACCACAATTGGCATAAAAATCCAACAAAGAAGTTAGCAAAATATTATCACAAAGTCCAACTTTCATTGAGAAACAATGCAAAATTTCACCTTTCACTAAATTTCCAGCCTTTGCAAATGCTGAGACCATAGAAGTTAGAGTGTCTTTGCTACGTAGCATTTGACCTCGCATTTGTTTAAAACAATCAACTACTCTGTCAACATCTCCTCTCCAGGAATGATAGTTTATTAATGTGTTCCAAGAAATATCTTTCTCCTCAATATCGATGAAAACTTTCTCTGCTTCTTCGATGCAACCCATTCTGCTGTACATTCTCAAGGTTGAATTCTGAATACACAAATCAACCAACAAACCAGCTTTGATCACATAACAATGAAGTTGTTCCCCTTGCATTAAACTTCCACAAGCACAACACTCTTGCAACATAACAATCAAAGTCACAGAATTCGGTTCCATCTCCAATCTCATTTTGTTGAATAAAACAAAAGCCGTTGCTAAATCATATGTCAAAACACACCCAGAAATCATGGAAGTCCATGAAGTCAAACTCTCAGGGACATCTCATCGAGCACTTTCCGCTCGGAATAATCAAAATGGGATTTTGCATATAGTTCAATCGCATTATTGGAAAAATACAAATTACATCCAAACCCAGATTTCAGTCCAACACAATGAATCATCTCTCCACACACCACACCATTTCCAAGCAACAAAAGGGCTTTACGTATTATTGGGAATGTAAAGTTATCGCCTTTAACACCATTTTCCATCATCTTCTTGTACAAAACCAAAGCATCAGTGTAAAGGCCACCAGCAACATGATCCTTTATAATCAAATTCCAGTTCTTGGATGTACTTGAACAGGGAACAGAAGACAGATAACAAGATTTCAAGTAATGGGGGTGAAATAAAAGTTGAACTTTGAGGTAAAGGAATGTCAAGAACGATGCAGGAAAGTATTGAAATAGGGGAAAATGGTGGGGAGAAATAGACAATGGAATTAGGTTTATGTGAAAAGCCTATCTAAAAATTGGGAATTACGGTTTTTGTGACAACGCTTTGACCAATATTCATACAAATGCCATGCAGCTGTTTAGATGCTTCCTTTACAACAATTTCTACACCTAGCATGTGAAATATCAAACTTTCAGCTTTCAGGTCATTATTAAATTTTTACATTTTATTAAATCTATTTTCTCTTTTATTTTCCTGTCTTCTAAAATAGAACCCTTAGAGTTAAATTTAGGACCTATTGATAGTTTTGAGAAAGGGTGCCTAGTTAATTCCTTCACCTAAGTAATGTTCACCATTTCCTATGAATATATTATTCAATACATATAATAATTTATAAATCATGTATTTCTCATAAAGTAATTAAGAGTATGATATTTTTTCTTGATTTTCAATATATAATTTACTTTGTGTCCTTAAATTTTGAATAGATATTTGTCCTTTTAAACTTTGTCATTTGATTATTTAGTTTAAAAAATGACTCGTTTGTTTCTTTCGTTTCACTTCTATGGAGTTGAATGTGAAGTAAAAGGTGAGAGTGTCGTATGATTAAGTTCATAATACGAGCTACTGATAACAGTGATTCTAGCTTTTTCAAGAGATAGAAATTTCTGTAGAGTTCCGTAAATTAATTAAATTTGAATTAAATAATAAGTTAATGTAATTATAATAAATTGTTAATGTGAGTTAAATAATTAGTTTTAAGAATTGTGCTAAATTGTTATATAATCAACATTTTATTGAATCGTGTGATTGTATTTTGTCGTTTTTTTAAATTTAAATTTAAGAAAAAATTTATAAAAATTAAAAATTCGAAAATTATAAAAATTAGAAATTTTAAAAAAAATTCTTAAATTAAAGTCGAATTCATGGTTTTTCTACCAAAAGTTGTGAGTGTTTATGATAGTAGACGTCAATCATGAGCAAGGTATTTCTTGGGAAATATGCATGCAGAGATTTATGGCCCAAAGAAAGGAGTCTTGAAATGGAGTTCTTCTGTTTTGGCATGGATATGATATTCTGCTGAAGCTGTATAGATTTAGCAGCAACAAGGAGATTTTTTGATTTGGAATCTTATTATTGGCATGGATTTCTAGAACTCAAACTGCCTCCTGATTGAGAAATTGTTCTTACATTCATTGATCTGCAAACGTTAAGCTTACACATCTTCACCTTATTTCATCAATGAATCCATGAAGTTTCCTTCTTTTGGAACTCTAAAAGTTGGATACTAATTGCATCTTTTTTGAAAATGCTACGCTTGAAGATCATAAACCAATTCTGGAATCAAACTCAATAGACAGCGTTCTTTTTAATTTGCCAATACATTCAGAACAAGAGTCAATAGAAAGATACAAGAACATCCCTTCGAGAGCATTACATCAACAGTTGTATTAGCCATTCTTTTTCAAATTGACAGTGGCATTGGAAAGAGAAGTTACCCACTTACTGCAGTTTCCATTCGTAACTTTTTCTGTAATAAAATCACAAATTGTTTCTCTGCCTTGATATGTTAAAATTGAGAAAATGGTCTGAACAATTGTCATGATCAAAAGAAAAGTTGCAGAAATAAAAGTTATTGTAGTCCATAAACTTCTGAAATAGAATTGTATTGCTTCACTTAACCATTTCTCAATTGTCATGCCGTTCTTATCATTGAAGTAGTCTATAAGTTCTTGTTTGGTATCATCGAAGATGTTACGATAAGGCTTCCAACTTGAAGTGATCTCGCAAAAGGTATCTATGACTTCTTGATCGTTCGAAAGATGGTTGATGAGTATTCTTGCCTTCTGCAATCTTGCAACATCTTCTTTAGTCATTAAAGAGTGCAATCTTGCAACATCTTCTTTAGTCATTAAAGAGTGAGTTGAGAAAGCTTATATAAGATGTAACTACCAAGTCCTTGGTGAACTTTGGATGCATTTCGAAAGCTATTAAGTTGAATAAGAGAAACTTCACTTGTTCATCAACATGTATGCTAGGAATTGTCAGCTTGCAAAATAAAATTCCACGATGGAAATTTAAATCACATAGAGAACTACTACTGTAGTTTGGCTCCAATCTGATTCCTACTGCCTGAAGATCCTTAACACTGCGAAAATGTCGAGAAGTTGCCTCAGTTTTACGAGAATGACCATCTTTCTCCTGCAAAAACGTTTATGGTACCCCATTAATGCTAATATATTCTAAAAAAGAGAAAGCTTTTGTTGAATTAATTCTTAAACAACAGCAAACGAGGTTTCAAATGGTGGTCCTATTGCAGTTTTAGCAAACCTCTTTGACGAAGTTCATCCAAATGAGCTCAAGCAGATGCTTTGCTCCGTTAAAACTCTCGTCTGTCACACTGTCTGCTTTTACACTCTTTCCCCGTCCTTCAAAGTGGATCATTCCGACAATTTCTTCGATGAATTGACAGATTAATTGCCTAAGTTTCTTTGATTGTTCTCGAACAAGAGGATCATTCTGGGACAACTCTCCTCCTTCTTTACTAAATCCCATAACCAAGTTCAGGACTCCCAAGGGAAGTTGGTTGGCTAATAGCGTCAAATCTGTTGCCACAAGGTCTATTTGATCACCGGCAATGTTCATATCATCGAACCTGTACTTAACATAACTGCAAACAAACTGGATCAATGCACATCCATCTACAAAGAACATCCATGCAAGTTCCCGATCATTCCCATTAAACTTCTTTAGCAGATCCTGATGATCGTAGTATTCTTTGAAACTTTCGATTTCTTTAAGAATATTGTTGTATAGTATTTCTTTGGACTGGCGGCTCTCTTCAATAAAAAGTTTTGTCAGCTGACGTTTATACTGTTGGCCTTGCTTGAGCTCGATCTTGTCATGGTGGACAGGACCAATCGACATGATAAGAGGTTGGAAGTACTTTTTGAGCTCAGTTTCCATGCCTAACAACATTGGAGCCTGTCCTATAAAGGGTTTGTGTCCTTTATCTTCTTCCTTGACTGAGGCATCCGAGTCCATCAATGTTCTGAATCTCTCTTGCAAGCTATCACTGATGGAAATAAGATGCTCAGTTCCTGTCTCCTCAGGTTGGTTATGACCTTCACCACTTTCAGGATTTGCAGCCTTTGCTTCCATTTCCTTGCTAGGAACAACTGAGTTCTCCATGCTAGACAAAGTGAAAACTTAATTATAGTCTTGAAAATCCAGAAAATGATAATGGCAATTAAGACAAGAACTAGAACAGCTATATCACAACATAGTTACCAATTAAACTTACCAGAAGCCGTGATGTTGTTAAAGCCAATAGTTACAGAATCTGATAAGATGTTATGTTTTTTGTTTGGTGGCTTGGATTTTTATGCTGTTCTTTGCTTGCTTGCTTGCTAGGTAATCAGGTGGAAAGCAACTCCAAGTAACTTCAGTCATTTGCATTGTCCTCACACTTTATTAGTATTTTGCATAAAAAACAGGTCTAACCTAGTAATTTATAAATTTTATTAAAGAAACATGTGTCAAATCTCTTCTTTTAAAGAATCAAAAAGTTCTTTAAAATTATTTTATTCTTCATAGAAAGTGTCGAAAGTGTTGGATTAGAGAATCTTAAAGTCGAATAATTGCACCATCCAATTGTACATTATAGTCCTGCTCTAGAAAAGAAAGCTTGAGATTAACAAGAATATATGTGTATGTGTGACCCCTTGCTTTGGAGAAAAGGAGGAAGTTAACGTAGGACTTAGGACTACATTTGAGCTTGATGATGTTACAAGATTATTCCAATATCCAAAAGCATTAAATGACATCAAAACATTAATATTTTAAACATTTCTAATATTATAAACAACAATAATTACTCAGTAACAGTCTCCTTGCGACGTGGAGTTTGAAAAAGTCTTGTAATATGCATTTTTACAACTACGTAAAGGAAAGACTGTTTTCAATGTATTTTTAATATTATAATACGTATAATTACTTTGAAAATCCAATAATTCATTTCAACATTATCTTTAGAATACATTTTACTTTTAAACTTAGTAATACATTTTTATTTTGATGGACTTTCTCAACTATTTTCACGGCACTTTGATATCATATAGAAGTATAATTGAAAAAATAACACTATATTTCATTTGTTGAAGGTTCAACTTCCTTGTAACAATCTTAAAACAAAATACTAATAAGAAATAATTTGACGAAATTGGAGTTTATACATGTCCAAATTCCTGAATTTTCCTATTCGCTGGTGAGATCTATCTCCTGAAACAAAACAAGAACAATTTCCTTTATACTCAAAATAACTCCATCCTGGAGTCTTCCCCAGGTCTTTCTCATGCATAACTCTCCAAAATTCTTCAACGTCATCCCACTTTCTACTACAAGCTTGTATGTTACTCAACAATGTATGATATCCAACATTATCAGGCTCCAATTCTAGGAATCTCTGTGCTGCGAATCCCCCTATCCTGACATCTCCACGAATTCTCGAGGCTGCATCAAGAGCACCCCAGATCCTGCTGTCAGCAAAAGTCGGCATTCTCAATATTAAGGCTAATGCCTCTTTTAACTTGCTGGATCGCCCTAAAAGATCCACTAGACAAGTGTAGTGGTTCAATTTGAGAAATGGTGCCTAGTTAATTCCTTCAGCTAAGTAATATTCACCATTTACTATGAATATATTATTCAATACATTGTAAATATTAACCGTAGGAGAAGCATGCATTTCATACAAAATTCACGTATAAAATCCATGCATATCAAACAAAATATATTTAACCGTATATATTATGGAGCAAGCAGTGGAAAGTGAAATAATAATAATACCTCCAGCCATTGCCGTGATCCACCGCAGATCTGAACGTGTTTGGAGCTTTTCTATCCTCTTCCTTAAGTAACAGAGATGGTGTGTATAAAGCTAGGCGAGAATAGGGGACCAAACTATTGAATATAAATTCACTAAAATCACTCAAAGCCTTCGGCCATCACAAAGACGATGAGATAGGTAGGTAGGCAACAGATGTTAGTGGGTAGGGTAAAGCTGTTTTAAATGGACCATATGAATGATGAGGAGATAAAACTTACAATCATTTTGTTTTAATAATTTTATTTCTCTCAAAGTTTGATTGTGACAGCGACTTAGAGTTCAGCATGTTGCCAAACCAGAGTTTGATTGGTTGATACAAGTGCTTGCTTGGTTGACAAATATAGTTTTAAGTACAGAAACAAGAATATGATATAAAAAGTTATGGGATCTGAATTTAGCCATGAAGGTGGGAGAATTCATGTAACATAGGTGAGAGGAGAAGACGGCTACAACGTGGTCCAATTCTTTTTATAATCAAACGTAAGCGCTTAGCTTATATTTTTATTGAAGTTGTGGACTTGGTTTTCTCCGAAAACTACTAGGAGGAATAGAAGAATGAAAGTAGCAATTTTTATATCAGTTAGTCAATTTTTGTATGTTAATATATTCTATTTACAAGATCGTGCCTTGCATCATGCATGCAAAGATTCTCTGCAATCATTAATGGGAGAAGATTTATGACACCATAGCACTGAAATTTTTGAAGATAAAGAAAGAAAATTCCCATTTGTCGGTTTGGGTTGTGTTGGGGATTTTTGCGGTTGACTGCATAAAATTCCCATTTTGTCGGTTAGCACTATGAAAGATGCCTACGTTTTTTATTGCTTGCTTCGGCTTTTCTCTGATTCTATCTTCCATTTTGCTTTTGATAGCAATCGGATCCGGTAAAGAAAGTTAGAAGAATAAAAAATACTTACGACCACCTATAAGACTTCCCACAGCATTACTTTGCATAGGTATAATCTCAACGAGACTTGGGATCTCCAACACAACACTTTCCTCCCAACTACGTCGTGAGTGTAAAACTAAAAGGCTCTCTGGTCAACTCCGGCGGTGAATGAAAGCAACCCTCGTTCCCCATGTGAACCTGTTAATTAACCAGAAAAGAAATTTGAATCTTTTCTCAATGGGTCAGACCAAAAACAAAAATTGAGTCTTTTCTCTCCGTCTGGTTCTATAAATACCCATGTGGGTAGGTAGTGTTTCATTCCACCATCTGACATCTTTGCATATTAAAGGAAAGGATTTTGGTTACTTGCTGAGTTGTTTTCTTCGGTTTTTGGTGTTTTGTATTTTGTGTATTTCAACCAAAGTACAGCAAGAGAGAGAAATTCCGACAACAGCCAGATCATGTCTGCTCAATCACCCATTATCCCTCTTCTCACCCCTTACAAGATGGGAAAGTTCGATCTTTCTCACAGGTGACAATTCAGTGTCGTGTCATTTTCTGTCATGATGATATTGTGTGGTTTGTTCGAAAAGCTTTGTGTTGTTTTAGCGATAGTGTTGTCGTTTGGTTATCAGGTTATCTGTTTCGGCTCAAAGTAAACGACTTTCATTTTCTCTCTGTTTGTTGTTATTTGTAAAACTTGGGAAGGTTTTAGCATGAAGTGCTTTATCTTGAAAAGAGTATAGCCTTGTGGCCCCGTTGCAGTGAATTTGGGTTCCTTGTCTCGGTTTGAACTTTGTTGAAGATTTAAGATGTTACTCCACCAAACTGTGATTTATTGGGATTCTAATGGAAACATGAAGAGGGTGTTTAAACACTTTCTTTATTTTTTTCCCCTCGGTTCTGGGTACAATGTCCTAGTTAATCAACCCATGATTCCCTGAGTAGTTAGCAGAAGTATATACTTCCTCTTCTTGGTGTATACTAACCAATGGAGGACACGTGAGGATGCTATTCTTTCTAGTGCATACATTTATTGTTCTTTAAACTTACTGGAGTAACAACAGATTCAGAGGATGCTAGCTGAACTATTCGTAATTCCATTTGGGCAGATTTGAAATATTGAATCAAGTATAATGGTGTTTGCAGAATTGTTCTAGCACCACTGACCAGACAAAGATCCTATAAAAATGTTCCTCAGCCGCATGCCATCTTGTACTACTCCCAAAGAACCACTAAAGGTGGCCTTCTCATAGCTGAAGCAACAGGAGTTTCTGACACTGCTCAAGGGTAATTTTCATTATCCAATTAACAAATCTCCTACTTAATCTTACATTCTTGATAACTCGTTATAAGCCTTTATACTTAAGTTCGTTGGTTTCTACAAATAACCATGTAGATGATGATATCTTCTGTTTCTTATGCAACACAAAGGTATCCTGCAAGTCCCGGCTTTTGGACAAAAGAGCAAGTTGAAGCATGGAAACCTATTGTAGATGCTGTTCATGCCAAAGGTGGTATATTCTTTTGTCAAATTGGGCATGTTGGAAGGGTTTCAAATGAAGGCAAGTTTTTTATTAACATGTCCCATCGTGGCTTCTCATCAATGAACAGATCACTGGTGCAAATGTTTCATGATATTTTTTCACTAAAATAATTCACGGGAAATCGAAAAGGAAAATGAAACGTGAATGCTTAAAGCTTATATTGCTTGAATCAAAAAATGTTGAGTGGAAGCATGTTTCAGGAGTTATAGAATACAGGCATATGAAGATTCAAGATCAATGATCATATTACCGCTGTAATACATACATGCAGTAAGCACGCGAGCATAAAAGGCTTAGTTCCCAGTGCAAACAGAGTAGTGAGATTGACTCACTCCTTCTTAGGCTTCTCTTTCAATGTGTGACTTCAATAGGGACTTTTGCAGGCTTCCAACCAAACGGGCAGGCTCCAATCTCTAGTACAGACAAGCCACTGACCCCTCAAGTTCGAGCAAGTGGCATCGCGGTTGCAGACTTCACACCTCCAAGGCGATTGAGAACAGATGAAATCCCTTCAATAATCAACGATTTCAGAACTGCTGCAAGGCATGCAATTGAGGCTGGTAAGACTTATATAGTAAAACAGGGGAATACACTCAAGCGCTATCCTTTTGAGTTGCTACATAAATAATGCCTAAACATTCAAGCACTAACCTTTTGAGTTGTTAAATAAATAAAGCCTAATCATGGTCCTAAAAGGTCTTATGATTGGTCATTTCGCTATAGGCTTTGATGGAGTTGAGATTCATGGTGCCCATGGCTTCCTGATTGACCAGTTTTTAAAAGATCAAATCAATGACTGAACTGATCAATACAGTGGATCTCTAGAGAATCGCTGCAGGTTTGCCTTGGAAGTAGTTGAAGCTGTGGTTGATGAGATAGGAGCAGATAAA
>JAOQMP010000208.1:2350548-2363427 GCA_027563575.1 Erythroxylum pedicellare
ATATGATGACTTAATATTTCCTTAATAAAATTTCTTCATGCATTTTATATCATAAAAATTCATATATATTATTTTAAATAATTTAAAATTAAATAATAAATTTAGTTGAACTATTATTAGCTGGTCTATATATTTCTACTCCCAATTTCTGCAATTTCAAGATCTAAAGTCAATGGAGACTATAACTCGAGCCTCCCTGTTGGCTAATGGATCTCTTCCTTTGGAATACGTAACTACTTAATTCACAGCTAAATGCCCAAATTGGGACCAAAACTTTTTGGGTTTGATCAATTTAGGGTCAAACTTTTTAAGCTGCTCAATAAAGGTCTAAATGTTCTCGAGTTTGCTTAATGTTAGTCTATTTTGAATGGAAATTAAGAAGTGTCATACATGCACCATTATGGACAGGCCAGTTGGTCTTTGAATACCATGTTAAAAACACACGTGACTTACGTGGATTTTCAAAAAAGAAAAAAATAAAATAATTTTAGAATCCTAAATTGATTTCCAATCCTTAGTACATTCACCCTCTCTCTCTCTCTTAAACGTACCCAAATCTTGTTCGATCTGGCATTTTACAAGTGAATGATATTTGCAATATATTACAAGCCTATATTTGATTATGTCAGCTCAATACTCTTCGTTTGACGCCTGAAGAGTCAGAGACACTCTAGTTCAAATTATTGGACTCGTAAGTACAACTCAAATGTGCTTTTATTAATTCCATCTTCTCTAGTGCTAATGAAATACTTGATAGAGTTGTTTGTGGCTTCTAACTATGCAACTATTACATCGGTGAGTCAGTACAAGGATCGATCATTGTTTGTATTTCTACATTACTGTCATGGAAGTTATTATTCTGCAGTCAAACATTGAATGTTCATTAACTCTTTCTCTTTCTTTAAAGGTTTTGAATTTACCTAAGAAATGTCTAGTCATTCCTTTTGTTTATGAAATATTAAATTAGAATATAAGACTCTTTTCACAAGGTTGAAATAATTGTTGTATGATAGTGATAAAATTGCTTAGTGTTGTGGAGTTTTCTATGTTTTTTTCTTCACAAAGATGTGAACTAAGAATGATTATCTGAGTTTTACCCTTTTTGTCTTTCTTTCTTTGCCTTTTTTAACTGCATCAAGTTCTATTCATTATGTGGCAAACATGGTAAGCCATATGTTTAGCTCAAAACTCTAAGGGCATAATCTATTTCTTGTCAAATCAAACTTTTGAAATAAGTCCCAACTAAAGCACAATGCACATGCTCTCTATAGAAGTTTTTAGTGGAATAATTTCTTCTTTCTCAATGTCTAATTTGTCAGCTATAGTATTCATGTGATATTAGCTTGGCTAGTGATTTTTCTCTCAAGATAATACTGTGAGTGATCTTATTGATACAAAAATCTCGATTCTTTTCTGTTTTTATATTCAGAAACATTCCTAAATATTTTCAACCAATTGGCTTGGGTTGTTAGTTATTTAATTTCTGGATAATTATTCTTGAGTTTTCATAAGTGTTGTCTGCAAAAAGTTGCAATGTTTGCTTTGCACCTAAGTTCTATAATACATGATCCCTTTAAGTTCTTCTTAGACTTTCAACAGCTCTATCTAACATTTCTTTATAATATCCAAAAATTAATGCTTTATAGCTTCCAATTAACTATTTATCCATCTACTTTTTGGGCAAATTATTGACTTTGTTACAGATTCTGTGAGTCTCTGATGGAATCGTATGACAATGAAGGGGTATATAAAGTGAATAATGGTTTTGGGATGCTAATAAAATAAGAGAACTAGGAATGTTGATGATGTGTTTGTAATCAAGTGGAAAATTCTCCAAATCCCACAAAGTTGCACGTGTGATGAGGAAGTTGTTCTCTTAGTTCATCAAGGAGATTGTTGAGGGAATGGTAGGTTACGTTTGTCTTTTAATAATCATGTCAAAGCTCCTCTCTAATGATGGTAACCAGGAATTTGGAGATTTTTAAATTATCATATTGGGGATGTTGGGAACTTATGGATTTGAAAGAAGAATTTTGGTACTCATTAATAGTTTCAAATACGTGATTTAGTTATTGGCTTTGCTCTTTGTATGACACTATTCAATGACTTCTTTTTCTGTTACTTTTTGTTGTCTCTCTCCTTTGTCGCTGGTAGCTTCAATTGTTGAATATGACACTTACAACTTCACTTTGTTTTGGCCGTTTGATGAAATATATTTCACTGGAGAAACTTAAAGCATTCTATGCTTGTAATTGTACTCACCTAACCGAACATGTTATGATGAGTTATTATTGATTATATATAAACTAAAAGTACATATTCACTCTTTAAAAAATTTCCACAAAATAAATTCCTAAGTTATTAAATTAGGATTCATATTTAAATGAAATATTTTAGCAAAATTAATGGTCTAGACTTCATTAACAATGAACACATATTGACATAGAAGATTTAAAATGAAATATAATTAGACTTAAGAGGATAAAAATAGAAAATTAGAGTAAGAAAATTAACAAAAGTGGATTATTCTAACATATACATATTGCTTGTACATCATAATGCTGTTACATATAATTTCCAAAAAAATCTCATGGTCTAACCCCTAAAACACACATAGGTTTTTTCAGTTCGTCAATGGAGTTATATTTGGAAGGAAAATAACTAAAATGATAATATAAATACCACTACATTTGCATACCAAATTACTAAATAGCTGAGACGCTAAATCCACGGCTTTGAATGGTAAGTAAAGGAGATTAAGAAGTGATCACTTCATAGAGATATGTTATCTAGGCTTCCAATTAGTTGAATCCAATTTAGCTCCTTAGGATAATACATTAACTTGAATAGGAAAGAAAAATCTATCTATAGTGTAGGAGGATAACTTAATATATACATACAGAGCAAGCTATATAGCAATTGCTAGAATTCATATTATCCTCCATATGCAAGATGTCTATGAAATAAGATGCTTAGATTTATAGTTCTGCCAAAATCAAACCAATTAGCCATTAAAACGTGAAACACTACATCTTACTAATGATCGATTTCAAGCATACAAGTTCTAAAAGATTGTAAGAAACCAAGTTATATTCATCTATTTCTACCTGCCCTTATGCAAGTAATCAATTAATCAGAACTACACTTATAAAACAGTCACATAAAATCAACTAATCTGACATTGTGGTCATTTGCCTGTAATTATATTCGATATAGAAGTCAGATAAGAATGTTAGACAATGAGATTGAATATATGAAAGAGCAAAACACAACTTCTTCAAGTTCACAAAAATTAAATATTTTTGCATAGCTTTAACTTGATATTCATTCATTTTATGCTTGAAAATCCAATTGTTTATTGCACCATGTAGATTCAAATTATGCTAATGGACACGATCAAAGTTCTTTGGATATTCTCCCTCAAATGATGGTACTTTTCTTGACCAAAAGAAAATGAACATTAAGCTAAAACAGAGCAGTTACAAGAGCTTCCTAAGTAAACATTACAGGATAATCAATCCTTAGTGACAATGACCAAGAACAAACCAAACCTATGAACACAATTTAACAATTGACAAACTACAAAGCTTTAAAAGAAAAAGGCAAATATCATCTTCTTACTTTTTATGTATAAATAATTGAATTTCAACTTACCAATTTCTATGATAGAATGTGAGTCATAACAACTACATGATCTCAGTTGTCAATCTTGCTACTTTAGCTCTTATACATTTTTGGATTGGAGGGCAAGATTTTGACTATGAATAAGTTCACTGCAAATATGACAAACTTGACTAAAAATGGAAAAAATACAAGCCATCATAGACATTTACCATCTTTAACGGGGGCAAACCTTTCTCTGAACCCTGAAAAATCGAAGTTGAGACGTGAAATGTCAATGCCTATTTGACCAAATATGCAGTTGCTTAAAATTCTTAAATTCAAGAAGAATTGTAGTATTAACCCATGAAAGAGCAAGACGCCACTAAATTTGCCCAAAAATGTTACGGATCGTTTTAAGCCAGAACTATACATATGAACTACATTATAGAGCCTCCTTAATGGTTATGCAACTTGTACGAATGCCTTCCTCAGATCTCTCTAGGTGATAATTAAGTAGCAAAATTAACTGCAACAAAATATGTGATTCAATCAAGTATATGATGACATCATAAAAATGTGATCATATGTTCAATAGCAGAAAATATTTTTTATTTTTCTATTTTGCAAATATCATTTTATGTTTTCTCATTTCCAATCTTTCTGTGAAAAGAGAGAGACAAAAAGGAAAAACATAATTCATTAGATACAATTAGGAAATACTCTTCTTTTGAAGCCTAAGGAGTGATTGTCATTGGAGGGAAGGAGGCAAGACGATGGATCAGACAAGATTTGGGTAAGTTTCCGAGAGAGAGAGGGTGAATGTACCAAGGATTAGAAATAAATATAGGGTTCTGAAATGATTTAAATGTTTTTCTTTTTTTGAAAATTCATGTAAGCCACATATGTTTTTAACGTGAAATCTAAAGACCAACTAGCCTGTCCATAACGACGTGTGTATGACACTAATTTGTATTTAAAATAGCCTAACATCGAGCAGACTTAAGAAAGTTTAGACTTTTATTGAGCAACTTATAAAGTTTGGCCCTAAATTGATCAAACCCAAGAAACTTTGGCCCTAATTTGAGCATTTAAACCTTAATTCATTGTCACCTTTCTTAATATTGAAGTTTGACTTTGATGAGCTTCACACATGCTATCATATACCTTAATCTCATAACCATTTGATGCACTCATAGAGTAATCAAAGGAATAGAAGCGAGAAATTGTTAAAATATATTGTCACACACAGGTTTAAGAACAAGTTCTATAAATGAAGTGGGACTCTAGGATTCTATTTCTTAAAGCAATAAAAGAAACCAGACCAGTAGTCATATTGAGCTAAGAAACTTGTCGATTCCAATATCCGTGCAACTTTTATAGTAAAAATGGACTGATAGAAATAGGTCTTTAGTATACCACTATAAGTGTTAAAAGTAGGGTTGAAACAAAGATTTGAGTTCAAAATTTTAAAGTCTAAACTGATTAAATTAAACTTTGAGGTCGAAGTTGAGTTAAATTTTTTTAAAAATTGGGTTTGTCTATCCCTAAAATTTGATTCAAAATAACATACTCCTTTTGAGTTCTATTATCCAAACTCAATCCACTTTAACTTCGAACATAGACTTTAGAAGGTATGGATTGTTATTCCTAACCTTAAATGAAGGATACGACATTTAACCTTAGTCACGGTGCTAACCTTAAATGAAGGATACGACGTTTAACCTTAGTAATGGTACTAACCTTAAATGAAGGATACGACATTTAACCTTAGTTATGGTGCTACTTGTAGACATCTTGATGAATTAATGTGTGTTTGATTGGATTGATCTTAGACTAATGGGCTTCTTAACACCATCAATAAGCCGTGTGTTAGACCACTAAGTCCTAATAGTATAATCATGTAGGCAATAACAAGCCTTGGCCAATATTTAATACTTAGATTGATGGAACAAGGCAAAAACTTACGAGTAGGTAAAAAAATGACATTGTCGATGAAAACTCGAGAGTAGGCAAATGTTAATGTTAACATGTATTGGTGCATATTAATAGTAATCTTTAATGAGATACAAGATTTGAATATGAGACAAAAAGATGAGCTAGTGATTGTTCTTAGGTTAAACGTTAGTTGGATCACACGTATGAGGGGGGCATTTCAGAGCCCTAAGGACTTAATGTGTCCTTAAATAGATGAACTATGACTAATGGACTTGACATGAGTAAGCATTGGATCTAACCGGTATGTTATGAAAGGCTTTGGGCTTAGATGAATTATCATTAATGGATAGAGATCAAGGAAGATCTTAGATGATGTGGCAGATAAGATCATAGTAGATATATATAGGCTATAAAGGATAAGATGGAAGATCATTTGAAGATGATCGAGATCTTTATGAGTATCTTATCTCTTATTTTGTTAGTTGTGATGGAGCTAAATCATAGAGTAGATGAGGGTGTCATCCAATTAATTAATATAATGTAATTTGATAACAATAGATGTAATCTAGTTAGTATAGTTTAATTTGGATTGTGAATTGTAAAGCTAAAGGGACTTATAAATAGTTTATTTGAGTCTTATGCTAAAACAAAGATAAAGGAGAGGGGAACATATTAAGAGAGAATATTCATTTATATACTTCTGGAAAAGTAATAGTAGACTTTTTAATTTAAGAGTGTGAGAATTAAATACTACTAGGGAAACAAACCTAAGCGAAATTATCATGCAGAATGTAGGCACAACTTGCACCTTTGTAACACCATATATATATATGTAAGCATGGCCAAGCCAAGCGCATACTTAGGGTTGTGTATATATATATATATATATATGTATGTATGTATGTATATATGTATGTATGTATGTATGTATATATGTATGTATGTATGTATGTATGTAAGCATGGCCAAGCCAAGCGCGTACTTAGGGTTGTATACAGGTAGCACAGGTCTAACCAAGCATGTTTATATCAAAGATTTTGTCAGTTTTCATTATCACTGGAGAAGGATGAGTTATGGCAAGAACAAGCAACCCGGTGTATAGAACTAGAAAGAGTTGAAAGTGAAAACTTCCTAAGGTTACTGTCGGTAAGTTGTGTAGTTTAATTCTAAAGATAAATATGCTCTGAGCAGTGAGCACAACTACACAGTGGTTGTCAATCCTGAGAGAGAGAGAAAAGTTGGTGACTTCTCGTAATAGTTTCAGTATCTTCAGGTGACTTTTGAGAGCGATTTCGTTTCCTTAGCAGTGTCGCAGGGGGTGATCATGGAGGCCCATGATCACGAAGAGCACCTCTCCAAACGCATATGTACCCGAAGGCATGAGGATGATCTAGTTCCGTACCCGAAACCTTCATATAGCTCGGTTGTCACAGGGACAACGCAGATGACTGCTGCACCGGAGGTTTCCACATGGCCCGAAAAGGAACCAGTTGTTATAGAGGAGGGTGATATTATCCAATTATCAGGGGACGAAGAGGGAGGCATAACACTCTCTCAGAAGCTTAGAACGAAACTGGACGATCAATGGGCTCAGACTGTGGTAGTTAAATCGCTCAGTAGAATGATTGTTTTCCGAATGTTTAGCACTAGGTTGAAGGCACTGTGGAACCCTTGCAGCGCGATGAAGTTGGTCGACTTAGAAAATGATTTTTTCCTTGTGAGGTTCATAGACAAAGAAGACTACTTACGGGAGTTAATTCAAGGACCATGGACGATCTTCGGTCAAGCCTTGTCAGTGCAATAGTGGGTATCAGAGTTTCGACCTTTGCAAGGCAAGCTCAACAGGGCAGTGGTGTGGATCCGGTTCTTGGAATTGTCCATCGCCAGATATCACCCTAGAATCCTTGTTGCATTAGGAAACCTTGTCGACAACACCGTGAAGATAGACGAGGCCACACTGCTGATCCATCTGGGGAAATATACCAGAGTAGCAATGGAGGTCGACCTGAGCAAACCGTTGAGAAATACTGTGGAACTCGATGACGAGAAGCTCTGGGTGGCCTATGAGGGGTTGCCTCAGTTGTGCTTCACCTGTGGCATGGTTGCCCATGCCGACGCCGCCTGTTCGCAGGGTCCCCCAGCCTCCACCGCAAGCCCACAACCAAGAGACAGCGATGCTGGCGTGACGTCTGGAAATAGGATCACTGGCGGCGCTGCAGCCGACGGGAGCATAACGAGCATAACCCCTAATAGCTATGGCCCATGTACGTTAGTCCAGAATAAATCCCAACGTCATTCCCAGCCTCGCCAGACGCAGATGGGATGGGCTAAGGTGAGCAACTCCAAGGGTGGCTCGAGTTTCACCCTTCTGATAGTCCAGGACAATATGGGTGATGGGATGGAAGGGCAGGAGGAGGGACCAATGCACAGTGCTTTACTTAGAGATGGATAACGATTAAACCTATCTAGTTTCTTTGACAAGGGCAAACAAATTGTCAATGGGCCAGTCTTCACTTCTACTGGGCCCAGGCGTAATTCTAAGAAGGGCACCAAAGGTCAGAAAATAGTCACTATCTAGAAGTTACAAGGAGAAAGCTCCCGGGGGAAAGTTTCCCAGGGTCAGGGATCGGATCCTATCCCATCAATTCCCCTCAAGCCCACAACCCAGGAAAACCATCTAGCGATCGAAATTTCCTCCCACACAGAAATGGTTTGCGATAGTCAGATCATCGAGGCAGGAGAGCAGGTAGTTGAGGAATGACTACAACAAATGGAAAGAGTTGAGGCTCAGGAAGCCCTGGCTTGAATCGAGGAAGGTACGGGTCAACATCCCAATGACCCTCCAGACCTCTGAGTAGGGTCAGGTGAGAACGAAGAAACACCTCCTAGGATACCAGAGCAGGCAAGTGCTTCGCACCAGCAGGGCGAAGGCAATAATGCGGAGCATGTGGGAGGTACCCTCTCTACTTAAGTTTAGAGGAGAATTTCTTTTCTGTAATTTTATGTCAATCATTATATGGAATTGGCAAAGGGCAGGGGGTCTCGTTTCTAGAGTATCCTGCGAAATTACCTTCATCATTATCAGCCTGGTATCCTAGTTTTGCTAGAAACTCGAATTAGCGGGTCTAGGGCAAACATAGTAGTCAAGAAGTTAGGATTCGATTATTCGATTCGAGTTGAAGCCGAAGGTTTTTTTGGCGAGATATGGCTCTTGTGGAAGGCTGCTTTTGACGTCTCCCCGTAATTATAGCTCATCGCTAATGTATTTACACCACGATTAGGCATGTTTTTGGGGCGTTTGATTTTATAGCTGTCTATGCTAGCCCGCAAGTCTCGAAACAAATCATCTTGTGGCCTATTCTTACATGGCTCGGGCAATCCACTCATCGACCTTGGCTCATCGGAGGAGATTTTAATGCTAAATTGGAACTATTAGATAAACGAGGGGGCGTCCAGACTATGCATGTTATGAATAAAAAGTTCCAAGAGTGGGTGCAAGTGACTGGTCTTCATGATCTGGGCTATGTGGGTTCCAAATTTACATGGTGGAGAGGAAGGGTCCAAGCCCGGCCTGATAGAGTTTTCGGTTCGACTTCGTGGCTGCAAAATTATCCCCACACAGTTAATCACCACCTTTCTTTTCTAGGGTCCGACCATCGACCTATGTTAATCCGCATCTATAGACCTCCTCCAAGCAATCTAGCCGCCCATATGTTTTATTTCCCAAATGCGTGGCTCACTCATCCAGATTTCGAGACTGTGGTAGCTTAACACTGATTACTCGAGGAGGAGACGATGAGGAAAGCATCTGCCAAATTCTCTCAGCACCTCAAAGCTTGGAATAAATCAGACTTTGGTAATATTTTATATCGGAAGAAAAGATTAGTAGCTTAGCTGGAGGGCATTCAGCGGCACATGGCGGTCGGCAATTTGGACCCCCTTCTAGACTTAAAGGAACACCTTAGTGGAGAGCTGCAGCAGGTCCTGTGTGAGGAGGAAATTTATTAGCATTAAAAAGCCCGGTGAGATTGGATCTTGCAAGGCGATTGGAATACAAAATATTACCATACCCTCACTTTCTCCCCCTGAAAGAAAGTCAAGATTGGGTGCCTCTTTACTTCCAATGGAACTCTAGTTTTGAATCCAGTTCAATTGGGCCTTGTAGCCAGGACTTTCTTTGTCCAACTCTATACTAATGCCGGTAGAATGGTTCACAGTTTCCCAATCACTGGAGCTTTCCCTTCGCTTTCAGGGGACAAGACCAAATGCTTACCCAGCCTATCCATAATATTGAAATTAAGACGGTGGTCTTTGACATGAACCCTAATAAGGTCCCTGGGATAGAAGGATTCAACGCGCTATTCTTTCGAAAGCAATGAGGGCAAATAGGGCCGAAAGTGGTGGAGTACATTCAGCAAGTGTTCCGCCTCGACCGCTGGGACAGGGATTTAAATCATATAATTTTGGTTTTAATCCCCAAAACCCCTTCCCCTCAAAATATCACTCAATTTCATCCAATTAGCCTCTGCTTAGTGCTTTACAAGATCATTTCAAAAATTGTAGTGAATCGTCTAAAAAACCATATGGATTACCTGGTAGAAATCAATTAATGCAGCTTTATCCCTGGTAGGCAAATTACTGATATCATTATCATAGCCCAGGAGATTATTCATTCGATGCGCAAGAAGATAGGAAAAATAAGATATTTGGCTATCAAGGTTGACTTAGAGAAAGCATATGACCGAATTTGCTGGGAATTCATCCAACAGACTTTACAGGACATCGAGCTATCGGATACTCTAATCACGGTCATTATGCAATGTGTGACGACGGTGTCTATGCAAGTTGATTGGCAAGGTTCCTTGACGGATCCTTTCAACCCTTCACGCGGTATTCGACAAGGGGATCCGCTCTCACCTTACTTGTTTGTCTTGTGCATGGAATGACTGGGCCACCAAATAGTACAAGTCGTAAGGTAAGGGCAATGGAAACCGATCAAGCTAAACCAAATAGTACAAGTCATAAGGTAAGGGCAATGGAATCCGATTAAGCTAAGTCCTCGCGGGCCTCTCATATCCCACCTGTTCTTTGCCGACGATCTGATTCTGTTTGCGGAAGCAGAGGATTCTTAAACGTAAGTCATTGCATAGACTTTAGAGGTGTTTTGTCAGGCTTTAGGTCAAAAAGTGAATACGACAAAAACTAGGATCTTTTTCTCCAAGAATGT
This sequence comes from Erythroxylum pedicellare, assembly GCA_027563575.1. Taxonomy (NCBI): domain Eukaryota; kingdom Viridiplantae; phylum Streptophyta; class Magnoliopsida; order Malpighiales; family Erythroxylaceae; genus Erythroxylum; species Erythroxylum pedicellare. The sequence continues at coordinate 2,361,314 of JAOQMP010000208.1, forward strand.
TTGTCCAGCTACTACTCGACGTATTAGTCAATCTCTACACATCCCCTGTGCAAGCAATCTTGGCAACTATTTAGGAGTCCCGTTGATTTATGAACGCACAACGAGGCACACTTATCAGTATCTCTTTGACAGAGCGCAGCAGAAACTCGCAGGTTGGCACGCTTCGCAGGTTGGCACGCTAAGGTTTTGTCCTTGGTCGGGCGAGTTAATCTAACCCAGTCAGTCATTTCCTCGTTACTAATCTACACGATGTAAACGGTATGACTCCCGAGACAACTGTGTGATGAGTTAGAGCGCATAATGAGAGACTTTATCTGGGGTACAACGGGGGAGCAGCAAAAAATGCACCTGGTTAACTGGGAAACCATCTGCTAGCCCAAAAATACTGGGGGGATGGGCGGCAAACGTATTCGGTCCTCTAATGATGCTTTATTGACTAAACTAGGCTGGGCTTTGGTTAATCAGCCCACAGCCCTTTGGGTCAGACTCATCAGGGCCAAATATCGTCTAGGCTCTCACCCTCTCCCCGATAAGATAGACAGGAAAGGGGCTTCGATCATTTGGAGGGAAATTTCTACCACCTGGCAATATGTACGGCAAGGTATGAAATGAAAGCTGGGCAATGGACAACGCATCTATTTCTGGTTAGATAATTGGGCTAACGATTGGGGTTTGCTAATATTAGTGACGACCTCTCCCATTTTCGATAGCCTTCTTCATGCCACTGTGGTAGATTTTATTCACGACAGCGGCAACTGGCGTTGGAATTTGTTCCAACATTACTTACCCTCCACGGTCTGTATGGATCTAGTGGGGATACAGAGGATTGTTGATGGCTTAAAGGACGATATCCTGAATTGGGGTCAAACGAGTCATGGGCGATTCATCGTGGCGTCGGCTTATGAATTAATTGAAGGCACCTCTACGACAGACCATAATCGTCTTTGGGACCTCATCTGGAAATAGGTAGGGCCCCAGCAGATTAGGGCATTCCTATGGCTTCTGACTAAAGGAAAACTGCTGACAAATCAATAGAGAGTGGTTTGTCAGCTCACCACGGATGCTAGTTGTCATTTCTGTGGTCAAGAAGAGTTTATAATCCATGTCATTCAAGATTGCCCGAGAGTAAAAGCTTTCTGGTGTAACTTTCGCCGTGAGGTGGTGGTCACGACTTTTTTCCAGCAGGAAATGGATCGGTGGGTGGCTCACAACCTGCGGTTACAAGTGCAAGTAAACTAGGGTGAGTGGGCTACAATTTATGGAGTAGCCTGCTGGTTTCTTTGGCAATGTAGAAACCGAAGTCTTGTTGAAGCGCGTTTTGTTTGGCCGGAAGCTGGTACTCGCATAGTTCTGGAGTATGTCGAGTGGATTGTCAGAGCAAGGACAATGGAAAGTTGCGTTCTGTGAACTCAGAGCAGACCAGTAGGAAATTTAGTTGGTTAGACTAAACCACCTGAGGACTGGGTCAAGATAAACTCAAATGGGGCAGTCAAAACCGAGTCTAACATTGCTACGACTAGCAAGGTAATTAGGGATTATCAAGGGAGGTGGTGCGGAGGGTTCCTACACCACATTGGCAGGGGATCTACTTTAACTGCGGAACTTTGAGGCGTCTACTAGAGTCTCACTCTGGCATGGGCACTTGGATATAGAAGAGTCATAGTTAAAGTAGACTCTCTCGAGGTTATTGTCATCCTCTCCTCTTCCAGTACAGTACTAACTGATGATAGTCTTTTGGTGGCAGGTACACGAGGACTTCTCCATCGAGGCTGGGAGGTTCAAATTCAACATGTGTGTCGCGAAGGAAACCAATGTGTAGATCGAATGGCCTCTTTTGCAAAAATTTTAAGCCCAGGGCTACATATTCTTCAGGAACCCCCGACAACTGTCCAGGAACTCCTTCATCGCGATCAGCAAGACGCCTTGTACCGTAGAACCCTGCATTAGCTAGGGTGCTCTTGTTTTGTTTTTGTTTTCTTCCCTTTTCAAGGAAAAGAAGACAAATATGCTACAGTATAAGTAAAATTTCATAAGAACAAATAAAATAATAATAATAATAATAATAATAATAATAATAATAATAATAATAATAATAATAATAATAATAATAATAA
>JAOQMP010000208.1:2367984-2380010 GCA_027563575.1 Erythroxylum pedicellare
CAACAAGATTCAGTGATTTAAGAGTTGTGTATTTTCATTATTAATAAGAAAGTAAAGAAATATATACTTCTTGTATAGTTTAAAAAATCGCATAAAAACTTAAAATCTGTAAAATTTTCAAAAAATATTTTTAATTTTCAAATTTTCAACTCTTTTTCTTAGACTTTAATTAAAAAATAATGACAGCATACGTAATAATATGAACAACAATATGATAACCCAACTTTTAAATTGACATAAATTAAGATAAATATAATAAATTATTAATTTGAGTCAAATTTAATTAGTTGGATCTAAGTTGAACCGAATTAAATCATGGAATAATTAATATTTGATTAATCTACATTGGATGTTCATATTATTTGTATTTTGTTGTTATGTTTTAAATAAAGTCTAAGAGAAAACATTTTTTAAAAATTAAAAATTAGAAGCTTTTTAGAATTTTAAAAATAATTTTTAATTTCTTTATATATATGATAGACTTATGTTACAAGTGACATACCAAACAGTTCCACAATTTCGGCGAAAGCAAGTGGGCAACTAGCAAGCGCCGACAGGAAGCACACGGAGAAAGTTGTCACACACAGACAATTGCACAATGTTTATAGCTTAATGCAAATGCACATAGACAGGCACAAACAACTGGCCGTTAGGTTCACTTTGTCATTGCCACAAATGTCTTTCCAAAAAGGTCAGTGTCAAAGACATAGACAACCCATAATGATCATATCCTCATCTTTACAATCGTTGGATGGAACGGTTTGAGTTACCAGGTTGGTAACTGTGGGTTGAAATAATGATCTGAATGTTTTAGTCTGAATTCAAGCAAATTTAGTTTAATTTATTGATTTTAGATGCCCCTAACTCAAATTGATTGATACTCCAATATGAATTCGACTAAACTTAGCTTGATTCCTTGATTTCGGATTTGCTGGATTTAAGTTGAACTAATTTGCAATGATTAGTGGTCGGGATGGCAGGAGAATTGAAGTCTAGCTCGGGTTGATTCGAAGTTAACAAATTAGGCACGATTAACTCAAATTTTGAGTCGAGTTCAAATTTAAGAAATTTATTGACAATTCAAACAATTTATTCCGTCACAAATTGACATTGTTTTAGAGAAATTTCTTAAAATTATGTCATTTTAAATTACTTGCATAAGTTTATGTCTTTGCAAAGGACAGACCGACTAAAATCCGAACCCCATCAAATTGAATTGATATATTAAGTTCATATAAAACTGTAATCTCCTAAAAATATTGTTGATTTTGGTAGTCTTAAATTTTGAAAATAACTAGTAATTTTGTTAAGTCTATGCAACAATAGATAATTATTCAAAATTTAAATTTCCAATTAAAAGAAACTTAGATATATTTTTTAGAGAATTTCAATTCTAAAGGCATATGCAAAATATTCTGATTTTGAATTATTTTTAATCTCTTATTATACTTTAATTACAATCGCAATACTTAGAATCACAATTCTAATTATACAAAAATTTATTTATACCTTCAATTTCATATAATTACTTTTTGATGAAGAAAAATAAGCATTCTAGCTTAGAAATCTTCATATAAGAGTGAAAACACAATATTCTGTCACAATGTAGAGTCTTCTTTCACAATGTAGTCTCTAATAATTGTCAAACTTAGAAAAGGAAAGAGTATCAATTACTTTCCTTAAGTTTCAATTTATCTTGTATCTTATTTTGTATGTTTCATTAATAATTGTTTATCCAACATAAAAATTGAAAATGTGTAATTAATGGTTAAATTCATAATTAAAATTTTTTAAATGACAAAAATGTAAATATTATCCTAGCATTAATTAAATAAGAGCTATTGAACTAAAACAAGTTTCGAATTTTTTGGGGTTTTTTTAAATTTGTTTTAATTACCATATTTAGATAAAATGCCAACTCTATTAACTATATAGTCTTTCTAATAGATTGCAAATAGTTGAAATGTTAGCAAAGTCATGGTCAGTGGAAAGTTCAGTGTAGTCTTCTGGGGAAGGAGATGAAGTATTGACTTTCTTTGTGTTCACTCCTTTTTCTTTAGCTTTATTGTCTATTCCATGATGGGATATGCCTTGAACTGTGTTGCTATTAAACAAACACCACAGATTGATGTACTGAAGAGCAAACAAAACACCATAGATTTTAGATTGGTTTGGATATGTTACTTCTCTTAAATACCCCTCCCTAGATTTTAGATTTTAAATTATTATCCCATCAAATAATTGATGATTTTCATACAATTTTTATGTTCGATGCTTATCCCTTAATCATCACATGTTTGATACTTAATCATCAATCATAATCATGTTGTCAGCCATAATCATGTTGTTTTCAACCAAAATGGTTTTCGTTTTTTTTTTTTTGTGAGATGCTTTTCTTATAGAATTATTCAGGATATGTTTTGCAAAATCTGATATATAGTATAAGATTCATGAACTGGAAAGACTTAGTCTTGAAGATGATACTTGGATGTGTGTAAGAACTTTGATAGAATCCTGAAATCAGAAACAGAGACTTTGGATCTGTGTAGGAAAGGAATTGACTTCCATGCACAGAAGCACCACCAGAATAGGTTAAATTAACCATGAACAACCCTAAATTATAGAGAGAGGAGAATTCCCAGCTGCTATCCTCTTGCACAATCAAAAACAGGGATTAAGTAATGAAGATTGGCAACAAGTGTTATGCTTTATCAAAATTTCAAGCATGTGCAGGGTTAGTATACAAAATGGCAGCAACTTCACATGTTGCGGAAGAATCGGACTTACCAGTCGAAGTTCTAGCTGTACCTTCACCTTTCAACGTTCTGTTTCAGCTAAGAGGAACCAACTCCACATAAACTTTTAATGCAGAGGGGCAAGAATTTCTCAGAATTAATTATCCGCGACACTTTGACCATGCTCATCATTTACACCAGGATCATGCATGTAACTAGGAGGACTGGAAGATGTTTCAAGCAAGTTTGTTGGAGATGCATCATTGTCATCATCATTGTCACCAGAGTATTCAGACGCCGAGCTAGCATCCATATCCTTTTCCGGGCACTCAAGTTGAACACATTCAGGAACTTCACCGCTGTAATTATCTACCTCACGAATCCTATTGGAGAATGGCAAATCTTCCCTTTTTACAACATTCAAAACAAACCCATTGTCAATCCTCTCAGGCTGCAAAAGATCGCCTTCAGTAACTGTTATGCTGGAACCGTTAATGGTTGTCCTATTGTTAAAATCCCTCTGTTCACATTCACTTTCTGAATTTCTATCTGGAGTTGTCACCCTAGAGCTTGGGTTATTTTGATCCTTTCCCCCTGGAGAGTAAGGATGGGCCACACGACCTTTGTTGAGTTCATCAGCATCAAGATTCTGGACAAAGTCAATAAACAAATTTGCAGAAGTAGTCCTCATCAAAGGCCCACCAGATCTCGTCCAAGAATTTACATCTTTGCTTTCGGATTCGCTTTCACTTCCATCATGCACGCTGCGGTTGGTCCTCAAATTTCTAGCAGCAAGTGTCCCTCCAGCAGATCCACCAAATCCCTGATGGGATATGCATGCAGCATCATTAAGGAGATCATCCTCGAGTGAGCCGGTAGAGTTCTCTCGAGCAATACAGTTCCAAGAAGGAATCCTTTTTGAAGCACTGAATTTGACAATGCTGGGGGCTGCACTAGCTAGGCCATGAGAAATAGCAGCAGCAGCTGCTGCTCTCTCAGCACTCCTCTTGAGTCTGCGCATGTGGTTGAGAATCGCAACACATTCATCAAGAGCAAGCTCAATGCCAGAGTTAGCTTTAATGGCTGAAAGCTTCTCCCATGTGCCCCTCCTCCCTTGGTTGACTGCCTTTTGAAACTCCACATTATTTGGGTTCTGTATGATTTTTGAGTACTGCATAGGAAACAAAGATCCAACAATGATTGAACTCTTAGCTTAACTATAGATAGATTTCTTCAAATGATCAAAATTCATTTTCTTCAAACTTTCAGAAATCCAAGTCAGATAAACCATGATTAAGTTGTGGCCTTTAACTAAGCAATCAATCTAATTTTGCGTGTACCTGGGCAAGCGTGGCAGGCATGACAACAGTAACATCACCCTCCCAATCTTGAGCAAAAAGATTAGCAAGTCCCCCTAGAGGAAAGCCAAGTTCCATCACTTGGTTGCATCTATGTTTTACTTCCATCTCGGTGAGGTGAGCAAGCTACGAGTAAACAAGGGAAGATTAAAGCGGGAGACGAACAAGTCATGCAAGAAGTACAGTTTATCTTAAGATATGAATAAGCAACAAATATATTTGGGAAAAGATAAATATGCCCATTACAACTCAACAATTCCTAAAATCCTTGACAACTCCCTCTTAATTCAATTCTTCTGTAATGAAGAAAGTTTAATCAAACATGTCCAACTCAAATCTATGTTCTAGTTTATACAGAAGAAGCTTATTCCAAGAATTGTTACACCTTTGGCCAAACAGTTGGATGAGGAAGTTACACAGGTTCTCCACATGCCAACATATTAAGTGTGTGAAATATGACAGTCATATATTGACTATATCGGCATAAAATCGATAGCTAACCAAATGACAAACTAGTAAACAGGAATACAAACTGAGGCCAAAACATTGTGGACAACAATATAATAATGCAAGCGATGGCACAAACATCAGAGGTGTTTCAATAAGGACATGATAATCAGTGAAACCACAAGCCTCACAACCCCTGCCAAAGTTGGAAAAAGAAAGAAGTAACCATTTACATATACAAACTGAACCATACAGCGTGATAAGCCTTAAACCTAGAAAAAGAACAATAAAGATACGAAGAATATAAATTTGAAGCAAAACATTCATACCTTAGCAGCAAAGTTTCCCCCATAAGCTCTTACAAAATCCTTCAGCCTCAATAATGGAGCAATGTGGGGATTTGCCTGACTCACAATAAAATGATTGACATTGAACAGTTCCTTCAATTGCATCATTGGTAAATCAATCTCCAAGCTACCATCCCTCCAACGACGAGCAGATGTATTTGATCCCTCCTCAGGGTCAAGGTTAAATGGGGGATGATAAGGAACAATTTCCCCACTCCTGTTTTTTGCCATCAACTCTTGTGCTTCAAAAAGGCCAGGAAAGGCACAAGAAGCAGTTACAGCACTCCATATAACAACATGAGGTGAAGTTAGGTAATTAAGGCATCTAGGGGGCTCATGCTTCCTAGGGGAGCAAACTGTAATCCCTAGAATTCGACCTGTCATGTCGTAAGCTTCTTGAAATGTAAGATTACTTGTAAGATGCCTTAACATCCACTGCAATTGCCGGATCTCATGAACTGCTCCTTGTGTCATGACTCTCTTCACAACTGTAAAGATCCCACCCATCTGATCAAAAAACTGCAATGAGAGCAGAGAATCCTCAAAAAAACTTTGGAGCTCTGGCCATGACCGGGTAGCAACAATAGAGCACATAATGGACCCTACACTAGAGCCAGCTGTTATTCTGGGAAGAAGCTTATGCTTCACAAGTGTTTTAACAACTCCCACATGGAACGCTCCAAGAGAAGCACCTCCACTCAACAGCAAAGCTGTTCTCCCAAATGCATGCCTTGTTTCATGCATGAAAGAGAGCTTCTCTTCAAGAGAAAGCTCCTCTGAGTCTGAGTCGCAAACCATTCTCAGTTGAGTTGAGACTTCATCAATATATTCCTTAATGAGCCTAGGCACATGAAGCCTACCCTTGTGAAGCTCTGGGTTACACATGTTACCCATATTTCTTACTAGATCAGCTCTCATACAAAACATTATATCCCTCAAAGATCCCTCTTGGCGTCGGTGGTGGAGTTCTTGAAGCTTATTTCTTACCAATTCTACATCGTACAGGTCCGATTCATTCATCTTCGGGGTCTCTTTGTCAAGCATCTTAGAAGCATGAGCCCATTCCTCATATGTCAAAGCACTTCTCATCATGTTCCTCCAAAATTTCCTCCGATATGCCATTTCAGCCCTCGTTTTCACATTGGTGTATCTTTTCAATAAAACTGCAATTATTGTTACCATTGCTAATATTCCTTGTGGGTTCCTTGGATGCAACCATGATAAGATGGATCCCATAAACTCCCTAAATCTTGTAGAGTAATTCAACAACAGACGATAGATTTGATGCCTCAAATGTGACATTGACTTGCAGAATAAGACTCTGTAAGCTATTGTTCTCCCAATGATTGTTGAAGGTCCAATCGAAAAAGGGTCAACATTTGCCTCATTGCTAATATCCATATTCTGGCTTACAGAAGATAAGTCTACTTGAAATTAGCTCTAATGGCAGGATTTTCCAGGGAGAAGAACAAGTTCACAAATCCACTTTATATCAAATAACTCTCAATCAATAAGAAAGTAGAAAAACAACAAATAACATTTCGATTCGCTTCAGTTCATCGCAAAATATATAATCTTCAGCGTCTTCAATTGGGCAAAAAATTAGGAACAACTGTTTTTGCAGAAGACTTTCTCTGAATTTAATCAATACAAATGCGATCTCATAACAAGAAGAACATGCCACAAGAAATGTACATAAAAACAACAAAAGTCCAACCTTTTTGATCAGTCAATTGGGTCAACAACCCCAAGGCTTCCCTAGAACCCTAAACCTCCAAACAATGAGGAAAGACCGCTCATTCGAGAATCAAATGAACTTCGAATCACCTTAAAGAAAAACCAAAAAAAAACACGAGTGCCCAGATGCAGAAACCTATCAAAGAACTCAAAGAACCAATCTTTAAGGAACAAAACCAACAAAATCGAGAAGCTATACGAAACCCATAAAAGAGCCCATGTATATATGTACACCAGGATGACGATCTAGTCAAAACAAGAAGTGTGAGTAAAGAAACATGTTGGGATCGGTGAAGAGATAAAGATAGTGATGGGCTGACGTAAGTTTGTATCATCATATAGATGGGTTTGACATATGTGGCTTTACTCATTTTGGATAGGATCTGCCACGTTCAGTTAATGAAAAGACACAACACAACGAGCTTTTGTTGGGTTCTCTGTTTTCCTATAATGTTGGGGAATTCAAAATTTGAACGTGTTTACAAGGGATAGGATAAAGATACGAACTCGCGTACGTCACTTTTGACTGTTTCCATTGAAAGCACAAACGTCTGACAAGTAAAAACGCACGAAGTATGCATGATTCATACGATGTTTGCTATGTCTTGCACGCTAAAGGCAAATGGAGTTGGCGTTATCTTTTTAACAATCTTTTGCTTCTATGCTAAAGATAAGGGCAAAGAAAATGATGGAGTTGTACAGTCATAGCTTGTCACCAAATAGACAAAATATTTGGAATTAGTAGGTAAATTGGTAGGTATCACAATGAACTAGGCTTTAGGTAAGGTAAGATTGATTTGATTACGAATGACAATATGTTACACAAAGGTAGACATGCCTAAGGCAATCGGGCTTGATCCTGAGCCTAAGACAATTGCTCGAGTCTTATTTGACTGACCTGATTTAACCTAATTATTTATATTTTTAATGTAAATATATTATTTTTTATAAAATGATGTTATTTTTTATTATAATTGTCTAATCTTGAGTAGAGAGAGGACTTGGGTAACTTGAGCCTAGGCTTGATTCGAGGCTTAATTTTAAAAAAAAATCAACTCCAAAATTCAGTTAACTTAAGTTTGACCTGTTGAATTTAGATTGATCCAAGTTTCAAATGTCATCTAGAGTTGAGTTTGAGTGAGTTACATAAAATAATCTTATTTTTTTATAATTTCTTAAATAACATTATTTTAAAGTTAAGTTTCTTTAAACTCAAATTTGAAATCTTGTCGTTTTGGGAATTTTACCTAAAGCTAAAGTACAAACAATGTTGCTATGAGAAGTTTATCCAAAATGATTTGGTTTTAGTAAATATGATTAGGTCTTTCGGATCTATTGTGTTAGGTGTCACAAATGTCTACTTTGGACTCAAACTTTCACCGCAAGTCGCGCTCATCTATGTACGACAGTCCCGCCTAGATCCGCTTAAGTAAAGATTCAGCCTTCTCACGTGAATATCGCCGAACAATTCCGTTAGCTCTGGAACACTTCACGTGCACACAAATGTTTAAAGTGTTTCTCTCACACACAAAAGAATACGAGTATCTAGTTAAGAAAGCAACAAGAGATATATAATAGTCGAAGATACTCTTTCATTAACTATCAACAAAATGTTAACAAAAGACACAAATACCTCCTCTTCGAAGCACCTACAAAGAACTCCCTACTCGAAGCCCTTATAATGAGAACTCTCCCAAAAGCTCTCTCTTTGAGTGATTTCTCTTAATGAATAACTCACTGATTGAAAATGAATAGGTCTCAACTCTAATGAGCTATTTATAGGCTCCTCAAGATGACTACGTTAAAATCCTAATAGAATTTTGCTAGCTAAGATCACAATCTTATCCTATATAATAGGATTAAGTTACATCACATTAACAAGATAAAATATTGTCATATCTAAGAATGATTATCTTTATCCACGAAGATCTGTTCTATCTTCAGATGATCCTTCCACATGATCTTTATCTTTTAAAGCTGATGTTCATCCACTGTGATCTTATCCACCACGTCATCATGTGTCACACTATCCACAGTTGCCATGTCATTGCTGATGTGTTTTTACCACGGCCTATCTGCACATAAGTCCAATGCATGTTTATGGACAAGTCCATCTTTCATGATCAAGCTCACTCATGGTGCAGTTTCGTCACTCCGTGACTAAGTACAAGTCATAATCCGAGTTAGTATAAAACCTCGCATAGTTCACATACCTTCGACCTGCCTCGCCGAAGTCAAATGCTTATATGCCTCGTAGCGCTTGCATGCCTTCACGCATCCTCGCAGGATTTCATATGCCTTTGTGCATTCTCGCGCGCCCTTGGGTCTCACATGACTTAGTTCGCCAACTCCGCTTGACCTCACATCTGAATCTCACTTCTCGTCAAAGATTTCTGCCAATACGCATCTACATGGGCCCACGTGCATCAAATCTTGCCTACTCTCGAGATCTTTGCCTATACTTTCCGCATCCCTTGCCTACTTCGCCTTGTTTCCTCAACAACATGCCTTCCTCATTCCGACCTACGTGCCAAACATTCGCCAAAGCTCACCAACACTCGCACGATCCCACAGTCTGGACTTAGGAGTCTAACAAACCACCCCCACTAGAAGAATTCGACGCCCTCGTCAAAATAATCTATGGGCACTCCTCCATGAGCGATTCCCTCGAAGACTCCTTCGCCAACAGTTAAAGACTGAAGCAAGCCTTATCTTCCATTGGCACTGTTCCCACGTGCCACCTCTTTCCGTCAAGTTTGTTTTTGCATAAGCGCTCCTTCACGAGGCTAATGACATTTAAATAGGCAATGTTATTGATGGCTCCTTCTCCCGAGTCATCTTCATTGCTCCCTCCTTTGTTCTTTGCGACTATAGAGTTCATCTGCTCCTCACCTTTCTTCCTTTACAGGCATTCTCGAGTAAAATGCGACCCCTCACAGATGAAGCATGCAACCTTCCCCTTCGATTGCTTCTTCTTATGTTGAGAAGATTCTCCTATCTTCTCTTTGCCTTTCTCCTTGCCATCCCAGGTTCTACCATTTTTCCTACCGTCTCCGTTGGGTCAAGTTAGTGGTGACAATTGAAGATATACCAAAGCATCTGCTGTTGCTATTGTGATAGGGAGGTCTCACGTTCTGCCTCCAAAGCTCCATTTGTGCCTAACATTGCAAGTTGTTAATAAAGTTGAACAACTTGTCTTCCTCTGACATGTTCCGCACATCCAACATCACTGATGTGAACTTCTTCACATACTCCTTCACTGAGTCGTTTTACTTTAACCCCTGCAAAGCTTCCCTCGCGAGCCATGAAGTGTTGTTGGGTAGGAACTGATCCGTTAGCTCCTTCTTCATCTTCTCCCAAATGTCGATGGGAGGTCTACCTGCACTGATGTCATTTGAAGTTCTCGTTCTCCACCACAGCTTAACATCACCTACCATATATATTGCTGTGATTGACACCTTCTTCAAGTTTGTCATCTTTGCCGTTGCAAAGTACTGCTCTATTTCTCACAGAACATTTTTGAGCTCTTCAGCACTCTGCTTGCCATAAAAAACGTGTGGCTTTCGCACTTTCACTATAGTGCTTTCCACTCGGACACCTGTCTCGTGCTTTGCCATTGCACGTTTGATCACCAACAGATCATAGCCCATCTCTTCACGAGCCTTCATTTGTTCCTAGAGCGTTATTATGGTTGCTTGAAGCTCCCTCTCCAAGGCTGCAATACGTTCCAATAAAGGAACTACTCCCTAATCCTTCAAGGCTAGAGACTCGAGAATTGCCTCTATTCTGGTAACCATTTCCGTCAGATTACTTCCACCAGCCATCACTCTAGATTGTCTCTGATACCAGTTGTCACAAATATCTACTTTGGACGCAAACTTTCACTGTAAGTCACGCTCACCTTCGTGCGGCAATCCCATCTAGGTCTGTTTAAGCAAAGATTCAGCCTTCTCATGTGAATATTGTCGAGCAATTCTGTTAGCCCTCGAACACTTCACGTGCACACATATGTTTAAAGTGTTTCTCTCACACACAAAAGAACCACAATTGTATAACAAAGTAAATCAAGCAACAAAAGATATATAAGAGTCGAAGCTACTCTTTCATTAACTCTCAACAAAACGTTAACAAAAGGCATAAGTACCTCCTCCTCGAAGCATTTACATGAAACTCCCTACTTGAAGCTCTTTCAAGAACTCCCTACTCGTAGCCCTTACAATGAGAACTCTCCCAAAAGCTCTCAACTCAAGCTCTCTCATCTAAGTGATTTCTCTCAATGAATGACTCACTGATTGAAAATGAATAGGTCTCAACTCTAATAAGCTATTTATAGGCTCCTCTAGATGACTAAGTTAGAATCCTGATAGGACTCTGCTAGCTAAGATCACGATCTTATCCTATCTAATAGGATTAAGTTACATCACATTAGTAAGATAAAAGATTGCCCTATCTAGGAATGATTATCCTTATCCACAAAGATCTCCTCTATCTTCAGGTGATCCTTCCACGTGATCTTTATCTTTTAAAGTTAATGTTCATCCACTGTGATCTTATCTGCCATGTCATTATGTGCCACATCATCCATAATTGTCACGTCACTGCTGATGTGTTTTCACCACTACCTATCCACACATAATTCCATCAATGTACGTTCATGGACAAGTTCATCTTTTATGATCAAGCTCACTCATGGTGCAGTCTCGTCGCTCCGTGACTAAATACAAGTCACAATCCAAGTTAGTATAAAACCTCGTATATTTCACATATCTTCGACCTACCTTGCCAAAGTCAAGTGCTTATGTATCTCTTCGTGCTTGCATGCCTTCGCGCATCCTCGGGGGTCTCACATGCCTTTGTGCATTCTCGTGCATCTTCGGATCTCGCATGACTTAGTTCGCCAGCTCTGCGTGACCTTGCATCCGAATCTCATGTCTCATCCAAGATTTCCGCCAATGCGCGTCTATGCGTGCCCACACATATCGAATCTCACCTACTCTCGAAATCTTTGCCAATACTTCTCACATCCCTTGCCTACTTTACAAGTTCCTTGGGTTTTGCTCATCAACTCGTAAAACTTCGCCTTATTCCCTCGTCAACATGCCTTCCTCGTGTTGACTTACGTGCCAAGCATTGGCCAAGGCTCGCCAACACTTGCATGATCTCGCATTCTGGACGTAGAGGAGTAACACTAGACTTGGTATCGATTCTCAAGTTTGAGCTAAGCTTCAAGTTTGGTTACATTAGACCTGATTTATTGACTTTAAACTTAAACAAATTAGGATAAGTTTAAATTCGGATCAAACTCTTATTTTATAATAATCAAAGTTGATAAATTAAGCCTAATTCCGTTTAAAATTAATAAATTTTAAATATAAATTAGAATCAAATCTTTAAAAAATTAT
>JAOQMP010000208.1:2380110-2390354 GCA_027563575.1 Erythroxylum pedicellare
TAAAATTAATAAATTTTAAATATAAATTAGAGTCAAATCTTTAAAAAATTATTTTAATATATTTAAATCACGCTCGAGCCAATTGAGTGAGGATTATCATCCCAATCTCTGAAGCTGCTTTTCTTGTTCAGTTCAGGCTTGGTATAAAGGAGAACAAGGATGACGAACATTCTGAATCTGAGCAGTTTACTACCACTACTGCTGCGAATAGTTTTACTGCTGCAAAAGAAGAAAAGTTTACTTCTAAGAAAACTGGGCTTATACCCAATGCAGTTGCCATGCTTGATGGACTCTATAAAAACAGGCTAGTGCAGGAAGCAATGAAACTCTTCGGTTTGATTCCTGATAAAGGTACCATCCCTGATGTTGTTTGCACGGCTGTCGCAAATGGCTTCTGCAAAGCTCAAAGTTTGACAATGAGAGGAGAATTTTTAGAAAGATGCAGGATAATGGCATCACTCCTAATGCTTTGAGTTACAGAGTCTTGATCCAGAGATTGTATACATGCAACCATTTAAGTGATGCTATGGAATTTTGTATTGAAATATTGGAAGCTGGTCATTCTCTCATTGTTGGTACTTTTCTTGGATTGATGTAGGGCCTTTGTAAAGAGAAAGGTGTTGAAGAGGCCAAGAACTTTATTGCGGAAATGCACAGAAAGGGACTCTGTATTGAGAACAAAGCTATTAGAGACTTCTTGAATATAAACGCCCCTGGCACGCCCTTCACAAGTACGAGAAGCCATCTTTGGCCACCTCTCTCAGAATCCTTTTTTGACTCATCTAGTGAGGTAGTGCTGTTTTGCATCTCCTGTACCTGCTTGTGTTTTAAGTTATTTGCTTAGATCTTATAGCAAACCTATATGGTACAGCAATGGAAACCTTGAAGAATGAAAAGCTTGGTTTCTTGTCATATAAATTTAGATAAATTTCTGTTGAGTGCCGCTATGCCTTTAATTTTGAGAAAGAATTTCGTTTAATATAATGAGGTTTCAACAACACATGACTTATCGTATAGTTTAGTTTATTTCTCTAAAGTTGATGCATTTCAACTTTTCAATGTGCATAGACTACGATTAACCTGAATATCGTTATTTTCTCAATCTCGAGCAACTTCCAAATTGTACAGTCTGAGCATTGTATTTGCAAAATTATGAACTGGCCTCCCTCATCATCTTGCCAAAGAATCAATCAAACTCTGTGAACACGACATTAGCAATTGCCAAGTTTCTGAGGATTCAAAGATAAACAAGATTAGTGGTTCAACAAGACAAAATTGATATGACAATCATATTTCAAGGAACAAAGCCAACAAAAGTTAAATTAACATTATGGTGGTACACAAGAGGATCTGCAAAAAGAACTATTCTATGAGGACTAAATTTTGCAGCATGGGAAGGTACTCAAACAGCCAAAGAGGGATGGCAGATAAACACATGCAGGTAATGGAAGCTACTCCATCGCAAGAAGTATATCCTGAACTTCATGATTATTCTGCTGCATCTTTGTCCTTCTTTTTCTTCTTCTTCTTCTTTTCACTTTTGTCCGCCTCAACATTATTTTTTTCATCAACAGCAGCTGCAGCCTCTACATTCTCCTTCACTTTTTTCTTATGCTTCTTCTCGGACTTCTCTTTTTCCTCTACTGTTTCTGCCTCACTATCATCTTTATTCTTTTTTTTCTTCTTCTTTTTCTCGCTTCCATCAATATCATCGTTATGGTTCTTCACTGTACCTTCTAAATTATCTTCACCAATCTCTTTATTTTTCTTTTTCTTCTTCTTGCTTTCCTCCACACCATCTGATTTATCCTTCTTCAGATTAAAAGCCTCATCTTCTTTACCATCATCAACTTTTGATTTTTTGGCAGGAACCTGAGAAGCCGGGCTGTCAGCAATCTCATCAGCTTTGCGCTTGCGTCCATCCCCATCTTCAACATCCCCACTTTTCTTCTTCTTCTCCGTCGCCACCTCTTCAGTCTTCTTTGCTTCTACAGCTGGTGTAGCTCCAGCCGCCAGGCTAGCAATTACAGAATCTTGCCCCGGTGCCAAGACCACATTCCTCATCCATTCTTTTGGAGTATTCTCATTAGGCTTTCCATGCTTATCCAATTTTCCCTCTGCAATCAACTTCTTCTTCATGGAAGCCTTTGGCCCCAATCCCCATTTTCTCGGATAAGTATCCCTATCCATCACAACCCTCTTAATCTTTGCCACAATACCATGATCACAAGTAGCCATCACAGCAGTAGTCATCTCAGCAATGCCCAGAGCAATCGCCTCACCTTTTGTAGTCATTAGCACAACTTCCTCACCAACCTCAATATCATTCTCAAACCTCAACAACCCTGGAATCATCAACTTTGCCCCATAACAAATAGCATTGACAGCAGAATCCTTCACAACCAATCTCTTATAACTAGTCAGAAGCACCTCGAGGGGCATGATCACCCTCCTCAAGTAAGTCTCATCTCTATAATTGTCATACACCCATTGAGCATCTAGCACATCATGCATAGTCACCATATTATCTTTCTCACCCACAATCCCAGACCTCACTCTCCTCAACTGCTGCATATGCCCACCAACTCCAAGAATCAATCCCAAATGCACACACATAGTCCTCACATATGTTCCCGCCTCGCAAGAAATCCAAAACACAACCAAATGCCTATCTGCATCATACTCCAACAACTTACTCTCATAGATAGTCCTAATCCTAAGCTGTCTTTTGACAGCAGATATTAATGGAGGCCTTTGAAACACCGCCCCAGTAAGAGTCTCAAGTGCCCTAGCCACTTTCGCAACATCAGGCACTTTACTATGCAATCTAGCTACACAAACATACTCTTTACCAGCACCTTGTTGAGATTTAACAAGACGGGTCGCTCTATCAATGCAGACAATCAAATTCCCAGTAACTTTCGGGTCCAACGTCCCACTATGACCCGTTTTCTCGACCCGAAGGATCCGTTTAATCCACGCAACAACCTCATGCGAAGATGGGTTCGCGGGTTTATCAAGATTCATCACACCGTACCTTATGTACTCGGCGAGAGGCCGTTTGAGAGGAGAGTGACCGGAGGGCAACGGAGTGTAGTGACCTGTACGGACATTGAGACGGTCATAGTTCTTCAAGAGGATTGGCCAATGGGAGGTGTCCATCGCCGGAGTGACGCTCTGAGGTTTGATCATGAAGTCGATGGAGTCGTCGCTCGCGGTGGTTTTGGTGTCGGAGTCATTTTGGTGGGTTTTCTTCTTGTGCTTTTTCTTCTCTGAGCGCGAAACCTCGACTTCGGACATGGTGGTAGTGTAGAGTCAGCGTCTTTGAGTGTCTGTGTTTAGGGTTTTAGATTTAGGAGGCTACTTGAAGAAGAAAGGGTCTTATGGGAAATGGGAATTGTATTTATTTATAGGTCTAGGGTTTTATCGAGGGTTTTGGGTGAGAGTGTGGAGAAGGAAGAGTGTAAACATAATGGGTTGGGCTTTGAGCAACAATTTGTTTCTACCAAGTCAATTTGGGTTTTTGCTATAAAAAACTAGTAATGGCAATGACTGGATCGGTCGGATTGACCCTGGGCAACTCCGACCTTACTCTTAAGTTCAACTCAACTTAGTTCAAATTTTTTTTAATTAAAATTACGAAAATGATTTTATTTTATATATAAACTAATGTCATTATGCTCATAGGTTGTCAAGTTTCGGGCAGCGTTCAAGTTGACATAAACTTAGGCTAAATCAATTTGACACAGACTCGTTGACCTTAGGCAAGGCCGAGCACGATTGAAACCTAGTTGTCATATTTATAAAAAAACTCTTAATTTTTATTTGATAAGAATTTGTGGATGATTTTTTGAAATATCTGATATATAAATTTTCAAGTATATATAATAATTTATAAATTATATGATTTAAATAAATTACTCAAAGCATTCATGTAACTAATATTTTATGAGATCAACACGTCTTCATCTCTAATTTATCATTTTTAAAATTATTAAAAAGAGAAATAACTTCTATCAAATCTTAATTCAATGTATCCGTATACAAATTGTTAAGTGATAACAAATCGAGCTTAAAAGTCTTCGACTCATTCAGTTTAAAACCTTATTTTGGTTAATTAATTATTTGATCATCAAATAAAACGATCTCATTTTATTCTGATTAATTTAAGTTAGATTAAATTTTCTAATTCGAATTTAAATCAAAATTAACTAATTCAAAATTGATTCACTGATTTCGACTGAATTAAGTTATAATTATTATCTTTAAATAAGTTTAAAACCGAAATTCTTACTTATAATATAAAGATATTCTTTAAATTTTCTTTTTTAAAATATAGAACTGAATTCCACTAAACTTTTTATAAAATCTTTAATACCTAAACCATGAAATTAAATTCACTAACCATCTAGTTTAAGCACAATGACAATTTCAAAGTAGATATTTTGTAAAAATGGCAACTTGAGTCCAGGCCTAAGACAAAGTCAACAAATCGAATTGAGCCATTTTAATAATCAAGCCTTAGATTTGGGCTGCCCAATTCTAACCCTGCCTAGTCCAAGACTCAAACCTTATAAAACATGTTTATTTTTTTTAAAATTTCTACCTAATTGCCTTAGGCCTAATCGAGTTCCAGATGGACTTAGGACCCAACAGCAAGGGTCAAGTTGGGGTGACTTATAAAAAGTGTAAGAGGTCATTTGCAAGATCCAGACTTTATAAGTAAAAAGACTTTTTTTATTTTTAAAAAAATTAGGCCTAAATGAATTCGCTTAGGATTCGAGCTCGCTGTCTCAGGCCTGATTAAGCCCCAAGCCCAACAGCAGGGATCAGGCTGGAGGAGGGCCTGACTCGGGCCATCGCTATCCCTCTAATTATTTGGCGAGAAAATTACGGTAATTTGCTAGGCATTGACTGATAAAGATAAGAGGTACAAAGAAACTTCCTTTTTATTAGAAAAATCTTATTATTCACCAAAATCAAAACCATTAACGAGATTCCAGAACAACGGCTTATACCAAGAAAGAAGCTTCTATTTCTCGTTCTTTCTTGGACAAGTCAAAACCTTTGAACACAAATGACTTGAACCTTAAGACAAAGCCTGTCTGTCTCTTTGTATCCCCAACACTTGCTATAAAAACGTTGAAAACCTCCAACATATTGTGTTCATATCAAGGAGGTCTTACGTTAATTCCATGGCTGGTCTTCAGTACTACTTCTTCCCCACAGATTTCTTGTACCCTCGTCCACAATCTTCATCACCTACAAAAGATGATCATCTTTTCAACAAGCAGGTTCGGCAGGTCCAAACCCCAGTTGGAGATCACGTAGAAAAGCCTGAAAAAAGCAGGTTGGATGAGAAAAAAGTTCATAAACTATCTGCTTCGGTGGCTCTAATGCCCTCAACTTGCGTTATCAGAAGTGAGAAGCGATGTAGGAGTTGAATGGCATTTACTAGCTATCTTCCTTCTGATACGATAATCATATTGAAGATTCTTTCGGAATGTTGTTTATTCAAAATTTTGATCAATTTTCTTCTTGATTCCTGTCAGTCTATACACGGTTTCATGTTTGTATGTGAGTAGTTATTCTTTCTATTCCTCCGGTGGTTGAGAAGGATTCCAAGAATGATGGAACTTGTTCCAATAGATTACTACAAAAGATTGATCATATTCATTCCCACAAGTGTGGATGCTTATGGAATGCGCAACTCTCGTACGTTAAATGAGAACCATCATGCGTTGTTTTAAGGAAAAGATTAGAAGTACAAGTCAATTTTACACAAAATTTATATTGAAAATTCAATTTAATTGACTTCGAATTTAATTATTCGAATTTGATTAAATTTAGTGTTGATAATTTTTTAAATTCGACCAATTATGAAATTTTGATTAGGTCAATATGAAATTAACAAATCGTTGATTGAAGTGGATTTAATTTTTTTCACCAAACTCAGATTTAGAGATGACGATTTGAGTTGGGTTAAAATTAGTTGGCCAAATTTGAGTTAGTCAAACTTTCTTAAATTTGAACTTGTAAATAATATTTCTTGTCTAATACTTAAAAGAACTAATTAATCAAAATAATATCATTTTATTCTTTAAGAAAATTGATTTCACTAAAATTGTTTACTCAATGTTATGAGACTAAGAACAATTCCTTGGAATTTGAGAAAACAACAAATTGCAAGCTTTTAGGAATGGCAATGATAATTATAATTAATATTAGTGGTAAGATTTGAATTAATCAAAATTTGAATTAAATTTAAATTACGAGAGACTGACTTAACTATTAAAATTACGTTAATTTTATCTAAAAATTTAAAAAATAGAAGACTAAAATGATGTCATTTTAATTATTCATATTGGACTCAAGCGCATACATAAATAGTCATCTTTTAAGAATTTCTATTATAAAAATATATATATGTAAAGATAAATATAAAAGAACTAATATAATAATTATTAAATAAAAGCTACTAATATCATTGGATTAATAATATAGTTTTATTGGGCGTGTAATTAAATTGAGGATATGATTATGTTTAAAATACAGGTTAAATTGGTTTCTGAAAAAACAATAAATTTCATTTTAAAGATAGTTTCAAGTTTGAACCTACTGCTGGTCTGTCCTGGGCTAGTAACTCCTTTAGCCCAAGTTCGGGGCAAGCTTCGCCTGTATAAGTAGCCCTGAAAAGTCCATAGGTTCCTGATATAACAAACGCCCTTCTGATATCACCTGTAACAAACTAAACACAGCCTCTTCAAGTTCTCAACAAACTCTCTTTGACCAACGGCTGTTTGTGTTAAAGTTCTTGAGGGCTTTCACTCATGGCTGGCCTTCAGTACAACTTTTTCCCCACCGATTTCTTGTACCCTCGTCCACAATCCTCCAGAACCGACACTTCCCAGAAAGCCACCGGGCTGCCGTTGCCGGTGCAGAAAAGAGACGCCGTCGATGATCGGAAACAGTTCCCGGCAAGCCTAGTTTTGCACAAGAACAAGCAGCTTGGTAACACCACGGCTACTGCGACCACGATCGAGCAAGATAAAAAGAGGAGAAAATTTTGATGGGGTGGAGGAGACATGATCGAAGAGAGACACCGAAACAAAAGAATATGTCAAATTTTGTAGGCCAAACCCAGTTCTTGTTTTTGGTTATGGAGGTTTGATATAGTTCTTTAATGGTGTCTGAATCCCTCATCTGATCTGACGATGGCCCTATATAAATAAGATAAAAACATGAACTTGGTGTACTGTTTCGTTTAGATCTTCTGCAATATGGTATGTGTTATAGTTTTGATACAAAACCATCAGCTCATGAGAGTTTTTGATCAAAGCCATGAAATGGGTTATGATTGATGAATCTAAACCTCTTAGTATATTCATACTTTCTCTCATCATAGTTTCCTCTAATGAAAAACATGTAATATTGCAAATTCTAGGCATGTTCATGAATAATTTCAAAGTTTTTGCTAATGGTTTTGGCAAGAAAGGGAAACAAAAAAAATCTCCAACTACTCTACCATGATGTGATGCAAAATTCTCTATTCATGTTCATGTTCTTTGGTTCATATTTTGCTTTTGACTAATGAATGTAGACTAATCGTGTTGGAAATTGACTCACTCTTTAGAGTATTGTTGCTTGTTAGTAATGGTCACAAGTCCCTTTCACATTACTCGTCAAATATTTTATTCAAAATACATAATTAATGAATTATTATATATATTCATTCGATAATTTATTTTTATCAAATTTCACTCAATTAAACACTTAAAAATACATTTTTATGGGGTTTATATATCAATAATTTTATATTAATTATACGAATTAAATAGTACGATCTCTCATATAAAAAATATTATTATCATTTTATAATCTTTTTAAGTTAATAAAACAGTTAAAAACTAATGTTTTTAAAACTAAATCAGAAGTTAAATCAATAATGCAAGAGATTTAAGGTTTAAAAGGTTCAACTATTATTAGATCGTTATGAAACCAGTTAAAAATTGAATAAAATTAAAAAATTTAACTATCATTAAAGAAAATTGCCCTTGCCTATGAAATAATTTGAAGTTTAATTTAAAAAAGAGACTGACAAATGAAAAATTAATTGATTTATTTTAATTTATAAAATTGAACCAACCAATTAATTAATAAATTAATCAATTTTTAACAATAAGAGTTATTAAAGTAAATCAAATTGAAAAAAAATTAAAAATCGAACCGAAAATTAATTGGTTCAAAAATTTTATACTTGAACTTTTCAAACGGATTGAATTTTTTAATCATCGCCAAAAAATATGTTAAAAATACCCCTTGCTCGGTAGTCAACCAAAGCCAGCGACATTAAATTATGTTATAGTCTATGATCCAAAACATTATAAAATGTAATGGCACATGCATCTCTCGTCATTGTCCACAACATAGCATGATAAACACCACTCAGAATATTTGATCGATACCGTATTTTATTCAATTTCTATTGGTTTATTCCAATATTTTATTAAGCTTGAAAATGTTGACTTCTGAGTATAAAAAAATAGTTTTGGCATGTGGAGTTTTGGCTGCCCTTTTCTTGGTAATTGAGTACGAATATAGAACTCTTCGCAGGTTCAAGAGGCTCGTCGAATGAGCGGTTCAAATGATGAAGTTAGCTCTTTTAGAAGTGTTTCAATTTAAAAAGATTTGTACATTGGCCAAACAATTGTGTAATTGTTCTAATTTTCAAAAAAGTCATTGAAGTGCCTTTCTTCATCTGCACATTGCTTTCTTACATAAGCATAAAAGTAGGTTAAGATCTATCCTGGTAGGTGAGGTTTGGTGCTAGGATGATTGTGTAAAGAGTAGTTGAAGAGTGTCATCTGCCCCAGCCGTGAACGTGGTAGATTCAAGGTGTGGTGTTGTTGATTTATGCCTACAACCAATCCCTTGGTTGTAATTTAGCTATAAAATAAATAAAATAGGCATTCCTTATTTTTACGTATTAATTATATTTAATGTTTTAACACTAAAGATAAAATTTTTATAATAGTTAATGTAAAATTGAAATTATGGTGAGATCATAATTGTGATATTCAATTTATATTTATATATTATTCCTAAATATTTTTAGTTGTAGTTTCATCTAGATAAGATATTATTGAAACGGTAAAACTAGCACACATTATGTTTCTTTCTTATGAAGAAAGTAATTGATCTCATAAATTAAAGTATAAAAATACTTAAACTAATATGTGAGTGGTTATTACAGAATATGTCACTGAACTGACCCAACTATGAGAATCCAAAATGGAATATTACTGATGTGTCTGTAGATTTTCTCATAATGATAGTTGTATAATTGATTCTTAAATTTGAGATTTCAAAGGTATCGTGTAAGGGAATTACCGTGTTTTTATGTTAGTTATGAACCATTAGAGGATAATTCAATCGGTAGTAATTGGATGCAGTATGAACTATATAGAGATAGTTGAGTAAGTCAATAAATGATTCATTACTCTAAAGTAATTAGAGAGAATGTTCTATTGTTCTTAATTAGTAGTGATTTATGAAATTCTATGGTCAGAGTGAATTAACATTTGAAAAGGTGATTTCAAATATCAATTATAAATCAATTATTAATTATTAGGAAGAATGAACATAATTGGATGAAAATAGTAGACACTGTATCCATGCTCTGTTCAATTGGAATATTGGATAACAAAAGGATTAAATTATACATAATAATTATGCATGGACAGGTTAAGTCAAACCACTTTGACATTCATGATATTTTGGTGGTCATATCATGTTGTTAGACTTCAATCTTGACTTATGATTATAAATTGTTTAATTAGAGAATTAGGCTATTTGGTTGGACGTAAAGTTTTTAATAGAATATAATGGAATGATTTATAATGAAATGGAACGTAAATGAATGTAATAGTAGAAAATTGTTGTTTGGGAGGGATGAAAGAGTTCATGGCATAATATAGTGAAATGTTGTTTAAATAAAAGGTTTAAAATGTAATATAGCGTATCATTTTATATTTCATCCTAAACCTCCCAAATTGAAGATTTTCTATTTTTACTGTTTATAATGGAATGAGATGTAATACAAAACCCTCCTCTTCTATCTTATTCCATTCTATTCCATTATAAAACTTCCTCCCAAATGATGTAATAATATTACATTACATTCTATTATAAAACCCCAACAAAACATAACCTTAAAGATAAAATAAAAGGAGTTTTAATTTATC
>JAOQMP010000208.1:2433857-2451901 GCA_027563575.1 Erythroxylum pedicellare
GTCATATACTCCTAACAGATATATGGCAATGTGCTCTCGTCGTATGCTGGTCACACCGGTTATTGAACAAGTATGAGCACTGCAGAGTTGTTTTGTTTTTAAAGTAAAATAAAACTCATCATTTGTGAGTGGGAGATCCTGACTTATTATACACCCATGAAAGGTTTTTTAAGTCATTGTCTTTCATATAACTACCAAGGTGGTTATATCTTTGAATGAAACGTTATGAAGGCAAGATATAAGAACAAAAATACATTAGTTGCATTGAACGGTTTTTCAGTTTTCACAAAAGAAACAACAAAACACACGAGGAAAGAAGATCTCTGCAGAAGTTTGAAAACGTTTTTTAACCGATGGAATCATAACACGAATCTAAGTATGTGATTTTTCGTTTTATATGCGTATGATTAGATCCTGCTTAATATAATCTATGTGATTATGTTTTAATCTGTTAACATCTAACAGAATATTTAATGACCCATATGATTTATAGTTTGAGTCTCATAAAAAGAACCCAAAATAATTATTATTGGGTATTAAATAAAAGGATCTCAAATGGGTCAAAGACGCTTTCTCTCTCTTTCAATATAAACCGACGTCATAATTGGTAAAAGTATAAATAAGCTTTAGAAGTTTATGAAAGATTATCTTAATTATTAAAAAAACCACTAAAAAGAAAAAAAAAAAGAGGAAATAAGCTTATATAAAAAACGTCTGATATCTTATGAAAACAAAACAATTACGAATATAAGTCTGCCAAAATTAATCGATTCAATAATTATCTTACGCCACCACTCTTTTGGACAAGCTGTAAATCCAGCAATTTAACTTATGATTTTGGCGCTCGTATTTTTGACTTACTTTAAACAACTTAATTGAAATACGTACAAATTCAAGCTCACACCTGTTCTTTAAAACCGAAAGCAATCATATTTTACGTGTAGACTGGTAGAGGTTGAACAGTAAGTGAACGTTGATAGTCCGTTAGCCGCAACCATCAGAGTGGGGCTAGTTGTGTCTCCCGCAATGAAAGTCACGTTGGCAAGTCGTACTAATCTTTTTGTCAGGATCTGCTTGATTGATCAAATTGATGTTAGTGACGGGCCATCAGAGTGAGGCTAGTTGTGTCTCCCACAATGAAAGTCACGTTGGCAAGTCGTATTAATCTTTTCGTCAGGATCTGCTTGATTGATCAAATTGATGTTATTGACGGGCCATCTTAATCAACTTTAAATTACATCAAATATTGGATGTAAGAACATCCATGGCAATTATGAGCTTCTTTATTTTGTATTCAGGGGTGTACATCATTTCTTTATAGACTAGATAGAATGTAGTTCACGGGTTACTGCTGCACCACCTTCTGTCTGGTGTTTGTCCCTCTTAATCATGATCGGTTTTCCAAAGGATGTTATTATTGTAACTCACTCAAATGTAACAAATATTCCGTGTCCTGTCATGTCTCATTGTAACTTTTTCTTCCTAATTGCTCGGCATCTCTTCTTCAGACTATTTGAAGTAACAAAAGTACTTATAAATATGAGAACTGATCATTTGAAGACACATCTCTCTATTATAAAATTAAATTTAATATTTTCCCCTGCGATTTTTTTTCAACAGAAATCATCTAAAAAGTCTTGATCTTCTATGTAAACTCCTATTTAAGAAGGAAAAAGGTTTTAATGACATTTATCGAGGAACAACGTCTTTTTTTTTTTTTGGGTAAGTCTGAGAGTAGATTAATGAATTATATAATATAACTAATAATTGTCTATTTCAAATTTCCATTGTAGGAAAAATGGTAAACTGAATTCATTGCTTTGTCTTGATTGGAAAGATATGAACTTCCAAAAACTATTCCCTCAACCTAAAACCACTATTATGGGGCTGGTAGGCGAAAAATGAAGTCCTTGCCTCAATTATACCTTCCTTTTCTCTTTCTATTAATATTGACTTTAATAATCAGTGCAAAGGTCGCGGAAATAATGATCAAGTAATTGGGTTAATACTTGATAATAAAAGATCAAGATTCAAATTTGTGTATGTCAATTATTTTTCTACGATTTGATAAGTTACATTTAATTAGTTGGTACTTGGTATTCATGAAAGCAATGGCTTTCTTTCTCCTATTTTGAACTAGTTTAGTTAATTTAATAGTGAAAATTTTAACAAGTTAATTTTTTGATTTGATTTGGTTTAATAATAATTATTGTTAAAAATTAATTAATTAGTCATTTTTATAAATTAATCAATTTTTATAGCTCAAAACAACTTCTTTTTTTAATTAAGTTTTAATTTTTTTAATAAGTAAGAAATACCCGTATGTAAATATAGAGTCCCATTAATATCATAAATTAATAATTATATAAACTTACGCTAATACAACTAAGACAATTTAGTGAAATATGATTCTAGTGTTTTTTGTTTTTTTTTTAAATTTAAGTCTAGATGGAGCTCATCTCTAACTTTTCTTATTGCATCTAAAATTTCTGGAGTTGTGTTCTCGAACTGCACCAAAAAATTATGAAGAGATATAGACGCGATAAGTGCATCCTTACGCGTAACTGGTTCCAAAGGTACTGTATCGTCTTAAACTTCATCGTCAACATTATTTTCAAGGATAGTAGCCACAATTTCTTCTAAGCTCTGGACCTCTGAACATATATCATTTTCTCCTGGGTAATCTAATAGGTTATTGACATCCATTTTATTACGATAGCTGAGATCATTAATCATGAACTCAAGTTCATGAATGTTGTTTTTACAAGTGGGTTCATCTAAATTCCTTGAGATTTTATCCCCTGAACGAATTTTGCAGTGTCAAAAATAATTTGCTATTGTCTCTTGTTGAACATTAACTGTCCAAGCCGAGACTGGAAGATTGATAGCATCTAAAACATTAATCTTACCTGGATCAGATTGTCCTAACTTATAACCTTTTAAAATCTTATAGTAAAATCTCCTACGATAGTGTATCTTGAAAGCTCTTATTATTCCAGCATTATAAGGTTGAATTTTTGATGTCATGTTGGGTGGCAAGAAGAACAACTCAACATTATGTAACCCTTCAATATTTCTTGGATGTGCTGGACAATTATCTACCACAAACAAAATTCTTCTACCATGCATTTTTTATATATCAAACCAACGGATATATTCATTAAAAATCAAACTTGTCATTCAAGCTCTTTTGTTGGTACGCTAGTGACCATTCAACCTATTCATGTTGACATTCTTGAAGCAACGTGGCTTTGCATATTTTCCAATAATCTATAAGGAGATTTTTTTCAGAGCCATCCTCATTGCAACAAATAACAACTGTTAGCATTTCTTTGTCTTGTTTTCTTCCTTCAAGTTGCTTCATAGCAAGAGAATGATCAGCTTGTAACCTATAAAACAAACCAGTTTCATCCATATTAAAAAATCTTTCATAGGGAACTTATCTATTTTTCCCTTATAAACTCCAATTGCTTCTCCATGTCTTGTATATCAATCGAACCACTCTCTCCGAAGCGACGAAATGACTTGATACCGTGTCGTAGCTTGAATTTCTCAAGCTAACCTTGAGAAAATTTGTGCTCAGAATCTTGTTGAGGGTATAGAAGTTTCATTGAATCTCTTGCCTTCTCCAAAATTAGCTCTCCGATCATATTCACATGATCTTGCTACTGGAGAAATCACT
Organism: Erythroxylum pedicellare; assembly: GCA_027563575.1. NCBI lineage: Eukaryota > Viridiplantae > Streptophyta > Magnoliopsida > Malpighiales > Erythroxylaceae > Erythroxylum > Erythroxylum pedicellare. The sequence goes on from JAOQMP010000208.1 coordinate 2,437,540, forward strand.
CATAAACAACCTTCTCTATATCTGGAAATTTTGCTAGTTTGTTCCGCTTGATATCCTTTCCTTTTTCTAGGTTGGTCGAAAGATACTCAGCCGATTGTTTGAGTGTGTTTGAGATTGTACCTTGACTAACTTTCAAATGAAACTTTTCTTCAAGCCACAACTGCAAATGTTTTTTAGTGTATATCAAATGATCTCTCTTGTACTCACATAATTATTTGCGTATTTGATCCATCATTATTGATTTCGTGACACCTTTTAGATGAGGAGTCATTGTTGGGTGTGGTTTCAAGAAATTTTCTATCTTGTTTATAAAGTATTTTCTATCTCCATCATATGTACATATATTAAATATTTTTAGTAAAAATATAATGAATAATACTTAATTATTAAGAAACAATGAACATTATTTATTAGTTTTCATTAATATTATGTACAATGAATTTATGTTTTAGATTCATTCAGAGTTTAGATTCATTTGATTCAATCAATTACAAAAATATCTTTAAATTAATAAATATTAATTTATCTGTTAATTAATATCTCTATAAAATGATAAATATCATGATCCCAACAATATTAATTTATAGAGGTTTTATTGTATACTCATCTTGCAGATATTGGAAGTGAAAGCAATATAAGCATCCTTTGGCTGACAGATGGTGTTTGTAATGGAAGTAACTTTCAACTGGAATCGTTAAAATCATTCTCCAAACTTGAATCTCTTCATTTAGAATACAATAGTTTTATCGGAATATTATTTCCACAAGGTAAGCTAAGCAAATATTTTTACTTAAATTAAACTCTTAAAGTTGTAATTATATTTGTATTTATACTTAATTTATCATAAAATTTGTTTTCCCCCCTTAAAATAGAGCTAGATAATTTAAAAGAATTATACTTAGATGAGTCTTCTTTGGATGAGAACTTTCTGCAAAGTCTTGGTGCTCTTCGTTTTCTTTGGACTTTAAGCTTAGACTCGATCAATGCAAATAGCTCCTCTTTCCAAAGTAAGTCTATAAAATGTTTCAGTTAGTCATCTTATTATTTCCTTTTTAACTAATCTTTTCCTATAATTATAGACTTGTCTAATATCAATACCTTACTACAGTCAATTGTAAACATGACTTCCCTTGAGACTTTATCTTTGTCATATTCTAAGCTCACTGGCAGCATTCAAGGTTAGCTAATTTTCTTAATGGTAAAATTTCAAGTCTCTACTTATTGTCTATCCCTCTAATCTCCTTCTCTTTAATATACATTTAGGCTTATGCTACTTTACAAATCTCCAAGAGCTCCATCTTTCTGGCAATAAACTGAGTGGTAATTTGCCTCATTGTTTGGTGAATTTGACACTTCTTCAAGAACTGTATCTCTTATAACTACTTTATTGGAAAATTGTCACAATTTCCATTGAAATTCCTCACTTCTATCACATCCTTAGGACTGAGAGACAATCAGTTTGAAATTCCAAGTTCACTTTCTCCATTCTTCAACCACTCCAAACTCAAGAACTTTCATGCTCGTGAAAATGAAGTTTATGCAGAAACAAAGGCGATCAATCATAATTTGGTGCCCAAGTTTCAATTGGAGAGTCTTTCGTTAAGTTTCACTTCTGGAGGAGGATCATTTCCCGAATGTCTGTACCATCAACATGATATGCACCATCTCGACATTTATGACATTCCAATTATAGGAATGGGCTTTCCAGGTTGGTTACTAGAAAACAATACAAAATTGGAAAGACTTTCTATCTCTAATTATTCTCTTTCGGGATCTTTGGGTTTTCCAGCACGTAATCCTAATACAACTTCAACGGAATTAGTTATCTCCAGAAATCATCTTTATGGTCGCATTCCAAATAAGATGTGTGCATACTTTCCAAGGTTATATTGGTTAGAGCTATAAAAAAAAATGAACTTACTGGAAGCATTCCAGAAAGCTTGTCGAATTGCTCTTTCTTAAAGGTAATTGTCATGCATGATAGCAAACTATTTGACAAAGTCCCAAAGTGGATTGCAACAATGGATTCTCTTAAAGTTTTTGATCTTTCAAAAAACATGCTTTTTGGAAGCATACCTGCAAGATTGGGAACTACACATTTGCAACAAATGTCTTTGTTGGAAAATAGATTAGAAGGACTTTTCCCCCAAATTTTCAATTCCAATAATTTGAAAGTTTTGGATCTTAGTCATAATTGTTTAACAAGTATTATTCCAAAGTGAATTGAAAAGTTTTATCAATTAAGATATCTTTTTTTTAGTTATAATTATTTTACAGGAGAGATTCCAGTTAATTTGTGGAAGATGACAAATGAGTTGAAAGTAGTTGATCTTTCACATAATAAGCTCTCTATACTCTCTACCAATTATTCGTATAAGAAAGAAACTTTTGATTTCTGAACTTATATTACTTGAGAGTTTGAATTTGTAGTGAAGGGAAATATTTTTTGTTACACTATGGAACAAATATTTTACATGAATTTCATTGGATTGGATCTCTCTTGCAATAATTTGATAGGCCAAATTCCTTTTGAATTTGGAAACATCCAGGGGATAAATCTTTTGAACCTATCACATAATAGTTTATTTGGGCCTATTTCCTTTTCGTTCTCAAACATGTCGAAAATCGAGACTTTGGATCTTTCTTGTAACAATTTAAGTAGAACAATTCCTCGTCAACTTGTAGAGCTAAACTTCTTAGAAGTTTTCAATGTGTCTTACAATAACCTTTCTGGTAAGACACTCAACAGAGTTGCTTAATTTGCCACATTTGATGAGAATAATTATGAAGGGAATCCTTTCCTCTGTGGTTCACCACTAATGAAGAATTGCACTCCAGAAACAACCATAATACCATCATCAAATGATGATGAAGTTGATGACGGGTTTGTCGACATAAATGTCTTTTACATAAGTTTTTCTATGATTTTTACTATTATATTAGTCACAATGTTTGCAATTTTGTACATAAACTCATACTGGCAACAAGCATGGTTGTCCTTTATCGAGAAGACTATCAACAGTTGCTATTACTTTTTTGTAGATAATTTTTCTTTTCTTTCAAAATTAGGGATAAGATCATTTATGTACATAACATGTTATTTTTAGAGTACTTTTTGATCATGTATCAATTTACAATAACAAACAATGTTGTTTATGCGATATCTTAATGTCTACAATACCAATTTTTTTATTTCAATTTCTTAAGTAAAGTTGATAATTGTCTAAATTTGTTATATGTGATTAGAAATGATGATGTTTCTTTAATGTTATGCAACATTCTACTAAATCTCTCTCAGAATTCAAAGCAGACAATGTGTAACAAATGTATAGAATAGGAATAATAGAATTCGGAACATGATAATTAAATGTATACTTCATTTTTCATCTAAAAATGAATACTAATAAATACAAAAATTAATAAATGTGGCTAAACAAAAAAATATTATTGTATATCATATCAAGCCAAAATTGAATTGAAATATTAAACTTAAGTCCCGTATATGAAACTAAAAAATTTTCTACGTGATCATTATGGTGAAGTATACATTTATTAAAAGGAATTCAAATTTTTATATATGATTATTATAATTATATATTTATAATAAAAAATCATGTTCTAAAAGTTGTTGCATTTACTCAAAGTATTAACAACCAATTTGATGAATAATTTATATTATAATTTTTCAAATTTAAAATAATTCAACAACTTCAATTTTAAATATGAAATTCCACATGCAACTGTCTATTTATACTGATATTTTTGTAGCAGTTTGGACAAATTCCAATAGAGATATAAAATAATGCATATACACACATCACTTTGTATAGGAAATTTTGAGGAAGAAAATCCAGAGCTTGAAACGAAGAATCACGATCACTTCTGAAAAGATGAAAACTGTAAAATGACTTAAAATGTTTAATCCAATACATAGATTCTGGAGGCAATGTCCTGAACCAACCAGTTAAATCGTTCAAGCAGTCCTGAACCAGTGCATGCACTACATCCAACAATTTCCCAGTGACGGGTTTTATCCATGTTTTCCAACTTCAGCACCTGCGTAAGTAGAAAGAGATTATTTGAACAAGTTATAGAAGGACTTGAATCACAATGAAATCATCGCTCCCGATAGAAAAGGAAAAGAAGGACGTGCATTTGACGTTCACACAGATACTTTCAACAGTATATTGATGTGCAGAAAGAATAGCTTAAACATTCTGGGAAACAATATAGTGATTGTGAAGCCATAATAGTAGCTTAATACATTTCTAATCAAGAATGCATTATGGCAAAGAAGCTAGGAGTCAAGTTCCAACATTAATGTCACGTTGAAAGATCAAGGTCAATGATACTGATGAATGGATGTTGGAATAAACTTTAGAATTCCGAAGAAATGAACAATCATAGTGCAGAACTTGAGCTAAAGAACATACTTTTAGCAATTTCTTCTGGTGTAAGAACCGCTTCTATGTCTTGGTTATTAGGTAGAATAAGTAGAGATGCTCCGGATAACCTCTGCCAATTGAACAGATAAATCAAAAGCCAATAACTAGACAAGAGCAAAGGAAAGAAACCATGTGAGAGGAACAATCGAAAACACTAGCAGATTAAAAGTAACAAAGTTCTAACAATTACATAAAAGGAGAAACCTTGATAAGACAACTACCTCTTCTTTCAAAAGATTGTCAAGTTCCATCTTGCAATCATCCAACCTCCTAAGATCAGAGCTGTCAACTACCCAAACCAAGCCATCAGTTTACCCAAAAGTAATTCCTCCAATACGATCTAATCGTTTTTTGGCATCCAACATCCCATATGTTCAAGGTATACCTGGCAAGCAACAATACCAATTTTCCTGTTAATCCAACACAGTCCACAAGTAACACGCTTGTCCATGCATGAATTCATTACAGTTAGCCAAAGATGCACTTGTTATTCATTCAAGGACATTACGCAGACACGCACATAAATGCACTTGTTATTCATTCAAGGACATTACACAGACACGCACGTATGTATATATGTACAAAAGTTTTGCTGTAAACCTATTTGGGCACTTCCAATTACGTAAATCAATAGTTCAAAATGCAGTCAAGGGTAGGGCATTTGGTATTTCGGAAGTACTGGAAATAATGGTATCTCCAATTATAGAGGGAGAGAAAGTGGCTTACTTTTGATAATTGATAGTTTTCATATTGAAGCCAAGGGTAGGGCTAATAACGCTGGTGTCTTCCCCATTGACCTTCAGATTGCACCTCGATGAAGATCCAACTGCGAACGGCGAATGGATGGCGAGACGGAAACAAGACGGGATCCAAGCAAAATGAGTGAATTTACTAGAGAAAGTGATTAAGATACGAACTTTACAGTCAAATTTTGATTTCAGATGCTATTTAGTGGACAGGTCCGCTGGTAAAGGTCCAAGAACTTCGAGCAGAAGACCCAATAAAGAAAACCATTTTGGCGGGAAAACATTACTGTATTTTAGCACCCAAAGGATTATCAATATCAGGGAAAAAAGAAAGTTCTCATCTTTACTTCATTTTGCTCTCACCGCTTCGATTTCCTGTAACCCTTGACATTGATCAATGGCCAAAGACACTGTCCAACTGACCGCTGCGAAGGTATCGTACAAGAACTTCCGACCCGGTCGGAAGGAAACCGGCAAGAGGAAGCTCGGAGGGCGAATGTGATTGGGGATATATTGAAGAACAGAGGATTACGGTTTACTTACAAATATGTGCTCTCATGCTATACAGCTCAACAGTTCCAGGTATATATAGCTGGGTCATGTGATTCTTTGCAGCGGAATTAAGATATATCGTTGCATTCATTTGAGTTGTGGTTAGACTGTGGGATCACCATATGAGATTAAATGGAGTTATTGAGCAATGGATGCTAATCATATATTCACGTAGCGTTGCTGCTAGTTTTGGCAAAATTAAAGGCATAGGCTCGTAAGTCCGAACTGATCACACTCGGACTCGGATCATGTAAAGCCTAGTTTCGTGCCACTACTATACTAATTAATGGTTTATGCAACGCTAGATTGAAGGTCTGATGAGGCTCTTTTTGTTCAGGAATAAAATGGATGCAGTGTTACTGTTATCAGCTTTGGTTCTTGGCCTTTTTTATTCATGGTTGAAAATCCAAAAAGACGTACTAGTTTCTCAAAAATTCTAATTTGGCCGCAATTATTTCTAACATAAACGAAAACAGAAAAATTAAATATAAAATAAATCAATATCAAAATTTATTAACACACCTAATTCAATACTTTCACTAATAACAATAGTTTTATACAAAGCTTTACTGAACCGATATTACTCAAACCTTAACATTATCTCTGGTTTTCACTGCCCATGAAAGTAAATTATACCTAATAGTACAACTGTTTCGTACTAACCTCAACAGATAATTTTTTCAATAATATTTAATGATAATGATACGAAATAAACAACTCAAGTGATTAAACAATAAAGAACATAAATAAAAACGCTTGAGACAAAAAACAAACTTCCCTAATAATTCTAACTTCTTCAAAGAGAGATCGGAAAGTTGTTCACCAAGAAAAATAAACGTTTCTTCACCAAAACATTATAAACATCAGAGCTGCAAAATTCACGACAGTTGCTCGAATTTTTCACACACAAACATTACTATTGACAACCACCAGAAAGGTATCCAATTAACACTCAATCCACTCAACAAATATCACACTATATACCAATAATAGCAGCTACAACTTCTGGAATTTTCTCACACCATAACTCACAATTAGCAGCCACAAAACTAACACCCATGAACAATAAGACAACCACCAAAGATTCACGCACACATCAGCAAAAGTCAGTTGCAAAAGTCAACGCTTTGAGCCTGCTCCACAACCTACCCTAATAGATGTTCAAAGCACAAGAAAATGCAGCTCAAAAAATAGATAGGCTGCCAAGTCCCCAAGAACCATCTCAATTAACGTTGAAAAGTGGTATAAAGATGCCCAGCTGAATCACTCAATTATCGATTGAAAAACCACAGCTGCCTACATCCCAATCAATCAACTACAAACAAAAGAACACACAAGTGTTAATTGAGTCTTCACAAGATTGAGTTCTATCTCCATATAATCTCTATCAAATATTATCCAAGATAACTTTTTAATTTCAGCATCCAAGTAATACTAAGATGCTTGTTTTTCCACACCATAAATGACAATCCTTCAGCTCTAAAACTTGTGTAAAACATATTAACAAGACAACTGCTATTAGCAATCAAATCTCTAACATCTCCTTCCTTAGATAGCTATTAACTCCAAAATAAGATATATATTGAATCCCATCTTGATCATATCTTGAAAGAGTCTCACTTCAATCCAACTAAGTTCAATTAACAAATAATGTCTAAAAACAAATAATAAGATATATTATAACATATATATTAACAATCTGCTTCTTTTTGGCATTAATTATTACATATTTGAAACCCCCCTTAAAGGAGATAATTGGACATATAAACATCAAATTCACAAAACATATAGGAATTCCCCCTTAATCAAACATTGAGTTCCAGATAACTTCCAAATGACATCAAGTGCACATACATCAAGTTCTTCAAGTTCACATAAGTAGTTTACAAATATCCAAATAAACAATAATCATCTATTCTCACCCTTAGCACAAAAAGATAGTCCCGAAGATACATTGAAATCTCCCCATGAATGGAATAATCACCAAAACAATCATATATCTCCCCCTTGGGACAAAACAATGCCAAAATGAATAATGACTTCAATGTGATCAATCTTAGCAAATAAAGAGGCATAAGAATTAATAGTAGGTGTAGCGGAAGAAAGAATCATTAGCACACCAAGATGATAATTTACCACAATTCAACTAGCCAAAGTATCATTACTCACATCAAAGTCATTCGCATATGATTGATTAAATTCAGAAACCCCAAAAATGCATTCAACAAATCATAATCAAACTTAATCAATCTCATCTTCACATAAATCATATGAACACATATTGCCCAAACTCAAACAGCCCACGATATAGAAAAACTAAGATAAAACTCAAAAACCCAAATTATAGAAAATTTGAATCTTCCTACAGGTCTCCAATTAAGCATCAACATATTCTTGACATAACTATGTAAATCAAAATCCAAAAGCAGAATTCTTAAATCATTAAACAGAGTCTCATTCTCATATCAAATATACTATTCAACAAGTAAGAAAAAGTCAAACACACACCAATTAACTGAACCTTAGAAAACTAATATGTAAAAACTCAAAAGTCAAGATGTTAACTCCTTCGAACCTCCTTTTCTTTTAAGAAACAATATCAAACTATACTTTAAAAATTTAAAACACACAACCAACCCTTGTGCCGCTCGAAAAAATTCAAACTTGGCCTTATTCCTCGTCACATCATCTCTGTCATTAGATGTTTTGTTGATTTCTTTTCCAGTAACAACTAACTGTGGTATTGGGCAGTTTCTGGTATTAAAACCCTTACGTGTTTGTTCTGATGTGTGAGACTGATTTTTTCTAATCCAAGTATGCTTCAGTACCATGGGTTACTATTGGAAATTTAATGTAGAGAGTATGGTTTTTCGATTTTGAGCCCTTTAGCATCCTTATTCCTTTCTCCGTACTGACCAACTTCAATTTTTTTCACCAAGCTCATCTAATGTAAACAATAACTTCTTCTCTAGATCTTGAATGATGTTCTTCGTGGAGAGGTTTTCCTTTTTTAGCTTTTCATTTTCTTGCATGTTTGCACCCATTTTGCATACATTAATTCATAGGCTTCATAGATATCCTCATTTTTATTATCAGAACCACTGTCATAACTGTCATAATCTGAGGTTAGACTTTGAGTTGATTCTTCTACACTTTTTTTTATCGAAATTTTCTGATTTATCCACGTTTGTATCATCAGTTTCTTCCTTCTTGGTTATTGTTAAAAAAATAACTAGACTTTTGTTGTATAAATCAACTAACGTAGCATTACCCACAACTTCTTCTTCACTACCATACTCACTTTCGAATTCATTCTCACTCTAAGTTCTCGTATATGACTTCACTTTTCTCTTCTTCAAGGTGTTAACACATTCCTCTTGCACATGTCCAAAGCCTTGACACTCATGACATTGAATTTTCTTCACTTTTCTTTCACCCTTTTGAGTTTTAGCTGCTTGTTTGAAATTACTATTTGATGAGCTCCTGCTGTTTTGCCTAAAATTCGATCTATCCTTCTTCACTTCCTTTAACCACTTGTTGAAATTTCTTGTCAATAACTTCTTATCCTCATTTTCATCAAATTCATTTTCGAAGTCATTCACGGCTTTACCAATCTCAGTTTGCAATGTCAATCCTTTATTGCTCTCCTATTTGCCCCTTAACAAATTCATCTCAAAATTTGTAAGAATTCTAATTACCTTATCCAATGACAAGTAATTGATATCATAAGCTTCCTTGATTACTACAATTTTTAGTATGAACCTTAGAGATAACGATCTCAATGTCTTCTTAACCAGTTTCAGGTTAGAGTACTTATTCCCGAGTTGATGTGCTTAGTTTGCTATGTCATGCAGTCTCTCATGAATGTCTCTAATGGTTTCACTCTAAGTTCTTTAACGTTGTGATGATGTTGCTGAAATGTCCGAAGAATTCGTCTACAGTTTCTCACTGTTTCATATAAATAGTTTTGTATTGATGCACTAAAAGACTTATTCTATGTATCTTTATCTCATTCATTTCTTCAAATGTGACTTAAAGTTTGTCCCACATTTCTTTTGCTATAGAACAATAAGATATCTTTTCATACTATTCTGGAGATACTGCACATGTCAGGTGATGTTTTGCTTTGTCATTCAGTTGTGCATTTCTTCTATCAACATTAGTCCACACTTCTACATTATCAGTAGCAGGAGGTGTGACTCCAACCTTGATAGCTTGCCAAATTTTGATATCTACAGATTGAAGATAAATGGTCATTCTCTCTTTCCAATAGGAATAGTTATTTCCATTGAAATAAGGAGGCATTGAGACAGATTGTCCTTCAAGGATTCTCAAATTGTTTGTCATGATTTATCATGTGCTGTAATAAATGTGAAGCCTCACTCTAATACCAAATGATAAAGTAAACAAATGCAAGAGGAGGGTGAATTGTGTGTGACAAAAAAAAATTGTAAGGTACTATCAATTTAATAAGAGCCTGCTAAACAAAATGAGTCTATAAATAAAAAGAGCCTATCAACTTTCGAAAGGATCCTGTTAGCATTTAAAATGAAAGGAGCATGTTAAGTGTTTAAAAAATGAAAGGAGCTTGTTAATCGTTTAAAAATGAAAGTAGCTTGTTAACATTTAAAATGAAAGGAGCTTGTTATTTGTTTTGACAAACAAAAGGAACTTCCTCCGATATTAAAACAGAAGGTGCCTATTATAAAACCGAAGGAGCCTCTTGCGAATTGAAAACACACACACCATAATGCAGAAATTTAAATGTTAAGAAGCAAGAAAAAATGACACAGTTGATTTATACTAGTTCGGCTTATAACAAAGCCTACATCCAGTCCTTAAATATCTAACTTGAGTATCTCACTATAAAATTTCAAGTAGTAAATTTTGACGAGTCTATCTAAGCTCACAAGTATATATTTTTTAAGGTTCTTCAACCATCCACAATCGTAGTATTTAATAAGCCTCTACGAGCTCTCAACAAAAATCAATATAAGGTTTGCTCAATGTAAGCTTCAAAGAATAACAATCTCTCTTAATAGAGTGTTTTACTTTCTAAGGCACAAGGGCTTTGATATAGATATGTCTTTTCAAGAATATTGATGTTGCTGAAGTATTTCAAAAATCTGACCTCTTCATAAATGCAGTTGCTCTTTTTTAAGTAGACATTTTCTTTAACTAGTTGTTGCGTCATTTCTATTCTGAGTTGACTTTGTATCTAAAAAATATTTGATATTATCTCAATTGAGAATACCTACATGTGAGTGTCCTACATCGAAAAAAGAGGAGAAAGAAAACTAACATATAAGCCTAGTAGGTTACTCCAACTATTGCCAATTGGTTTTAGGATGGAACCTCACTTGGGCTTATGTGCAGTCTAACTTTCCTCCTCGTGTAGGCCCGTATACCCATTGCAAATTTAACATGGTATCAGAGCCAAAGAAGATCTTAGCCTAATGTTTACCCTATAAAGGGGCTCATCATTTAAACAACGGGAAGGATTTGAAGTTTACATGGAGCAAATGGCCCAATAGTATTGTTTGCCCCAATAAGGGGCATATTTTACCTCAATCAGAAATCCAGTCCTGATAAGGATTGTTTACGTATCTCTCAAAATTGCCCAAATAAAAAGGAACTCACATGTGAGGGGAGTGTTGAGAATCCCCATATGTGAGTGTCCCACATTGGAAAAAGAGGAGAAAGAAGACTAATATATAAGCCTAGTGGGTTACTCCACATATTGCCAATTAGTTTTATGATAGAACCTTACTTAGGCTTGTGTGTGGTCTAACTTTCCTCCTCGTGTAGGCCTGTAGACTCATTGCAAATTTAACAATCTCTACTGGAATCTTCCAATATTCAGACATTAAAAGAAAAGTTTTGACAAAATTTCGGAGCTAATTGTTCGAAATATATGATTAGTGAGGTCCTTTTGGATATTATCGAATCATTTCTAATAGGGTAAGTGCATTAAGAAGGTTCCTATAAGAATCATTTTTAATGCATATGAGTTAAAGAAGCCTATTAAAGGTGTAAAGAGTTGCCTTTTCATAAGCTAATATAAGGTATTTAGCTAACTAGTCCATGCTCAGCAAACTAAGAATTTAACACAATGGAAAATTTTAAGGATAAAATAAACGACAAATGAATACCTATAGCCTTCTGTCAGAAATTAAGCAGAAAGTGTAGTTCCTCATATGTTTTTGTTACAGCACTACTAGCTAAATAAATATACAAAAACCTAGTATCCAAATCTGGTAGATACCCATAAATCATGGAGTATCTTATCAAAATCTTAGCCAATCCTATCAGAATCTTGACTAATAATATCCTAACTTAAGGATGCAATATGTTACAAAATATTTCCATAAAATAGTCTCTTAACTATACAATGTTTCCACACTACCCCTCAAGCTGGTGGATAGGTATTCTCCATTCCCAGGTTAGATATAATAGTCTGAAAAACTGAACTACTTAACCTTTTGGTAAGAATATCAGCAAGTTGATCATGTGTAGACACATAAGGAGTACTAATCAGTCCACTCTCCAGCTTCTCCTTGATAAAGTGCCTGTCGATTTCGATGTGCTTGGTTCGGTCATGTTGTACCAGATTGTGAGCTATACTTATCATAGACTTGCTATCATAATAGAGTCTTATAAGACCGTCCCATTTAATCTTCAAGCCTTCGAGGATGATCTTCAACCAAAGTAGTTCATATAGTCCTTGAGCCATTGCTCGAAATTTAGTTTCTGCACTTGACCGAGCTACCACTCCTTGTTTTTTACTTCTCTATGTCACAAGGTTTCCACCAAGGAAGGTGCAATATCCTCAAGTCGATCTTCTATTGACAATTGAACCATCATAATCAGCGTTAGTGTATGCTTCAAGTACCAATCCCCCATTCCTCTTAAACAAAGTACCCATCCCCAGTGTTCGTTTGAGATAATGTAATACTCTGTGAGTCGTTTGCAGATGAACTTTCTTTGGGTTATGCATGAACTAACTAATCACACTTACAACATATGTTATATCTGGTCATGTGTGCAATAAGTAAATGAGTTTCCCTACTAGGTGTTGATATATTTCTCTATCTTCTACTGCATCCTCCTCCTTTCCAAGCTTAAGATTAAGATCCATGGGAGTACTTGCTAGTTTGAATATTGCATTACCTATTTCTTTGAGAAGATCTGTAACATACTTCTGTTGAGAGATGAAAATTCCCATCCTAGAGTGAGCAACTTCAATCCCGAGAAAATACTTCAGCCTTCCCAATGCCTTGATCTCAAATTCCGTAGCCAAACATTGACTCAAAATCTCTTTTTCCTTAACATCATCTCCTGTTACTATTATGTCATCGACATACACCAAAAGAATTGTAACTCCCCATAAAGGAGAGTGTTTAATGAATAGTATGTGTTCTCCTTGGCTTTGTTTGTACCCTATGGCCAACATAACTCTTATAAATCTATCAAACCATACCCATGGTGATTGCTTGACGCCATATAATTCCTTTTTCAATTTACACACAGTATAAGTAGCTAAGTTATTCTTATAACCAGCGGAACCTCCATGTATATCTCCTCTTCTCGATCTCCATGTAAGAATGCATTCTTGACATCGAACTGTTGCAAATTCCAACCAAAATTAGCTGTAAGTGACGACAACACTCTAATTGTGTTCATCTTTACAACAGGAGAAAAGGTCTCTAGATAATCAATTCCATAAGTTTGTGTATACCCTTTAGCCACCAACCGCGCCTTATATCTCTCAATCGACCGATCTGTTCTATACTTCACCATAAACACCCACTTACAACCCATCGGTTTCTTTCATGCTGGTAACTTAACCAACTCCTAAGTTTTGTTCTTCTCTAATGCCTCCATCTCTACATTCATAACTTATTTCCATTTTCCATTAGACAAAGCCTCAGATAGGGTGGTAGGAATGGTGATGGTATCTAGGCTTACAAGGAAATTTCTATGAGATGATGAAAAATTCTTAAACGACAAAAAATGTGAAAGAGGGTATAATGGTCATTTTGTACACTCTCTGGTTCCTTTCCTGATGGCAATTGGAAGGTCTTGGTCATTGTTATTCTCATGAAATTCGTCTTGTAATGGAGAGTTAGAAATCGTTACTTGATTCAAGGGATCAGAGATGGACTTCTGGACTTGTATAGGTTCTGGGATAACCGCATTCCTTCTTGTGTACACTTTACCTTTGCCAAATCTTACATCAAGTTTTTCTTGTGGTTCCTTACATATTTGGATGAACAAAGAGGTGCAGGTGAATCAGATGAACAAGGAGATGTGGACGCAGACATAAGAGGATTAGATGGAGTTTTAGACAATGATAGATCAAGAAAAAAATCTTCCTTGTCTTCTCTAGTTAAATACTCCCCCTGAAGACAAGGATTGGTGAAATAAGGTTATTGTTCATTGAATGTGACATCTACCGAGACATAGAATTTCTTTGATGGAGGATGGTAACACTTGTACCCTTTCTATATTGACAAATAACCCACAAAGACACACTTTATACAAGAACTGTCATGTCTACTAAACTTATGAATTTCTTGTGTTAATACAAAGTTTGAATTAATCACATTGAATTTGAAG
>JAOQMP010000208.1:2470985-2484474 GCA_027563575.1 Erythroxylum pedicellare
AGAAAATCCTACCCTCAAACAAACAGTTATACCCGTCTTCTACCATGTGACTCCTTCAGATGTTACAAACGTCCAAAGAGGGGTTTTCGCTCAAGACTTTGCCAAACATGAGAGTGACCGTCGAAGCCGCAGTAAAGTACCACGTTGGAAAGCTGCCATGGAGGCTGCTGGTTATCTGTCTGGGATAATTGTGAACGAGACGAGGTATAATTACTAATTCTGTGATTCTTTAATAGATACGATGGAGATGGACTTTCATTTTTCACTACCTTCTTGCTTTTACAGCTCGGAGGCTCATGTTCTGATTCAAATTGTGGATGATGTATTAAAAAAATTGGGCAGAAATTACGCAATATCGAGTCCTGCTCATAAGATGTTATTCCATGCTTCCTTACGTTACGAGCTCCTTGTGTTCTTGCGCAGTCTAAACGGTAATTCGAGTAGAGTGAGTAATGTAATTTAAGAATAATACCCCTCTTTTTAGGCATGGCCTACGGTACAACATATGTCTCGAACTCTTGGCTCAACTGGACCACAGGTCAGGCTCAAGTTCGGACTAAGACTCGATTGAGAGTGACAAAAATACATCATTTTGTTTAAAATAAAGTTATTTTTGAATTTTTCAAAAAATAATAAATCAGCTTAGGTTGGACCACCTATTCTTGGGCCTTGGCCTCTTTGCTTTCCAATGTGTCAAGGCTTTAGTCAAGCCCTGAGGTATCGTGGGCTGGGTTAAGCCTATTGCATCCTTAAGAGTTTTTTAATCATAATCTAACAAATATTTTATTTATAAATAATTGGAAATAGATTTCAACTCATTTCAATTCTTACTAACTTTGTTTCCGGAAATTATCATTAGAGAAGCTGAAGGATTGCCCAAACATTCGAAAACAGCAAAGAAATGGTTCAATATGGACCATCTCAAGACAGCAACGTCTACCGGTTCAAAAGGACTTGAATGAATTTTTAATGGCAATGAGGATCCAAGTAGAAGGGAAGTCTTCCCAGTCACATCCTTCACCGCCCATCTCATACCACTACGGAATCGACCCTTATGGTCTTGGCAGCCCCATGAATCCAACCAATCCTGTGACCCAAGAAGGATTGCCAATGTCCAGCATTACATTTGCTTGTGGTGGTGGAAACAATACAAATGGCTATGGCCTTGGGGGCACTACGGTTCCATACAGTTCTGTGTCAATGCCAAATGGCAACTGCGGCTACCGTTTAGACTTGGGAACTGGCAACTGGGGCTACGACTACCCTGTGGACTATGGGAATGGCTACTGCGGCTATCCTCCTGTGGACTATGGGAATGGCTACTGCGGCTACCCTCCTGTGGACTATGGAAATGGCTACTGCCGTTTAGACTTGGGAACTGGCAACGGGGGCTACGGCTACCCTGTGGACTATGGGAATGGCTACTGCGGCTACCCTCCTTTGGACTATGGAAATGTACCCCTACGAGGGGGGCGTTGTTGAGCAGGCCGGGCAGGGGGCAGGAACAAAACTCCAAAAACTGAAATCATGGCTCAAAAAAATAATAATGAACTGAAATCTACAAAATTTGGTATTTTACTGCTGAAAAATAAGTTTGGTGAGTAGACATTTATTGTTACTTATAATCCATTGTATTAAAATACAAAAATATATTAGGAAAATTCTAAATTATTCTAAATCATGTCAGTTAATATAATTAATTTTGAAACATACTCATCTCATTCAAATAAATAAATTATTATAGTTTTTAATTTCAGGTTTATTTTATTGATGTATCTATTATTAAACTTTGACGAAATTCTTTTCTTAATTATGCAATTTGATATAATATTTAATTTTTAAGGATGGCAAAACCGAACATTGTTTTATGAATTCACTAATTTTTTGCTTTTCTAAAACATAAAAAAGTTTGGATTTAAAATGCCCAGCCCGGCACAATGCTAATTATTACTCAAATTAACTATCAATTTTTATTCTTAAAATTTTAATTATAAAGTGATTGTTTATTTTTTTATTTTATCTTAAAACGGTCCAATTATAGGAAGTAATCCTTAAGCTAATTTGTAAGGAAAACAAATTTTAATTACAAAACACATTGAAGAAAATAAACATTGCCTAATTTCATTGATAGCAATACCCCCTGTATGTGATTCCTCCATTTTTTACTGTTTGAGCTCTTATGGTTCCTGCAACCAATTCCTACATGCCCCCACCAATTCCTACATGCCCAAGTCGCAATTCTTGCTTTTTGTGCCAATCTCCAGCTCCAAGCTCTCACCTTTTTCTCATTAAGGTATTGGGTTGTGTTTTGTTTACGCCCTTTTTGTGTTATTGTAGCTCAAGTTTAGCTCTTTTTATGTGAGTGAACGATGATAAGTATAAAGCTGAAACGTTGAGTTGGGTGCGCCGTTGAAGAGCCCAATTCGCTTGCAAGTTTGTATCTTTGATTAGTTTATGCTCTGCCTTTGGATCGTACAGATGAGAATAAGTTCATTCTATTTGAATGGTTTCTTTCTTTGATGGTATCAGCAAGGAAATTTGCCTGTTTAAGTTCCGCACCGGCTTTATTCGTAGTCCTCCGCAATGTGGAGATCACCGGCTATGTCTTCTCTTGTGAGCATTAAGCGCTAACCCTGTAAAGTCTTCATTTTGGTTATGTATTCCTTTAACTGATTACAGTTTACAGCTCAGTCAGTTAAGTCGAGCTAGAGTGGTTGGGATTGAAGGGTTTATTTGAAGATACGGTACAATGGCACAATCTCAACTTTCTAGCTATAACGCTCCAAAGAGTGTCTTCGGTGAAGGTATTCCTAGAAAATGCACAAGTTTATTGCTTTACCTCTATTGCCTTTGGCTTATCTGATTAATGGGTTCAAAAAATTCAGGTTTATTTCATGTTTATGAAGTAGAACTTTTAAGCAGTGGGTTTTTCTTTGAAGCAAAAAAGTGAAATAGTTGTTGCCTTGTTGGTGATGAAACTGTTTGCATCTATGCGGGCAAATTGTATGTCTTGGTTCATTTCCAGGGTTGCTGTTTTTGATGTGGTGGTTTAACTTAAACCGTTAGGTTCCATAAAACTTGAATTTGAGTAAACTTGGTGCAAGTTGTAGGGGAGGATGGAGGTTTTCTTATACATTGAAACAGCTCACTTATTTTCATATTCTTAGCCTTCTTGAATTTAAGATTTCTTTCATGTGACCAGGAAGTAATAAATGTTCATTACTTATAGTGGGATTCTTTGAAACAAAGTTTCAAGGTCTTAATCTACCTTGACCAGGTAGATTCTGTTTTTGACAATTTTTCTACCCTTACGATATTCTCCCCATGCTTCAAGATTTTGCAAAAATAGGCCAAAACATTGTGGAAGCTTTCTTGAATAATGCTCGAGCGACCAGTTAAGCCTGCCCGGGTTTGTTAAAGTTATGAAGCACGTATCTTGTTGTCATCTTCCTTTTGAATTTCTGCTGCAAGAGCATGTTTGCTTTACTGAAAGCCTCTAATTATTTTCAAACTTATATAGATACTTTTCAACACCATCAGTTGAACTTGCCAAACCCCATATAAGATTGTTGGTATGAAGTGTCATGTTGTTGCTATGCCATTTCTCCTTTATCTTTATGCTATTAAAATATGTCTTCCTTTTTGGGATTTATCTAAGGTGTTTTTGTATTTCATCTGGCGAAACTTACTGGATAAATTGTTCTAGGAAGGATTTCATCGTCAATCAATGTTGAAAAATTCAGACATTGATGCTCAGGACAAGCAGAAGAATCAAATCGGAAAGCATGTTTCTGGAAGGGCTAAGATTGACTTTCTCCTTAGAACGGTCAGTCTAGAAGTTTGCAAAATTGTCAATTTCTCACTTATAAATACAGATCTCTGCTACAACTTGAGTGACCAAAGTGCTAAGCGTTCAGCTTTGACCCCATAATGCTTGCATTTTATTGAAAATCTCTTTTTAAATGCTTGTCAAGGCTTCAGTACAAATCATCCCTATATAAGCACCCATCTGTTTTTGGGATCCTGAAATTTAGTGAAATTAAAACCAAAGATGAATGATTTAGAAAGTCAATATACCTTGACAATCGACTTGTTTCCATGATTTATATGAAGATCATTCCCTGTGCTAGTTACTCTAGTCAAAAGTGCTCCCTCTCGAGAGCTTTAGATTATGTGCTTTTGAATTCCAACTGATACTGCTGTTTACTAACTCTTTGCGTATATTACATAGTGCCCAAAGTGGCTTCCATATAGATTTATAGACCTCCAGAAGTTTAAAGCATCATAAAATCCAGTCACTCAATTTAATTCATCTATTTGATCAAGGATTTACTTAATAAGCACATCTATACACATATGTCTGTGAGTATTTGTGTGGATTTGGATGTTAGAATTGTGGTTGCAATCATTCAATTAGAAACTAGGCACTGGATGTTCACTAAACTCTGAAATAACAATACTTAACCCTTACTTATTAAGTTCGCACTTCTATTTGATTTAGGAGATTACTCCTACTGTGAGCTTAATAAACGAATTGTACTTTCACTGGTTACTATTTTGGGCAGAGAGACTTGCTTGGGTAACATGAGGGTTTTTCATTTGTGCAGCTTTCTAATCTTGAGGACAGTAAAGAAGCAGTTTATGGTACTCTTGATTCCTGGGTTGCATGGGAGCAAAAGTTTCCTATAGTGTTGCTTAAGAATGTTTTGATTGCTCTGGAGAAGGAACAGCAGTGGCATAGAATCATTCAGGTGTGATCATCTCTCTGTCTCTTTGAGCCCGCATGGTATGGACGTATGATAGTAATCTTGTGCAATCTAAGCATATGGAAAATATCTAGTAAGGAGAAAAAGAGCAAGTGTGAAAAAGGCAAAGGTGGTAGTGGAATATGCTTTTTCCAATTGGTAATGGAAGAAGAATCCTGAAGTAACAAAAGCTCATGACAAATCTCATAGTTATGACAGGAATGACAATTGTAGCCATTTTGCACTATTTTTCGGGATTCTAGCTTAAGATAATCTTTTCAATTCCTTAAGCTTTGACTTAACCACTGATATTATTTTTAATTCTTTGATTGTTTCTGATTTTATATTGATCTGCTTTAGGTAAATTAAGTGGATGCTAAGCAAGGGGCAAGGGAACGCAATGGGAACTTATGGGCAGTTAATACTAGCTCTAGATATGGACAACAGAGCAGAAGAAGCACATACGTTTTGGGTGAAGAAGATTGGTATTGATCTTCACTCGGTCTCGTGGCAGTTATGCAATCGCATGATGGCTATATACAACAGGAACAACATGCCGGAGCATCTGATAAAGGTAATGGTTATTATATTTGTGATGAACAAGAATTTGGGGACAATTTCTGTTGTTTGTATCGATTAGTTCCTCAGCTTTTGCATTTGTGCAATCATTATCTTTATTTTGGTTGGATCATTATCTTCATTTTGGTTGGATTTGTTCTTCAGTCCGGTAGAAGTGGTTAAAGAAGGGCTACTGAATCCAAGTAAAAACCCAGTTGAACATTATTAGTTAATGCTTTCAAGCTGCTTGCCTCTTTTTAAAGTTAATATATTGATTATTGTCTGTTAAAGCTTTTCAAGGGGTTGGAGGCTTTCGATCGAAAACCACCGGATAAAACAATAGTTCGGAAAGTTGCCAATGCATTTGAGGTGTTAGGCATGCTTGAAGAGAAAGATCGTGTGCTAGAGAAGTACAATCATCTATTTATTAAGAGAGAAAAAGTACATATCAACAGGTCTAGAGACGTTGTATCTAAGAAAAAGAGGAAATGAGGTAAATTATGTTCAAGCTCGCGACTTTCTTTTGATTACAAAATCATTTGATTCATGCTTCCTTGTTACGAAATGATCTCCAAGTTGGTCAGATAGAAAAGCTTCAAAAGGCGGGTTTTCTGCCCGTGATTTTGTTGCGTGCAATATTATTATGATTCAAGAACTCAATGTATATAATCATGTAATGTTCCCATAGCGAAAAGGGAGGAATATGCACCTGGGTAGATAGGATCTTGGGTCAAGCCTTACCGACAAACCATCTTCAGAGCGTAGACATGATAACAAACTTGTATTAGAGTGAGAGTTGTTTATAGTATATGGAGCAAATGGATGTATTCACTGTCGTTTTACTATGCGCAATGCCGTTTCCTTTCTCGTCTTTTTTCTGTTCCATACACATTTCCCATAC
The DNA here is from genome assembly GCA_027563575.1 of Erythroxylum pedicellare. Taxonomy (NCBI): domain Eukaryota; kingdom Viridiplantae; phylum Streptophyta; class Magnoliopsida; order Malpighiales; family Erythroxylaceae; genus Erythroxylum; species Erythroxylum pedicellare. The sequence continues at coordinate 2,477,190 of JAOQMP010000208.1, forward strand.
AATCATATCAACTTGAACCTAAATCGGTTGATTTCTTCACCACTGATTCTTCTTTGGCTTTATCTGTATTTCCTTTTACATATTCAAGTTGATTTCTATGCTGATGCTAGTTTGAGCAGGGACTGAGTATTTTATTCATAGGAAGATTTCTTTGACAGTAATTGTTGTTTTTTCAGGGTTATGAAACAAAAATTTGAGCTCTAAATGCCGTTGCTGATAGAGGATCAGAAGAAGACGACGGTCTCAGAAGAGGATTGCTTGCTTCTTTCATCAAAAGTGGTCCTTACATGTGCTTAGCAGTAGTGTTATTTGAACTACTTTAGCAATTGTTCACAGAGAATGCATGTTTCTTAGAAACAAAGACCTTTCTTTGACAAATTACGCTCATTGTATAGCCATTTCCTGATGGTGGAAGAAATTTGGTTTTTGCTACTTTTCACTCTATTTTGAAAACAGTCCCTATATCAAATGAGAGATGGGTTATGTACTACTAGATTTTTTCAGATCTCGCATTTTAGTGAGATTTACTTCTTTTCAATCTATTTTAACCTATTTGTTTTAAGGATGGTAAAAGAGGCGAACGATTTTGATTTTATCTTTATCGAATTTATATTTGAAAAAAATATTCAAATTTTGGTTGAAGTTTTAAATTATGAATAGTGTAATACATAGTACGGATCTTATTTCGTACTCAGGATCATACATAAAAAGGTAAAAATGAAATAAATATGAAATATTTGATTTCGGTTTTACTCAAAATTTTAAAACAGTTTTTATTGTCGAAACGAGCTCTGATCTTTTTGGGACAGTTGAAGAAGTTGTTCATTGATATTCAGATTAGGCCTTTCTATAGTTTTCTCAATACGTAAGCTCTCTTAACGGATCAGAGAAACGTATGCTTACAATTACTCTGAGTAATTATAGGAGACTTTAACTTTTATATAGTTTCCATATTGAGTTTCTTCATCACAAGGGTAATATTAACTCATTACTTTAGATCATTTATTGGATAACTTTATTACTCTTATTTGGATCAAATTATCTAACTTAACCGATAATTTATTAAAAAAGACAATTATAATTAATAATTGTCTACTTAATAGGAAAAGCACAGCAATATCCCTAAGGACAAAAATGTCTACCAAAAAGATGATTCACCATTTTTTATTTTAAAATTAAACTTCGATTGGACCAAGTTTATACCATATAAATTAGCTAATCATGGCCTCTATAAAAAGAAAAAATATGAGAAATGAAAGATAAAATTGAAGATTTTTTATGATACAATTAGAATTTTATGAATTCATTATTACAATTAAGATTTTCAATTAATAATAATAAAATAATTAATTGAAATTTTAATAAAATAGAAAAAATCGCTGCTTTTTAATTATTCTAATGAAATTTATTATCACTAACCATATTTTTTATGACGTTATATTTGTTATAGTGATTTTTTTTTATTAAGTGCTTAGAGTCTTAGACCATAAGCCCCTAATAAAGAAAGGCTGCAAGGACCTAAAAATGAAAATTAGAAGATAAGGGACTAAAACATAAACCACTTTTATTATATAACCGAACTATGACTCCGAAACCCTAGAATCCAAGCCGCTGCTTCTCTTCTTCAAGGACCTTATTTACGTCGTCAACAATGGTAAGCCTCTCTGGAGCTCTCTCCAGTAGTTAGCTGTTCATTTCTCACTCTCTCTAATGGTTAGTATTATGTGGTGGTTGTATTCGGTTCATATCCGTCTGGCTACTGAGAAGCTGTTGTGCATAGTATTGAAGAGTTGGAATTTCAAAGATCGAATCTTTATTCTAGGAGTTCGTAGAACTGTGTTCTTTTGCTGCTTTTGCTAGTGGAGTTTATCTTTTGCTGTGTCTAACTTGGCTTCGTTTTTTTTTTTGGTCTTTTTGAAAAATTAAAACACGGGTTCGTAGTGATTTGAACTTATGTTTCGATAGCTCAGAAGCAATGCAATGCAATTAATGTAGTGATCATTTTTTGTTGTTCTGGTCAAACAATGTTGGGGATGGATGGTGTGAATTGGGTTTTGGAAGTGTAAGCTTATGATGAAATGAGAGACAATACAAGGCCTTGGTCCATATTATGATTGCAATAGTTTCTCTCTTAAAATTGAAGTCTTAAAGAAAATTTTTAGCATTAATTGTCTGTCTGTTTTGGTGGTCATTTCCAACTGCAAGATGGCCTTTAGATTTTGACCTGTGCCTTTTACTTCCTATTGGCTCTAATCCACCATTTGCAGGTGAACGTTCCAAAGACGAAGAAGACTTATTGCAAGAACAAGGAGTGCAGGAAGCACACCTTGCACAAGGTTACACAATACAAAAAGGGAAAAGACAGCCTTGCTGCACAAGGAAAGCGACGTTACGATCGTAAGCAGTCAGGTTATGGTGGTCAGACCAAGCCTGTTTTCCATAAGAAGGCAAGAGATTTTATCTTGAATCACATACCATCTTTATGTTGTGATTGTGTTGCTACCTGCATCCGTGATTATCATATAATCACTAACCTGTTCTACTATTGTTGATGACCTTGCTGGTAATGGTGTTCTTAACAGGCTAAGACCACCAAGAAGATTGTGTTGAGGCTGCAATGCCAGAGCTGCAAGCATGTGTCGCAACATCCTATCAAGGTTTATTATTTTCATCAGCTAAAAGTGCCATATTTTACTGTTTTCAGTTCATTTGATTCCAATCTTTTGATTCTTTGTATGGCTTATACAGAGGTGCAAGCACTTTGAGATTGGAGGTGACAAGAAGGGCAAGGGAACCTCACTTTTCTAGATTCATTATCTGTCTTATTTTTGATAAGTTTTCATATTTTGTATTAGAACCTTACTCTCCTGCGAGGGAAACTTTTTGTTTGATGTCTTTGGAAGTTTTAATGATCAATTAAGAACATCCTGGTTTTGGTAATGTTTATGCTTAGCAATTATGGTTGGAATTTCCCATTCGGTGGCATTCTTGAGTCAGTATTTCATTCTTGTTTCTCTTATTCACTCATATTTCAACAGAACAATGCCAACATCAACTTTGCTAATCGATAAATCTAGGATGAATGAAAGACTGTCTAACAGATATGGGACGTTAAAAGTTCAACATTTATACATAAAAGTAGCTTGGAACCGACTTGGTGCTTGAGATGTTGAAATAGGCCATGTAACCTGAATTTAAATGGAAGTGCTTGTAAAACAAAATGAGGAGATTCTGTGGACACAAATAATCGTGTAGAAATTGTGTTTTGGTGAAAGAGAAAACAACTGTTTATTAATTCTTCTCGTATTTTCATGTCTGTTTAATTGGATACGTTGAAATTCTTCTAACATTCAACCAAAAGAAATAAGATATGAACTCTCGAAGAGGGCACAGGCGGGGATAGCTCAGTTGGGAGAGCGTCAGACTGAAGATCTGAAGGTCGCGTGTTCGATCCACGCTCACCGCATTTTGTTTTAACTATCAAGCAAATACACTGGTGTAAAAGATGAGATAAGATTAACTTCTTTTGAAACTCAGTCTCCGCAAATTCATTACATAAAAATCATGTTAAAGAGTTAGATAGAGTGTGAAATCTTTGTATTTTCTTACTATAATTTGCTGCTTAATATTTAAAAGGTTAAATCAGTAATTGATCGTCATAAAATTGATTAAAGATTAATTAAAATTAAATAATTTATAATATGATTGAAAGAGATTGTACTTAAAAATTAAATTGAAAAGTTTCAAAATTTAAGATTTTTACGGTTAAACCTGCCGAGCGAGTTTAATTTTTAACATTTATAGTTCATAAATATTTGACAGCAATATTGGAATTTCCTTTGTCTTTGTATGCCCATGATCCCATAACTACCAAATCATTCAAAGTTGAATTCCAAGTGAAGAATATCTTCTGCAATCGCCTAAGCAATGTATCATTGGTGGTTTCATTATTTATTAGATCTGTTTTAGCATACATCCAAAAGTGTGACACTTCTTCAACCCTTTTGACTTCTAAAGCAATCAAGACCATAACCAATTACAATAAATATAGATTGCATCTTGACTTCTGAAGAGGCAGCTTATCAAGCATTCATGCTTGTTATACCTTTTATTCTAAATATGAATGAAATGAATTGAATATTTAATTTTTTTATCTTTAAAATTATCAAAAAAATTACATTTAGTTTTAAATTTTTAAAAAATTATTTTTATATTTTAATTAAAAATTAACAATAAAACGTAAATATTACTCAATCAAATATTGTTACTCTGAATTATCTAAAAATTAAAAATTAAAGGAAATTCTTTTAGTAATTTTAAAATATATATTTTTAAAATTTTCTTTAAATGCAAAAAAGGTGTATAAGATAAATTTTTTGTTTTGACTTTTAGCTTTTGAACTCAATACATGCAAGTATAAATCACGTGGCCTTCGTTATCTTCTACTCACGCACTTCCACCTCCTTCAATTAATCCTATCTTTGCCTTATCTTTTCTTTCTTTTATAGCCTTCTGGTTTTGTTTATTCAGTTTCTTTGTCAATGACATCGTTTCCTAGATCGTGTTATTATCTGGTTTATGTTATGACGGTGTCTTTGAGCTTTTCACTTATGGGTTCTTGCATGCCAAAACTACCTTGTTACTTCATCTTCGGAGCTTCATATTATGATAATGGTAACAATAATGCTCTTGTAACAACAGCAAAAGCCAATTATCCGCCTTATGGGATTGATTTTCCCGGTGGAGCCACTGGAAGATTTTGTGACGGTCCCATTACACCTGATTTCATAGGTTTCTTTCTTTGTTTTCTCTAATTGAGTTGCATGAACACCAACTTAATGAACTCCTACCCTGTTCTTGCAGCTGAATTTTTGGGATTCAGAAACTATATCCCATCGTTTGCATCTGTTGGAAGTGATCAGGATATACTCAAAGGTGTAAATTATGCATCAGGTGGTTCTGGAATTCGCAATGAAACAGGCATGAACCTGGTAAAGTACCTGACCTATTCTTGGAAGTTAGGACCGTTCGGACTGTTCCTTAGTCCGTTAGGCTTTAGTTGCCAACACTAATCTGACATGCAATTAAAGATTCCAATGGCACTTGTTTTTTTGTACAATCTCACAGGGTGATCGAATTAGCATGAATGAACAGCTGAGGAATCATCAGACAATAGTATCAAGGATTATGGCAAGCCTAGGAGAAAGAAACTCAGCAACTGAAGATTATCTAAACAAGTGCTTGTACTCTGTTGGTATGGGTGCCAATGATTATACCAGCAACTACTTCTTGCCACAGTTCTACCCTACAAGCCGCCAATACACTCCTGATCAATATGCTTCGGTCCTCATCAAACAGTTCGACTCGCAATTAAGGGTATGCACTGCATATTTACTCATTCACTACTCATCTTCATTTGTATTTTAACCACATACTATGAAGAATTACTTGTTCCTGTCATACCCTCCACTTCTGGTTTTTGTAAATCCTTTTTGGCTTCAGACCCTGTACAAGCTTGGAGCGAGGAAGATAGTTGTGTTCGGTATAGGTCCGCTAGGTTGTGCTCCAGTGGTCCGAGCGAGGGCTGGCATAAATGGTTCGTCATGTGTTGATGTGGTTAACAACGCTGTTCAGCTTTTTAACGTCAAACTCGGTCCTCTGGTCGATGAGCTTAACAATGGTCTTCCCGGTGCAAAGTTCATCTATGTCGATGCCTTCCATATATATTCAAGTTTATACTCTGGTACACATCAACTTGCATTTTTAAAAAGTTATACATAATTACAATATAGTATTAAATTTTCAAAATTCTCTTGTATCGATCGGATGAGAAGTTGTTTATATATAAAAATATTCATAATATCTAAAATACTAAAACATTAGGTTACAAATTTATTTTTGTGCATATTTTTTAATTCTTATTTTGTATCAAAATGAGAATTTAACATGTCTAATATAAACATTAATTCTAACAAAATATAATTATGTTTCTTCTTTCAGGGTTTAGGGTCACAAATGCTTCATGTTGTGAAGTGATTACAGGCTCACCAACTTGCATTCCTCAAGGAACATCGTGTCCAAATAGGGGGGACTATTTTTGGTGGGATGCTCTTCATCCATCAGAAGCAACCAATCTAATGTTTGCTAGAAGATCTTATAATGCACAAACACCACTTGACACTTACCCTTTTGACATTAGTCATCTAATTCTTCTTTAAGTAGCCAAATCACGTCATATCTGAACAATCAACACAAAATAGTTGTTATTCTTGGTGAATTTGTTGTATAATAAGTGTTGATATTGTATTACTTTCTCAAATAGGTAATGTGATTAATTCCTTTTAAAATTAACTAATCAATCAATTATCAAATAAATTGACTGTAATGGACAATTTGGTTATGGAACGTATGCTAGATTAATGGGTGTTGATATATTATTGTACATAATATATTTGTCGGACCAAATGAGATATTCATCCATAATTTTGATAATAATAAATTATATTGTCATTAATCAATTTACTTTTAATAGTATTTTATAGTTCTATTGTAATGAAATTAAGTATTCCTCAAAAACAATTGCATGCAATTTTTTAAAATATGTCAAAGAGAATATGTCATAAAATTAAGTAATATGTAAAAGATGAAACTTAATAGAAGAACAACAAAAAAATGACAAAAAAAAAACAAATTACATAGTCAGTCATCTATATTTAGCTACAGAATGTAGTTAATGAGTAAGACCTGACCCAAGTTTGAGCGAGTTCATATCCTTTGTCCATTCCTACCCTGTCTTATTGTGTCTAAGAAAAAAACGACGTCATTTTCTTCTTAAAATTTGATAGACTCCTTAAATGGACAGACGACCTGTCGGACCCACCCACAGGCCCCGTTTTTAAGCTATATGCAAAGCCAGCTAAAGCCACTTTTAACCATTTTATACGTTATTCCAAAGGCAACTCCAACCAAAACAAAAGATTTTTTAAATTTTGGTTTTTTTGCTTATTCTTATTAAGAATCAAATTAAAAATAATCAAGAATTTAATGATATTATTTAATATCATTAATAAATAAATAATTTAATAAGAATAAGAATAATAGTAAGTAAAAAATTAATAAATATCAAAACTTTAAACAATTAAATTAATAAAAATAATTAAAGAACCATAATTATTTTAATAATAATTATATAATGGTTAATAAGGAATATAATAATTTCGGCAATAATAACTAAACTATCAAATTAAAAGGAAATTATAATTATCATAATTGAAAACAATTAACA
>JAOQMP010000208.1:2492972-2504611 GCA_027563575.1 Erythroxylum pedicellare
TGAGTTTGAAATATATATTGGAGTTTTTATTTGATTCCTTGTTTTTCCATAATCATTTTACATATTTTTAATAAATTAATAAATTATAACTCAACTAAAAACTTATTAATAAAACTTTGAATTTCAGCATTTTGTCGCGAACAATTAATTACCAAATCTCAAAATTTTAATTAAAATTTCAATTATTCAATTAATAAAAGCACTCTATTTTAATTATAATTTAAATTCTTTAATTTTATTTATTTTTAAGATAATTTTATGAGAATTTAAAACTAAAATTTTTAAATATTGAACTTTTTGTCTTATCTATTTAATTTTTAAAATATTAATTATCACAAAGCATCGTCATTTTTAAGAAATGAAAATGGGGTAGTATTTTACTATTTTATGTAGCATTATTAGAACAATAATGCCTTATGACCATGATAATGGAACGGTCCATTTGGAGGAGTTTACAATATATAAAATTAGGAAACTTTAATAGTCACGGAGTTGCCGGCATCCCAAAATTGCTGGTTAATTATTTTATTCCCCAACCCATTTTCGACAAGATTTTGGGTCGTGTATGGGAGCCAGTAGTAGTTGATGTGCATCTCTCAAGATTCGTGGCTTGTCCAAGTTATACGAATACAAAGACCAAAAGCCAAGACGCTAGGCCTATCATTACATTATTCCTCAACTTGAGATATCATAACGAGAAAAGGGTTTAATTAATATTATAAAAAGGGTTTAATTAATCAAAAATTACGATTCAATTAATCTAATTATAATCAGAAAAGGGTTTTAATTAATATAAGAATTTTCTCAACCATACATCATGATTCAGGAGACTTGTATGCTTATTCTACATGGAAAAAAGCATATCTTTGGGAGACAAAAGCTCTCGATTCATTACCGTAGAACATGGGCCAAGTATTTTAAATATGCAACATCTAGAACAAAGAATCTGTTGGCTTGCTCCATAATAAGCTGTATTGAGACTTGATATCATATTCAGATATGAATATTATAAACGTGAGGACTGAATTGTGCTTGGTGAGACTTGCGAGGTATGGGAAGAGAGGTTGGTGGGAACGGTGGCTGTGAATGCGATTTAAAGTTGTTGCAAAAGAACCAAAAATGGAAAGACATTAAGTGTTGGAGATGGTGTGATGAAAAAGATAAGTGATTATATTTGTATTTATTAATTTTTAATGACAATTTAATATATTAAAATTATTTACAATAAATAAATTTCAAAATTCATATTAAAGTTTGGATGGAATTTAATTATGATATGTTGTGATATAAATTTAAATTAAGGTAAAAGAATTAGAATTCTTCTTTAATTTAATTTTTTAAAAAATTATCTAATATTTAAATTTTATTAAAAACTCTTTCTAATTTTTAATTTTATAAAAATTATTCTTTTAAACTTCGGTTAAAGAATAACTTATTTCTTAATCTTGATTTAAATTAATTAAATTTGATTTAAATATATAATTTTTATTATTAATTTTTAAAGAGTTTTTTTAATTGAAAATTTTAAAAATTAATAATTTTTTATAAAAAAATATGATGATTGAAAATCTTTTATTCTATATTTGTACCTTTTAAACAAGGAAATGGTAATAATTGCTTTTCGTACTTACTTTATAAGAGGCAAATCGGTAAGCAAATTCCAACCACAAGTTGTGGTTTTGTTGTTTGTTCCTTTTCTCCCAATCAATAGCTTAACACTCTTTCATCATTAATTAGCACAATTATTCTTGTACTATTTACCTAATCAATAATTATATAAACAGTAGTGGGGTTGTGTGGTGGTGGAACTATTTGACATTCGAAATGGTTATTGTGTTGTTGGAGAAATTAACTCCACAACCGAAAGGTTCCTTAACTGTTCCTGCAGAATCTGTTTGTGTATTCGGGGGACCAAACTCCAATCTCAGCCATACAATACAAGTGGAAAAAAGTGAGTGAACATACTCACTCGCATTTCCCAGCTTCAATCTAGTTTATGAAGACGGTAGTTCGGCTTGGTCCAACGTAAAATTAACGGGTTATGTTTGAGTTAATTAGACTTTAGATTGAATTGAGGTCCAAAGAGTTAATTTTAGGTAAATTGTTTTCAGTCATTTTAACTATAAGTTTATAAAAAATGATATCGTTTTGATTAGTTTAATTAAATTCGAATTACACAACGTAAGTTTAACCGAACTTCAAATTAAGTTCAGGCCACAAGTTAAAAGGTTGGATAGGATCAAGCTAATAACCAAATTGATTCAATTCGACTCATTATCACATCTGAAAATGTAATTAAACTAATGACAAATGGGATAAAATTTTAATTTGGTGTGATGTTTCATGATTTGTTGTTGGACACGTTACAAAGATTGAATAGAAGGAATTAGATCTCTCGAACTTTTTTTAATTTTTATTTATACTTAATATATAATTTAATTTAATTTGTTAATTTTAAGTTTAATCCGCGTTAAATCATAAATTATATTTGTAGTGTTGACTAGAACAATATAGGATAAAGGTTTTCTGTACTGTTTGTGTTGATAATATCTATATATGAGTGTCCTATATTAGAAAAAGAGTAAAAAATGACTAACATACAAGCCTAATGGATTATTCCACTTATTGCCAATTGGTTTTAGAATAGAACCTCACTTTAATTTGTGTGTGGTCTAACTTTCTTACTCGTGTGACCCCATATAAGTTAATTGCAAATTTTATATGATATCAGAGCAGATTTGGTCCGAATTTTAACAACAACAATAATATCTAGTAAAAATTATGTTGACATAAGATATAAGAAGATTTATAGGTACATAGAGTTACTTCTAATTTGTAAAGTGGTTATTTCGAAATGACTCTTTTATAATTTAAATATAATTTAAATATGAAAATATTGATTAAATATGTAATAAAATAATTAACAAATATTTAAGAAACAATTTTAGAAACCTAAATTATTATAGAGATAATAAATTAAATAGTGCTTAATTGTTTATAATTTTTAATTTAGTAATAAATCTTTTAACCCTTTTAATTTAGTTTAGAGACTAATTTTTTAAAACTCGTAAGATTAAAAGATTGTTTGTTCGATACGACATTTCTGTCAAATATTTAGTAAATGCCTATTTATTAAATTTAGCTTGAATTGATTAAATTTTAGATTTAGCTCGTAATCTTTCCATTAATTTTTAAGTTTTGTGTAATGACACCAAAGGAGTTTAAAAGTTTAAAGAAACTATATGACAATTACGTATTTGATACATAAAGAAGTTGGTTCTAGATTGTCTAATAAGATGGAATTCTATACTCAAGATGTTAGAGTGGACAAGTAACTATATTAAAGTGACTGCCAACATGAAGTGCACACGGAAGAAACGGTATGCTCAATAACAACCCGATGCTCTGAAGAAGGCAGGTTCTTTAGCAATTGAAGGTATGACTGGCATTTAGTCAGGTTGGGGTATGGGCCTTCTAGGGTCCAACTTGATTTGAAAATTTATGTTCAAGTTTAAGAAACATAGCCCAAGCCCGAATTCAAATGCCAATCTGAGTCTGAGCCTCATTTAGTAGTCTAAAGTTTGATTGGGCCTAGATTAAACCTAACCGAGCTTAAGTGGTAAGAACTCTGATCAAATTTGGGCTAAATTTAATTAATTTTTATTTAAAATTTTAACATGCCTGTTGATTTTGAGCTAGATCGAAGCTGACCTAATTGAAATCAATAAGTTAAACTTGGGTTGATCGAGCATCGAATTCATAATTTCTAAAAAAATGAGCACTAGGCTAAGATTCGATTGACCTATATAAATAAAATGATGTAATTCTACTGAAAATGACTTCTTTTTATATTTTAATTTAAAAAATTTTGAGCAGGCCAAGTAGGGTCGGGCTTGATCTCCTAGTTTTAATTAATGTATATTAAATTTCGAGTTGACCTGAACCGAATAAAAAACTAAAATCTTTAAAAAGATTGAGTCTAAATCAAAGCTTAATTAACTCATATTAAACCTGTTGACTTTAAGCGAGAGTGACTCAGACTAAACTGAACAAAAATTATCATCGTTCTTTAAAGGTGCCAAATGCTTTAGATAGCAAACTTGAGAGTGATAGGATTAGAATGGAATCTTATATCAACCATATCTAAACCTTGTAGGAAAACAGAGAAGAAATCCTATGTTCTACATGTTTCCAATCTCAGTACGACATTATTTTATGTTAATTTAACATAAAATAATGTCGTATTAAGGACAGAAATATGGTTAAAGGACAGAAGATATGCTCTTTCTTCTTTTTCTTGCTTTGCTCTTTTCTTTTATTTTGGTCCTTTATTGAGCTTCTAAGTTAGAAAAAAAGCTGAGCTTTTGATAACCCTCTCTAAGCTTCTGCTTCCAACGACTATGGAGGCTGTCTCAAGCTCAGTTTTCGCCCCCAGATTGCGGGAAACATGCCCAGATCTTAACATCCCATCTTCTTCTTCCTCGTCCTTATCGTCTGTTTCATTGAAACTACTCAAAAATCGTACTGAGTCTCTTAAAGTTGCCGAAACTCCTGGTTTTCTCTGTCTTCGCGAAGTTCGTTGTCAAGCTTCCGAGTTGCAAGGTGGTGACAGTGAAGATCAGAGTACGTTTGATAATGGGTCTGGTTTAGTTTCCCACGACGCTCACTCTTTGTCCCATGTAATCAGTCGCAGATACTCGCCTTAACTTGTAACTAAGTTCCCATCATACTACTTTCATTGTCGTTGGTGTCTGCTTGTCTTTGTTGGATGGATTGATACGTTAATGTTGTATTCTGAGGAAATTCATATATAAAAGCAGGGGACTTGAATTTTTTATATTTACTTTTGACATGAATCTTTTCGAATAACTATTACATGGCGCAAGCATTCATATCTTTATGATTTCTTGGCATTTTAGAGCTCCATTAGATTTCACATTTGTTCTTCCTAATTATGTTCTAGACCATTATAGTTTTCAGGTTTCAAGTATTTATTTTTGTGTGTATAAGCTGAATCAATGTGAATTCTTACAAATTAAATTAGTTTTCTTTTTCTCCGTGTTTGTGAGACGTTAGCATGTAATTGTTGTGGATGTTCTCGTACTGAAAGTCTGTCATGTTCTTTAAACCAATGAAAAGTGCCATAACTTAAAAATTCTCAACATTGATTCTTGAGTTTCTGTGACAGTTAGAGTTTGGTTTGCAATTGTTGACCGTTCAGTTTTTGTATATTTTTACCTTGACATGTCAATATTCAGATTCTGTTGTACTCTGCCATTTTATATGGGAATAGTGCATCCTTATATAATATGTGCATTATGTGTTTTTCGTGACATAGAAAGTTAGTGGATGTATCAAATCGCTACTTCAGATTGGTATTGATGGCCTCTCTGATATCATGAAGGATTTAATAAAAAATCAAAGTGGGGAAATGGATGCAGAGGGAGTAATAAAGCCTGAGAAACCACTTTCGGTCCCACATGGAAGCGGAACTGGTGGTGGAACTAGAGCTGGACTTTTTAGAACTCCAATATCTGGCGGAGTGCAGACTGCAACCTCTGCTCATGGCTTACCTCCACCGGCCTTAGCTGTTCGAAATCTGATGGAGCAGGTAAGGCTGTTCCTTGTGTCTGAAATCTTCTGTTGCAATGATTTTTAAAGGAATTACCTCAATCAAATTGTATTAAATATCCAAATTTTCCTGGTTATTAAGGCGAGATTTGCACATCTGTGCACTGTAATGTCTCGAATGCACCACCGTCGGCAAGGTTATCCATTTGGTTCCCTGGTAGACTTTGCACCAGATTCAACAGGACGTAAGTCAACAAAATATTTTGGCATCTGATTCAAATGTGTGACCCTTCTCTTCTTAATAGGTTGCCACCGGATATATAGCATAATGAAGTTCAAATGGCTGAGAGTTTTCCTGCTGTATGACATATCCTGCCTGGTTATGATGCTTTGTTCTGTTTACCTGAAGAGTATCTATATAAGTATTAAGAATGCTAATACGCTGGAGTAGATCTGTTGCCCATGATTCTCCATGTTCCATAGTTCTTATATTTCAGCTTATCACTTGCTTAATTATATTATTTACCTCATATGCAGATCCTATATTTTCATTTTCCCCACTGTCCATACACTCAAGAAATTTGTTAGGAGACCCTAGATGCTCACTTGTTGTACAGGTTAGATGTCTCTTTTTCATACTTCAATGTTTATGGTTTGTTTTGCTTCATACATGAACTTTGAAGTTGGGATTCGGTAGATACCTGGCTGGAGTGGATTATCAAATGCAAGAGTAACAATCTTTGGTGATGTCTTCCCACTTCCAGAACATCAACAGGTACGGCTTTTCTCTCTCTCAACTCCCCCTCTTTCTGTGCCTCTCACACATACATGCACGTGCACATGCACATATACCCTGATAGACACATGCTTGAAGTATATTTTTGTTGTATTCTTTGAAGTATGGCTGTGAGATGTAACACTTATAAACTTTTAATGAATAACTTGCATTTATTGTCTTATCGAAAAAGTCATTTAGCAGTTGATCCATTTCGAAGCTTCAGCTTTCAGATTGATTCATTCTACCTGTTAATCACAAGCACCAGCTTCTATAATGTCCAATGTGAATCGTTGTGCTTTTGTAAATTTCAGTCTCAATTGTTACATTTTGGCATTTTGCAATCAGGATTGGGCTCACAAGCAGTATATAGCAAAGCATCAACAAGGGCCTTCCCAGCAGTGGGGGAATTTCTATTATTTCCGAATGCAGAATATAAGGTTTGTTTTGTACCATAGTATAATTTTTTTGAAGTTTATACAATTTTGACCAGTTGTGCAAAGGTTGTCACTATTTGCATTTTTAGCTAGGTGGTTATTGGACTACTTATTATTGTTGACAGCTGATTATGGCAAATTCTGTGAGTATATTATTGTTGATGGCTGACTATGGCAAATTCTGTGAGTATCCAGGACACTATTTTTTCTGGGTCTATAAACATTTTCAACTTAATGCCAGCTTAGCTGTCATAAGATCCCATAACTTCGGTTCACTGCCCTTTTAGTTGCTAATCATGACGTCAGTCTCTTAGAGGGAAGGCACATAGTGACATAGGACTAACAGATGAGTACTATAAACTGAAAATAGGGGCTGCTGCAACTTTGAACTGAGGGTGAAAATAAAAAGTACAATGAAAATAAATGAAACATCTAGGAATTGAAACAAACACATAAATCAAAGTAATAGGTTTCTAGAAGTCACTTCTAGTGTTTAGGAATCACTCTTAAATATCTAAGAGTCACTCTCAGAAAGAAAAATGCCAAACTTAAAAAAAAAAGTCTATCCTAATTATTTTTTGAATGTTGAAAGTATAACATATATAAGAAAGAGTTTTGAAATCCTAATCCTAATAGAATAGGAAATCCTACTAAATTTCCAAATTAATAATAGAATCATGTTTAAAAATGATTCTTATTATTTTTTGATAGAATTAAACCCTGATTTAATAAAGAAAATTCAAAATGGAAATGTTTATCTTTTCTAATAATGAAACTTACTAATTTTTTATTCTTTTTCAAAATAGCATTATGTGAATATCATTCTTGTAGCCCCATTTTGATTTCAAGAACTAACATATGTAACTGTCAGTGACATATATTTTATAGGAGGCTTTGGCACTGTTGCTTGGGTTGATGTTAAGGAATATGAGGCCCTTCAACCTGATAAGATTGCCCTTGATGGTGGAGAACCAATTCTAAAGGTCAGATTTAAGTTTTGAAAGGTTCTGATTGCTGGTGGTTTTGTTTCTCTCCTGAAATTTGTTTTATTCTTAAGTAAGTTTCTCTTTTGTTCTGCAATTCTTGCAATTTTTAAGTTAGCAATTTCATATTCAAAGAGATGCAGATATAATTCTAATTAGTATAATTTGCTCAGAGGTGGAATTTCATTCCAACAGTCCTTGTTAAAACTAGAAAAAGAATGTTTTCACGGGCCTTGTTTGTAGACTTGAGTAGTATTTACATGCTTTATAGGATTTCATTTACAACTTTTCAGAACACCAAGTTAGGTACTGAAGTTTGTTTAAGTATTTTCAGGCATATACACAAAGTGAGTTACTAAAGAATAATGTGCCTTTACCATAGAAAAATCTTACTCTTTGCATGTGAGGTTATGCTGGACCATCTAATATGGTGGTTCTATCAAACATAAGTATCTGTTCAATTTCTATTCTTGGACAATTTATCCTGCGCCATGATGCTGTAAATGATATGTTTATTATGTAAAGTCTGCATTAAGTTTCTTTCTCAGAAATAAAATTGAGTTTGTTTGTAGATTCCTTTAATTATGAACTTCAACCAATATTTAGTTAATTCTGAGATGGCTTAGTTCATACTGTGACAACAGAAAGTCTGAAATTGGAAATGTCTTCTTGTGCGTACTCCTGTTCTTTTAGCTTATAATGTTGCATTTGTCCTTATTCTTTTCTTGGCCCTTGATCCACTCCATGCCGTGCAAAGTTCACGTGTTGATTTAATGTTTAACGAGAGCTTGATTTGCTTGGTAATCGGCTTATGTCACAGGAGCTGAATGCATTATATTCAAAACCACTTAAAGAGCTGTTGTCTATTGAAATGGAGGTGGATGACGCTGCTTTCATATCCATAGACAGTAAAGGAACTGACATACGGGTCCGTCAAGGTACACAGGTAAATATCTCCTTTCCTTAGTTTCAGTCCTTGTTTTGGTTTTACATTTTTCTTATTTTCTCTAGGGGCAAAGATAATGTACTTTGTCTATATTTGCAGTTCAACATACAGAGGGTATCATTTGATGAGGGGCGTTCTGTTGAAACATTAGAGGAAGCCAAGGCTGCTTTATCAAAACTGATAAATAAAGGCCAAGTACGCAGCCTTCAGAAATAACCATTTTGCCACGGAAAAAACTATGGAAGCTATCTCCTCCTTTTCCCTCAAACTTCCATATGATTTCAACAATGTGAGAACAAACAAATGACCCTCTTCTTGTTGCTAGATTTGCTCTAATATATATGATCCAATGTCTGCTCATGTGAATAAATCTTTCTGAGGTTTATATGTTGCATTGCAGAAGTTGGGAGTTCAGTTCCCATATCTCAAACTTAAAAAGAAGCCTCAAAGTTAATGTTGTTTTATCATCTACTAGTTTAATTTTGTGTTTTACTACTAAAGATTCCATTTTCGGTTTCCTAAAAATGCCTATGAATCACCGAGTTGCTCATAGAGCAGGCCATATCAGTCAATACTAGGGCCTATACATAGTAATCTGACATATTACTATTACTAATATTTCAGAAGGAAGAAAGCTTAGATATTTCCTTAAAACTTTGAAGCTGGAGTATGAATTTAAAACATGAGCATTGGCAATGATGTCTTGTGAGGTTTTAATGCTTTTTGGAAGTGCCTTTCTAGTAATCAAGCATTTCATTAATGAGTATTAGCTTACCAATAGAGACTTCTACAAGTGCTTTTCTCGTATTTTTGTATCCACTCGTAAGGAAGTGATCTAAGTTTGAGCAAGCCGATCACATCGTTGAATTAAGTTTGAGTTAATAGAGTTTCGGTTTGACCTAAATTATTAAAATAAACATTATAAGTTACGTCGAATTTTGGATTGTGTCGAACGGAGTTATCTATTCGGACCACCACCAGCCATCCCTACTTAATTGTGTCACATTCGGAGGAAAAGAACGAGCTAATCCAGAGCAACAGCGTACAAAAGTTCTTCATTTCACATGGCGGACAAAATAAATGGGGTCGCCTCATTGTCTGCAAGCCATCTCTTTCCGAAAGGAGAAGAATTTATCATTTGCTGAATCACTCGAATGAGACAAGAGATCAAAGATTGATTTTTTTTTTCAACCAACAACGTAAAAATGTTTCAATTTTTACCAGGTCTAGAACCAAGACAAACTTCTTTTCACCGTTTCAATCATGAGGACAACAATTTCAACAGATACAAATCCACAAAACAACGCAAACCCAGTTCAGAGCTCTTCCCTTTGCTCAAGAATAATCCACATAACGGAGTAGACAATAGCCATATCCTCAACATGGCTGTTTCATTCATGGGTGAGACTAGCAGTGGTATCAGTGGCAGTAGTAATGGATCATCACCACCAGCGATAGTTAATTTAGCTCCAGAACATCTATTCACAATCTTGCTTCTGCTTCCTGTTGATTCAATTCTCTCCTTTGCCATGACCTGTAAAATGTTCAGGTCTTTGACAAGCTCTGATACGCTGTGGGAGTCCATATGCAGGAGGGAGTGGGGACCCACATCAGTGGATGCCCTTAAGTCCTCTATCATCAACAATCAACAGTTGTCATGGATGAGGGTGTACAAGCAGGTGTCTCAGCTTGACACAGTTTCTTGCCAGAAACTGTCTGACCCGGATGGTGATTCAACGTTCCCATGCCCCAGAGCATCTCACTCTCTCAACTTTGTTTCTGGTTGTTTGGTCTTGTTTGGCGGTGGATTTGAAGGAGGTCAGTCTTATCCTTTTTTTTTTTTTTTTCTTCCTCAACTGGCTATTCCGTTTATTGTTTTGAATGATTATTAGTGTATGACAAAGAGTCATGAGTGTATATGGTGTTCCACTCTCTATTTTGTTGCTTAAGGTGCTCTAACGTTGCTTCAGTGGCATGATATGCAAACTTTGGCATCATTTGGCCTTTATGTCCGGTTGCAATGCACCTAAGATACGGGAGTTAATATTTATTTCATGATCACTGCTCCTTCTTGTTTGAGAGTTTGGGGATCAACTCTGGAATGTGACCGGGGAAAAAATCACTTGATGTAGAAGGTTGTTCATCCGTGTGAATTGGTTAAGGTATAAGGTTGGAAAAATTATTGATTATGCATCTCATGGCTGTTGCGTGACCTTAAAACGAGCGGCAACAAATTCTAACACTCTTCTGCCCTCTCAATGATGCTGTCAGCCTCATTTGCCTCCCCTCTTTTTGGTGCACCATGGTGGTTTTTGTTACTATTTGACACCTTTTCATCTATTCACATCGTGAGTTTATGTATTTGAAGGAGAGGTTGGTAGTTATAAAAAGGAGCTTTCCCCTCCTATGGTAATCATCCTAAATTTGTATCCCTTCTTCATATTAAATAAAAGCGTGCTATTTGAGTGGTACTCCGGAGATGTAGGCACAATTGGCCGAACTCCGTTATCAAATTTTTTCGGGTGCGTTCTTTTCTTATTTCTTTTATTTTGCATTTATTGTCTTGTTTCTTTTCAAGTTATAGTATAGTATTCAATATTATTTGTCATGTATATTTGCAATGTTATGTTCAATTTATTTAGGTGTATTTAATATTCGTGTGTATACACGAGTTAGGTTTTGATAAATACATCGTGCACGTAATTTCTGTCTAGGAGATCGGGTTTTAAGTGGAACTGTTTGTGACCCCTCCGCCCTTTCCTGGGACTTTACGTAGAATGGTAATACTGTCTAGGAGGTCATTGTGATATTTCCTGGGTATTACCGAATCAGTTCACTTCACTAGTTATTTACTTTAGAGAGAAAAATTACTCGATTTTTCCAACAAGTGGTATCAAAGTCATGTTTGAACATTGTTTAGACTTAGT
>JAOQMP010000208.1:2504711-2519318 GCA_027563575.1 Erythroxylum pedicellare
ACCAGTATGTCCCAAATGCATATGCCACAGCTTTGTTGCCTCTATATTCTTCTTACTGCTTGAAGTTGCTGCTGCTACCTTCCCAATCACTGTACTACCTTGGTAATAATACAGATTGTCATTCCTAACGCCTTTCAACATTACCAGTGCTTTTGAAGTTGCTTTAAGAATTCCATCTTGCATAGGCCTTTTGATTCTAAAGTCCCCAAAGAGATAAAATTCTTCTTTAACTTCAGCACGTACTGCACATACCTCAAAATTATGGTGGATCCATCATGATTCCGTAGCTTGATTGAACCTATGCCGGTTGTTTTACATGGATTATCATTTCCCATGTAAACAAACCCACCATCGAGTTCTTCAAAATCAAAGAACCACTCCCGAATAGGAGACATATGGTAGGAGCAACCTGAATCCAAAATTCACTCGTCTAGATGTGATGCAGAAGGTGAAA
This sequence comes from Erythroxylum pedicellare, assembly GCA_027563575.1. Lineage (NCBI taxonomy): Eukaryota > Viridiplantae > Streptophyta > Magnoliopsida > Malpighiales > Erythroxylaceae > Erythroxylum > Erythroxylum pedicellare. Next base: position 2,505,166 of record JAOQMP010000208.1, read on the forward strand.
CCACCAAAGAGATATCTGATTCCACGTTACTTTTATACTCTGCAACATTTGCATCTTTCGGAGCCTTCCCTTTCTTCTTCAATTTTAGACAGTCTTTCTTCCAGTGTTCTTTCTCATGACAGAAAGCACACTCATCTTTGGCAACTCAGCCTTTTGATTTGGATCTTCCTCTTCTCCCTTTTGACTAGCTTTGCTGACAACCTCTTACTACTAATGCTTCATCTGCTGTAGCTGTTTTATTTTTCATTTTATCCTTCTTCCTCAATTTATGACTATACAAAGCAGAACATACAACATCTAAAGACAAATTCTCCTTTCCATGAAGTAACGTAGTCTCTAAGTGTTCAAATTCATCGGGAAGAGATGATAACAAGTGGTATCAAAGCCAAAGGTTCGTCTTTGGTTTGTTTGTAATTTATTGAATATTATATTTTGAGTCTGTAATGGCTCATAATGATCAAGAAACACCAGGGACATCGGCTTTCTCGTCATCATGGTTGAGGATTCCGTTGTCAAGTTTGAACTTGGCGGTGGAGATATTTGACGGTACTGGTCATTTCAGCATATGACAAGGGGAGGTTTTGGACTCCCTTTCCAGCAGGGTCTTGACATTGCCATTGAAGAAAAGAAACCAGAAGATGTTGAGGATAAGGATTGAAATATCCTAAATTGGTTGGCATGTGGAACAATTTGATCGTGTCTGTCTAGAGAGCAGAAGTATGTTTTTAAGTTATTGTCTTGTTATAGTATAATATTCAATATTATTTGTCGGGCATATTTGTAGTGTTGTATCTTTTTCTTTGAATCCTTGACACATTCCTTAGTTTGACAATCAGGATACCAAATGGTAGCAGAATAATACATTTTGTCGCTTCCATAAATCTGCACCACAAATTACCGACATCATCGATTTTAGAAGAAATGATAAGAAGTGGAATAAGACAACTTCAATCTTTAGTTGAATCAACTTGGTGGCTCTTTGTTTATGCGGTGGCTATCCGATATATAAAGCAGCAGAGAGAGAAAACATATGAGTGATTACAACTGGTATCCTCCAAATGGAATTCAGATCTGGAGTTCGTATTCTCTGTTGTTCTGTTATGTTGTTTGTGGTTGTGATAGCAGTAGTAAATATCTGAGGGTTGATGCTTTACAATGTATTCTGAGATAGACATCTGCAGTCTGCATAGCACTGGAGCTGGTAGGACTGCCCACCAAATGCCAATACATTAAATAATGTGATAGTACATATATATATGTGTGCTTTTCAAAAAATTTTAAAGTGGGATGTTCCAAAATTTTCCTTATGATGCACAAAATACAAGTGTGAGAACGAAGTAAAGAATGATCATACTAAATATCTTCTATTCCCTTTGAAGAATGCACAATGAACTAAGGAAAAACATCTAGATTCCTAATCTTTGATTCTTCTAGAGCATTGTTTCTGTGTAGTTATGTTTCAACCTTTCACGAGTGTAACCATTTTCTATATTTTGTGATCCTCATAGGTCGCCATCTTGATGATACATGGGTGGCGTATATAGGTAATGATTTTCCAAGGTTACTGAAGTGGAAAAAGGTTCATTCAGGGATTCCAAGTGGGAGATTTGGACATACATGTGTTGTTCTTGGTGAGTATCTTGTAATCTACGGTGGAATAAATGATCGTGGAGTTCGTCATAGTGATACGTGGTTGGGCGAAGTTGTCTTCAGTGGGAACCTGGGCATCACAATTTCTTGGACGCTGCTTGATGTTGGGTCAACTGCACCACCACCACGGGGGGCACATGCAGCTTGCTGCATTGGTAAAAGAGAAATGGTCATCCAGGGAGGGATTGGCTTGAATGGCCTCAGATTGAGTGACACATGGATTTTAGAACTTTCTGAAAATCATCACTTTGGAACCTGGAGGGAGCTGGTAACTCATCCATCACCACCAGCTCGTTCAGGACATTCACTAACATGCATTAGTGGAACTAGAATGGTTCTCTTTGGAGGAAGAGGATTGGGATATGATGTGCTGAATGATGTCTGGCTCTTGGGAATCTCTGATGGTCAAGCAAAATGGATACGACTTTCATATGAATTGCAGAACGTACCTGAAGGAGTTTCTCTGCCACGAGTTGGTCACTCAGCTACACTTTTCTTTGGAACTCAGTTGCTTATTTATGGAGGTGAAGATTCTTATAGACACAGGAAGGATGACTTCTGGGTGTTGGATATTAATTCAATCCCACTGCACCCAACCACATTAAGCTCGAAGAGATTGCAGGCACATATGTGGAAAAGGCTCAAGATAGAGGGTTATAAACCAAATTCAAGGTCATTCCATCGGGCGTGTATAGATCATTCAGGACGTTTCTTGTTTGTATTTGGTGGGATGGTAGATGGCCTAGTTCAGCCTGTTGAATCATCTGGATTACGGTTTGACGGGGAGCTTTTCTTTGTGGAACTTTTGCGTCAACTGTAGACCGGTACATAAAGTTACTAAGCTCTGTTCAGTAACAGAAAAATCCAAAATTTGCTTAACCTCGTAAATGGAAGTGCTTCCTATAGCTTGTTACGTGATATGTGTAAAGGGTTGCAAAAATCAGTAGGATGCCAAGTTAATTCCTTCTGCAGATTGTGCCAGGAAACTAAGGCAATATATGGCTGGTGAAAATTAGAAATGAACGAGCCTAGATAGCTAGTTTCAAAGTTTCTACTCTACAAGTCAGAAAACAGATGGTCTCTGGTTGTGTGTCGATGGAGTACATCTGAAGTTTTCAATTAAAGAAGTATGTGTATCACCTTATGAGAAAGCAGTTTTGGATTGTCTTTCTTTATCATATACATTTAAGCTGTGTTCAACCTATAGATGGCTCAAGAACCTGAAGGAATAATAAGGCATCTTCATGTTTAATCCTGTTGCACGTATTTGATTCTCAACATTAAACAGATTGCAAGATACCAATCCTCTAGAATCATAAGTTGAATGATGTAAATATAGATGGAAATGTTTGGAAAACGCATAAAGAAGAATGGAACTTCATATTCCATAATACTGAAAAGTAGTATAGTTTCAGGTCTCATCCCTACATGTACACAAGAAAAGAATGGTATACTACAAATGCAAAAGATCTGATTTTGACAAACCAAAATGAGAGTTGGATGAAGTAAAATTCTAAGAAAGAATAAAACCAATGTTGGCTACGGATTCAGTTTCAATTTTGTTCTCCACATTTCTCCAATGACCTTCTTTGGTGATGGATCATCTGGTCCTTTGTCTCGCTGTCCTGATGTGAAATACAACCATCCGTTCCAGAATCCAACCAGCGTGGTTTTCACACGGAAGGGAAGTTTTCCCACTAGTGACCACTTCTGCAAAGATTAGTTAATGGTCAATTCTCAGTGAACTCCATTAACAAACCCGAAAGTCAAGTCTACAGAGAAAAGTTGAGATTCCATACCACTGTATTTAGGTTGAATTGGAAGATTTCACCAACGAGGACCATTTTTTTAGTAACAGGGTGCTTCTCCGTTGTGCCTCCAGCAATAACGATAGAATTATTAACAATCGCCCAAGCAAATTCAATATGAGAATCAGGCTTGGGCATAGATGGCAAAACTTTCCATTTCATCTCATCATCCAGCATGTAAACTTCACCATATACTACCTGGAACAAAAATGGGATAGATCTCAGGATTAGCACTCCCAAAAGTTAGGTGTGCAGCCCATAACAATTCAACAGAACTTTCATTTTACAACTCAGTTAGAGATCATACAAACAAAGAACGCTATTCTACATACATGTCAGGACAACATATGATTAGCGTGATTCCGATAACATCTTGTAAAATTTCAGCTAATTGATGCACAAAAGTTTTCACTGTTCCAGTAATTTAGCTATGGCATCTGGCAACTGTATAGCTTTTCAAATTGTAGCCAGCCAATCACTTGTGCCTCAAAACTATACCCTCAACCTTAACAAATACACAAATAGCTTCACATAGCATTCAGCAAAATCAATAGAATTGACTTGAATTCATATCATGCAGCCTGTATTGGGTTTTGGTAAAAGAATGCATAAATATATACGTTGTGATCAACTTACCTCGTTTCTACGAGAACATTTAAATATTGGCGATCCAGGTTTGGCCATAAAATCACCTTCCTGACCGCCAATGACATACAACCTATCATCAACCACAATACAAGCCCTGCATAACACCACATAATTTACATATGAGAGAGAGAAAAGAAAAGGAAAGAAAAATCATGTAATTTTGGGATGTGACTCAGATTTAAACTGCATAACATATAGCTTTTTAGAATCACATTTCCGGTTCTGAAACTAAAACTTAGCTGTTCAACAAACCTATGAGGTCCTCCACGTGGGATTGGTATTTCAGTCTTCCACTCCTTTTCTAATGGTTTTCCATCCTTTACAGCAAGACTCCAATGATCCAAGGCTGGAGTGTGCCGATTTTCCTTGCTGCCACCCATCACATGGAGTCTACCTCTCCAAAGTGTGGTTGCTGGGGCATATCTGCAGAATTTTTATAATGTTAAACTTCTTCATTAAGCAGCAGAAAACACATAGGAAAAACTAATGAAGCTTAAATTCATTTAGAGCAAACAGCATATGTTGCATATGACTATATATAAATAGACTTTCTGGAACTAATTGGTCCTGTTAGAGAAAATAAAAAGGAATTTCATTTTTGAAAGGTCAACAGTCAATCAAATGGCTTTCAAAAATACAATAGAATCCATCTTCATCTGTTATAATGCAGGAATGCACCTGGGAACGGGTAAAGGTGGCATGTCGCTCCACTGTTTTGTCTCAGTATCTAGCACGAAAGTGTGAGCTGTAGGCCCCCTACACTGAGGTCCATATTGACCTGTGACAACATAAATGTATCTTCCATCTGTTACCATTCCTAAGTGTGAATGTGCCATTTTCTTAGGCATGTCAAATCGCCCTACCCAATTGTTATCTGTGAAATTGTAAATGTCAACATGTGAATGCACCTGTCCAAGATAAATAAGAACAAACATTAGACAATAAGACCCCGGCTCTATCACCTGAAGTAGATAAAAGCTATTTCTTTTTTTTGGGAAGTTGATAACAGTTATTTCTTTACATTATTGCATGAGTATGTCAGAATCAAGAAAATGATGTAATCCTCAAGGTCTCTAAGCAAACCTGAGATTATGCAAGTAACTTCAGAAGGATTTATAATCTACAAGCCATTTGTAATTCGCATAGAGAAAAAGGCAAGTAACAAACTCCTAAGACAATCAGCTGATTAAAAATTATTAACTATAAACAACATACTAAAGCAGATTTCAAAATTTCAACCGATAAACACTATATATCATCATACATTAAGATAGATAATCATTCGGAATTGTGAACGTGTAAAGCAAGAATTTACAACATACATTCTGCAGCCAGAAAAAATGAAGAATGAATTAGCATGATGAAGTAAATATTGAAATAAAAGAAGCTAAGCTTTAAGAGAAAAGAGGCCGAACCCAACAATCAACGTGGAGGAAAGAGATGAAAAATTAACCAAAAAAGAAAAGAGGACGAACCCAACAATCAACATGAAGGAAACAGATGAAAACTTAACTAAAAAAGTGTTCTTACGGAATCAATTGTTCCATATCCAGCAAAAACATAAAGAAGGTTCTTAATCTGTATTGCAGCTCCATCTAGACGAGGCACAGGTGCAGCAGCCATCTTCTCCCATTTCAATTCTGGTGCAGGCAAATCAGCAAAAGTTGCTGATAAGAATCTTTCAGGAACACCCACCCCAGCCTCCGCCTACACGTAAGATGAGTTGGGGTTTATTCTCATTTCCTAAACTTTACATAATACCAAACCAAATAGTCTCATTTGATAGAAAAAGGAACTCGATGCAAAAGATGAAGTAAACTCCTAGTCCTTAATCTACTTCCATTTACTAAGAGTGAGTTTGAAATGAGATATAAAAGAAATGATCTTGATCTATAACCATTCTTCCCAACAAGCCAATCCCGAGAGAAACAGAAAAACCAGAATGTAGTTTAGATTAAGTTCAAAGTTCGTTTTTTTTTAATATCTCACTGGCCCTGATCCCACACTAAACTAGTAATCACCACATACACAAAACTCACGTACAGAGTGCACAAATCAAGATTCGGACCAAATCACAGATACCCAGATTCTAAAAACCCAATACAAAATCCTTTCCTTCCCCAACCCCCGTTCATACCTTTCCCTGTGGATTACTGACATTAGCTGATCTTGAAGGAACTATCAGATTGGCACGCGACCTGTCATTAGCAGCCCAATTGGATACATAAGAATTGACAGCGAAATGAGGCGAAGATGCCCACAAATAATCAGCTATTAGTCCAATCCCCAGAAAACCCACGAACACCACCACCACCACCAATCTCGTCGACCTCTGCCTCAACGAAGCTCTACCCATCTCATACCGTCTTCAATCACACCAATGCATACCTATAGTTCCGTAAATGCATAGACTTACTGTGTAAAGTTCGTACTTTTATCTTGCTTTCTGCTTGTAGTGTAAACTTAGTGGGGAGAGAGGAGATCAGAGAAAAGAAGGATAACACCGACAGTCCGACAGACAGAATCGAGAATGGACGAAGAGTCGTTTAGGAGGATTGGCTTCTCATCATCTAAAACGACGTATCGAGTGTTATCTTGCACAAAGGTTGGATCTTTAATTCTCCAATGGCAGCTTAAGACGGGCAAGATGCTCCTTAACTATAATTCTGTACCAATTCTGATTCATACGATATAGGATTATGGTACAGAAGATTGACAGATGCCCAGATGATAAAATTTTAATTTTCTTTACTCAACGGTGGATGTTACAAAGTTTTAATTTTGAAAATAAAAGTAGAGTAAAATCTTTTGAAGTAATAGAAAAATAGATAATAATTTTGAATAATCCATTTGAATTAATAGACCAAATAAAGAAAAATCATCATATAACTCTTAAGGCTAAATAAATTAATATGATAGTATTTTAAAAATGACAGTAATTTACTACTAAAAATGATTTAATCATATTCGAATTCAAATTTAAATTTAAGTACAATTTGATTGTCCTAAAATTAAGAAATTAAGCAATTTTTAACAGTTCTGAACTTAAAGTTTTTTAAAAAGGAACTTAATTCATTGCCAGCATGCACAATATTAGAACTCCTCAAGTGTATGATCATGCCCTTGGGACTTTGTTATGATTTCAGATTCAATTGTATAATGCTGTCTATTTACCTTGAAGCAACTGATTTCCATGTTCTTAACTTGTAGGAAGGAACTCTTTTTAGAAACAGAAGCTAAAAGCAAGGGTTCTTATTGAGGCAGGAACAAAGTAGGAGTTATCAAACTAACATTTTTAACTTCTTATCTGACAAAATTTGCAAAAAAAACTTATCTGACAATTGTATATATAGTAAATCAAAGAGAAAAGCAGGAGCTGAAACCATATTTAGGCATTATGTTTAGACATGGCAATGGATTAGGCCGATTCAGAGGCATGACCCTCCCATAAGGTGGGGTCATTTTGGAGAGGAGGGCCAGACCCGGGTTGCGAGGGCTAGAATCAGATTGCCATGCCTACTTGCCTCTAAGAACAGGACCTGTATCAAGCTAAATAGGTGCAAGTTAGAACTTTTCCTCGTATGGAATGGAGTTGCTCACAACATTTCTTTTCTATTTTAACATAGTTGCAATCCTCTCAAACAAAGTAAAACTCCCTACAAGAAACCAAGCCACCCCATCACAGAAAATCCTTCATGGCCCTCCCTAGGTGAAAGAATAAAATGGCACAAAACACAGACTATACACCAAAAAAGAAACTGTGAAATAGAAAACACCACCTCCTACACCATCACAAATCAACCCCCATTCAAGAATACCTGCTGCTGCATCAGTGAAAAAGAAAAGTGAAGAGAAATGGCAGAGTGAGTCTACACTGCATATTACACAGGTATCACATCATTCTTTGACGTGTCTTCACATCGCAAAACAATACCATCAAGGCTGGCCGGAAATATACATTTGGCCCATTGACATCCTGTTGTTGTTGGCTCGGGGGGAGGAACGATCATAAGCACATTGTCATTCCTTTGAACAACTCCCATTACACTAACAGTGCTTCCTTCTTTGATATACCTACATATGCAAAAATTCCCACAGTTTCAGTTTCAAAACTCGGATAAAGTAATCCCACAAGTAACAGCTGATTTAGTCAGTAAAATGGAGAAAAGACATTGTCATTAATTTGTTAACTTCTTTAGATTTTATCTAACCAAATATCTTGGCTTTTACAATTTTTTTAGCAGCTGGCAAGTGTTGTTGACACGGGAAATACCCGATACCATGGTCCTCATCACAAATTGAGAAGATATATCATTTTAAGAAAGTGAGGCTCAAGAAGAAAAGTACCTCAAATGAGCTTAAACTTTTTCCAAAATGACCATTCAGAAAGGAAAAGGGCCAAAAAAGAATTGAAAACACAGAGACTCTCATGGTATCATAAGCATTTGTGTTTCTATAAATAAGCAATTAATAATAGAGAGCCATACCCTTCTTTCAATCGCATTATACGATCATCAGTTGAAAGATTTCTCTTCCCAAGCCACCTGATGAACTCTGGAGACAACTCTTCATTGCCAGGGTTGACATCAATCACAAGGGAGTCATCTACACAAGGTGTCACCTGCGCCCCATATCCAGTTTTAACCAACGCTCTGAGACCAGATTGGAAATCAGAGATGTAGAAGTCAACCGCACGCCTCTGTCAATTGTATTTACAACACTTCCAATGAGAATTGAAATGCTAAACAAGTACCTCAGCAAAGCATGCTAAATGCCTTTCCTCTAATTCTGGGATTGTAAATATAGGTGTTGTGCAGATTATCAAAGTCTAACAGAATTCAGGCCACTGCCTCACAAGTAGAGGCAGCTTGCATCAGTTCATCAGAAGGCATAATGTTTAAGATAATTCCTAGTTCCTTATAAATCTTTTAAAGGAATAATGTTTCCTAGTATGGTACGAATTAAAAGATCAAGAAAAATCACAAAAATAATTATCCAGGAAATGTCAAAGACTAGTGAGAAACATACAAAAAACATTGTATACTATTCAACAGAATAAATCTAATCAGTGTTTCAATTTACTCACTTCTAACAGTCTGAGTCCCCACGTAAATCGGCGGTGAGTTGGGTTCACTGCTTTGGAATCCCATGCTCGATACTCATACAAACTTGTGGAAGTGTACACACATCTAGGAACTTTTTGGAATGATGATTCAAGAGGCACATTGCCGCAGGTGACCACCTTCAGAACAAATCCGAACAATGAGTGTAAGTTTCTTGAAGATACAAAAGAAGCAGAAAACTGATAATCACTAGACAATATGGACAGAATGGCCGCTTAAATGTAAATTCATTCTGCATGTGTTACTTCATCAACTAGTAACTCACTCTATTATATTATAATCCTCATCCACCCACCATGTTCTACCCATAATTCCCTTCATTTGATGTCATTCAATGCATATTCATATAAAAGATCCTCACATGATCCATAAGCGAGTTGTTTCACATCCATTTGCCAATACACGAGTTTATAATCCTATACCACTGGGATTATTGACTAATACATTCTTGGATGCCACTATTTTGTGATATTAATAGTAATACATCTTCTCTCTAGCAAGTTTTTTCTCAGTGCAAAAGGTTTGAAATTCTAAAAGTGGAAGCAGACAAATCATTTAATTCTGTTTTCATATCATCCTATTTTTCTTAACAACGAAAGAATACTAATGCTTTTGGGGATCAGAATCCAAAGAGGACCTTGACTATAACATTGCAAATAATTTCCTTACAATAAGAAGTCGATTCAGTGATAAAATCCCTCATTCTTACATGGAGACGGTTCTAAGCATGTGTCAAAGAAACATTTATGCTATTACTTCCATATCAACAATGTAGAACTAGTCACACTTCACACGATTACTATAACTAAATGAACTAAGTTTCCCATTCATCAATGAGCATACCACATTAAGTTCATCATAATTTATAATGAAAAGTAAATTACATACCCCAGAAATCTTCACAAATTGCCCATTTTTGGCATCTCGTAGCTCAGCATCTGGGTAACGAGAAATAAAACCCATGATAGCACCTCTTCCAAAGTACGTATTCCAAGTAAACAACGCAGCAACAGCACCAAATAGAATGACAACAACAATGAGGAGAATTGCATTGTGGACAGCTCCAAGAATAAAACCACCAGCAATGAAGCCCATAACAAAAAGTAGAACTAGTGACCACAGTATTGGCTTCGGGAAGTTCCTTCTGAAGGAAAAGTCATCATCTTGATTAAGAACAGTAATGGCCTGATTGTGAACAACAGCAGAACCTGGTATCTTCATTGACCCTGTAGATTCCAGCGGATCAGAGACTTTTCGAGGTGCCCCAGATGAATTTAATGGGCCTGAAGATATAGGACCAGATGTAATTAGGCCAGTAGTAGGAAGAACAGGAGGAAGAGGGCCAGAGTTTTGGCGGCCAGAGGGTGTTACTCCACCAGACTGGGGGCCTGATGACTTCTTTACGGGTTCCCCATGTTTGTTTAAGGGACCAGAGGTTGATTTTTTCATTGAAACTGAAGCTGTCAAGCCTGCAGAAGAAGCTGCACCTGATGTGGTGTAGGCAGCTCGAGCTGCTGCATTATGTGTGATTGGTCCAGAATGAGAAGCAGCGCCTCCAAAAGATCCTGTTCGTGAAGGAGCACCAGTTATAGGCCCAGACTTTCTAGATTTTGAACCATCAACAGGGATGTCAAACATTTTCCCCAACTCTCCTGATTTCTTGATATCACCACCTGTATATGGCATGGCCACTGAACTCATTGTAGGAGTTCTTTCCTTGGGCTGCTCTGGCCGGCCTGACACATACAGGCCATTGCTGAGCTTGTGAGATGGGAACCGGGAACCCATCTAACTTCTTTGAGAGACCACAGAAGAATGACAGTGATTCTGTGTGATCCAATAGTCAAATACCTACCGAGAAAAAAGGAAACATCAGACAGATTATCACTAAAAAAAAGTTGAAGCAAGTTTTCAAATCACCAATAAGAATGCATAGCAGCATGAAAATCATGAACAAGCACTCTGAAGTCAGAATTCCCAGAGCTAGACAAGCCCCAGAGATTATGAACCAGAACAGAATGAGGATAATGTATTGGCAAGAACGTTAAGACCAAAGAGAAGCTCATTTAAGTTGGCCAGCCTCTTTTACATCCCGAAACTTGATGGTTATGCCACTTTACTATTATAAATACAAAGGACAGAAACATAAAAAGTTTAAAGTGAGTCATTTGGAAAATACGTGGGCGGCTGCAACTAATGACCAAGAATGAGGTGCAATCATTCTTAAAGTCAGTTTCTTAGATGCCAAAATGCAACTCAAACAAGATTGAGTAATCAAAAAATAGGAATAAAAAGCAACAGAAAAACATTTTCAATCTACATCCAGAGGGATGTCAATCAGACAAAACTTCAACTACCGCTCGGTAACTCAATCCATCACTCAAATTAGTGAACGTAACAAGTGCAGAATAAGATCTTAGATCCTGATAAATGAATCTAAAAGAACCAAACGGGAGCTACATCCAATATCTTCTTATTCCATTTTGTTCTGGCATATTCTTATAACTCAATCTTCATAGAACACAGTTCCTAGTACCCAGGAAAACCAAGGTGCCCAACCTTCCATCTCAATTGCCAAGTAGCATAAGAAAATATGACTAGCAGACAACTAACACCAAAAGGATGCTCCCCATACTTGCCATTTTTGGAAGAAATTCATTAGAACCAATAAGATCTATTGGAAGAAGGCAGAGATTTCGAGTCCTAGGAGCTCAATACAGATAAAAACTCTGAGATACGTACACCAAAGTAATGACAAATCTACCATTCAACAGAACTTACCAACCAAAAACATAGCTTTCTAGTAGACTCAACGTGAAAAAAGGGCACCATAATCCAAAATTTGCAAGGCAATTATCCTCAATCCACAGGATTAGAAACACCAAACATCAAAGGTCCCAACTTTATCGCTCAAATCAAGAAACAAAACGGTAACCAAATCACTGTTAAGAGCAAAAACCAAGATAATGGGAGAGATCTGAAGAGAAGAACAAAACTTTCAGGAGTTGTGGGGGTTAAGTAAAATAAGATGGTAAAACTGAAACAAAAGGGTATTGAAAGGATGTGCCGAAGCACGACATATACCTGGATAAGAATAACTAGCTGACGAAGTTATTGAACTCTGGTGGAGATTAGGAGACAACAAAAACAACAACATAGGTGAATCAAAAGCTAAAAATGGTGGCAGACTATTTGCCAAATCTCTCTCTCTAAAAGACCACTCTTTTCTTTATTTCTCTACAGAAATGAGAATTCGCTGTTCGTGTCTCTCCGATCTCTGTCTCTCACACTAAAAATAAATTCTCTGCCTCTCTTCCTCCTACTAAAGATCGTTTCTTGGTCTTTGTGAGTGTCACCTCAGACTTGAGACAGCCGCAACAACTGGTGAGTTGTCTACTTAAGCAAAAGTCTCCAAACTCAAGTAAAAATGATTATCAACCAACACATTCTTTGGACATATCAATACATTATTTGATAAAAGACTCTTGTTCTTAAACAATGACAATAGCCCTTAACCCGAATATAAAACTCACCTTCCCCGTCTCTCTGTCTCTCCCCTTGCCGTTTGGTCACTCAAATGACAGATAGGCATCAGATACTGATGTGAAATATCATGTTTACCCCACCAACATTTTGTGGGGACACATTGTTTTTGCATCATTTTTATCTTGAACGTTGCTTACTTTGCACCTTCATCCTTATGGGTCCTTTGATTGAACTTGGAACATGTAAAGAGAGATGCCCAACACTAATGGACTGATAAAGACATGATCTTTGTTCATGTAGAGGTGTATACCGATATGGGTTTAGGCAGTTTTGGATTTATGAGTTTGATATTCAATATTTCTTCGTAGTTAATGGCAATTCCATGTTTAATTATATGTTTCCTTTTGTTGAATGTCCAACTATGTCTATTGTATATGATACGATCATTCTTTACATGAAATTAGAGATTCTGATTTGAGATATTGCTCACTAAAAAGTTTTGGAACATAAAAGAATTCAACCAATATTAATTTATTTTTTAATAATTATAAAATAGTATCACCCTGTCATTATATTTTAATTATAAAATCGGTCTATAATAATTACTGACATTCTTTCAAATTTTTAGAGAGTAAAAGCTTTGATATAATTAAAAAACGAAATTTTTAAAAAACATAAGATTCATTTCATCAAATTAAAAAGTTCTATATAAATATAAAATTCTCAACTTAAGAATTGTATTATTCACATTTTTATTATGACATTACTAAGTGATGTATTTAATGAAAATGGTATAATAAATATATTTAGTATTTTTATTAAATAGTTATGTGCTATAACCACTTTAAAATCTATGTGCTTGGAATCTATGTGCTTGGACATAAGCCTATATTAAAACTTACATATCTCTCATTAGTTGACATGCACTCTCAATTTTTGTTTATCTTATGTGGTACTTATGGGATTAGGTTAGATGTCTGATTTAGTGGACAACAGATATATATTAGTGTTATAGCTTTGAAATTTCTTTTACTCTTTTTGGGGTGTTTTGGAAGTATTAATTACTTTCTCATGAACAAAGTCTTTGTCTTGCTAACATATTTTCAACCTTCATTAGCAATAGAAAGACAATATCATGGTACCTTTTTTTCCTTGAATTTTAAGTCTTTGACTCTTTTTTAAAATTTTGTACCTTTCATTGCTATTTTGATGAGAATTTGGTCAGTGCATTTGTTGATAGTTCAACAAACTTTTTTCTATCATAAGCAATAATTTTAATATCGGATTGATAATTAAATCGATAAGACAAGAAGTTTAAGGGTTAAAATAGTTCAATCGGTGCTAAAATGTGATAAAATCAATTAAAGATTGAATAAAATTGAAGAATTTAAAATAATTAAAAAAACAGTATCCAAAATAAAAATTTAAAATTTAATTA
>JAOQMP010000208.1:2562160-2576536 GCA_027563575.1 Erythroxylum pedicellare
CGAGTGCCAGAGGGGACAATACCTGGAGTGATGGCGGTGGAGGCCGGGCTCCACAGTAGCGGTCTACGGACCCTACAAATGAACAAAAAGAGAATCGAGTGAATGTTATAAAACCAATTTTACAATTTCTTTATAAATGACATGAATAGTTGACAATTATAAAGATGATGAAGAAGCTCTAAAGATTATCCAAGCATTAATGGTGAAACCAATTGCTAAGAACAACTGTACATACTCTTAACTACTAATCAAATGTAAGGAAGATCATTGGTTAGTAATAATGAAGATTTAGAAAAGAGAATCATGCAAGTGGCCTACGAGTCTTGCTTATGAGGGAATTTTGCTATTTAAGGTTCTCATGCAAGACCAAAGTCTCACTTTTATTAAAAAAATGAAGATTGATATATACTAATAGGAATTGCAATGTAATGTGTATTACCACTATAAGAATGAAAATGTACCATACCTTGGCCTTTTATAATCTTTTTAATTTCTAAAACAAGCATGGGAGTTTATTTTTATGGACTTTATTGGGTAACTACCAAGATCTGAAAGCAAAGATACTATAATAGTAGTAGTTGATAGATTCACTAAGTATGCTCATTTTATACCACTAATTTATTCACTTACAACAACACATATGAACCAATTATTCCTAAACTTTGTATATAAATTTCATAGATTTCCCAAAGACATAAATACTAACAGGGATAAGGTGTTATTAGTCTATTCTAACAGGCATTCTTTCAATTAGTAAGGGTTAAACTTAACATCAACATTACCTACCATCCTTAATCTGATGCTCAGACAAAGAGAGTAAATATATGGTTATAGAATTACTTAAGGAGTATTTGTTTTCAAAAGCCCTCATCTTGGTGTAAGTGGCTTTTAATAGTTAAATTGTGGCATAATACTAATTTTATCATACAAACTTAAATCTGACTCCCTTTTAAACTCTTAATAGAATTAAACTAGTTTAATTACCATTGTTTCCAAATAACAATTTTGTAGTTTCATTAATAGATGAATTTATTCAACAAAGACAATAGATGTAAGAATTGAAGGAATAACTCACTAAGGCAAAGGAAAGTCATAACCAAATGGATGATAAAAAAGAACCGAGAGAACCTTTGAAATTAGAGATATTGTGCTTCTCAAGTTGAAACCATATAGGTAGAATTTGGTTACTATTAGGAAGCATTTTAAGTTATCGACCAATTACTTTTTTTCCATATAAAGCTAAGGAGACAATGGTGCTATGGTATATAAGTTAGAGCATCCTGTTGATTCTTAAGCTTTCCATATGTTTAATATGTCATTGCTTAAATGACATATTAGAGATTATATAATAAGTCATATTAAGTGTCTTTCAATTCATACTAATGGTGAATTCAAGGTTAAACTTGTAGCCATTTTGTAGAAGAGAAAAAATTATATGTGAAAACTAAAAGATCAGTTAAATACTGATTTAATGGGCTAATCTTGGTACTGATGAGTCTACATAAGAAGATATCAATTTTTTAAAATCTCAATTTCCTAAGTTCTTCCTTGAGGATAAGAAAAAAAATTACAAAGAGAGGTAATATCATGTACTAAGAGAATTTTGGAGATAGATTGGGCTTGCAATATTCTTCAGTAGTTGTTATTATAGCTAGCTCATTATAGTTTTCAATGATGTCATTAGTTTCTAAAAAGATTTTGTAATTATTTAACTAATGGCAAGCTAATGATTAATTATATATGTGGCAAGCTATGTATGAGTACCATATAAAAATATAATAAAAGATTTCTTCCTATATTTTTGTCCTCTCCTATACCTTTCTCATGTAAATCCTTTCTTTTCTCATCTTAATTCACTTCTTCCACTACATTGAACAACTTCTATGATCCAATATTATTCAAGAGTCAAGAACATGCCATTATGCTTATTGGGTTTTTTAGAAGGTTGCCTAAGGGTAATATGGTCATTTAAAAGGAACAAGAAGGTAGAAGCTATGTTCTTGGTACTTAAAAGGAAGAATTTAATATTTGTTTTCCAAAACAAGTCCATCTGTCATCAAGCACTAACAGTGAAAAATGCTCAACTCAAGGGAATCCATATGTCATATATAGGGAGAGAGTGAAATTAAGGAAAAAGAGAGATATCAACTTGTGTGACAATGTTAGAAACTTAATAAACTTAGGTATAGATTTGGAAAAGTGTAGAAAAAGTATAGGCTTTTGAAGAGTCTTGATTCCAAATAAATAGGTTCCATTTCTTTAAGCTACTATGTAATAAACTTAGGCATGATAATAGATTGGGTCGAATTAGACTTGAGGCTACTTAGACCTTATCTTAAGACCTTTACAAATACTTTAAATTCTAATTAAACTTGGCTTATTTCGGTCTAACTTGAGCACAATTGAGTTTTAAGTAGATAAAAAATCACTAAAAATCTTAATCACCCAATACCCTTCCCAGCCTACTGACCTGATCTATTGATTCCACTATCTTCTCTAATGAAAATGTCACCAAAGATCCAGAAATATCAAAACTTCACCAGTCACCTGCCAATGATCTAACACCACAAGATCATTTAACCCATGTTCAAGATTTGCATTTAGCATTCCTTTGAGAAATAAATAGTCATTACTAGGAACCAATTTAAAACTCACTCATAATTTTGCTATAGCATAGTTTGTTTGGTTGACTTCTGATTTGGATGCTTAATACCTTATATATGATATAAAAAAAGTAGAACTTGACACAAAAAAGATGAAAGAGAACTCAAAAGAATAATGAAAAACCAGAGAAGTCGAGAAGACTCAAAAGAAGAAAGTAGAAGATCTAGGCAAAAGAAAAAAGAAAGATGAAAGAGAACTTAGAAGAATAAAGGATAATTGGAGTAGTCAAGAAAATTTAGAAAAATGATAAAAGAGAAAGTAAAATTAAAATTTTATTATATATATTTACTTCCTCTTTTATATATATATATACTCAAGCTTCATGTCAAATCGAATTGTGAGCTATAAGTCTAAATATGACCTGAAGCCTATTTAGTTTGAATCAAATTCATTAACTTTAAACCAAGTCAGACTGGGTTTGTATCAAATTACCATGCCTAAATAAACTTAAGTCTTGGCTTATAAGCCTAATATCTTTAATATATCCATACTTATGTCTTAGCTTATAAACTTAATTTCTTTAATATATCTAAACTTGAATCATGACTTATAAGCATAATTTCTCTAATATATCTAAAATTCCTTTAAGAAATGGAAGCTCTTTCCATATAATAAATTTAGGTAAAATAATCCATCGACGTCAGACATTGAGTCACTCCCTTTACAGTATAGAGTTTTTTAGCCTTCTTGATAAAAGAATTAATCATTTATGTTAATGTTTATTTTGTAAGGAATTTTTCTTTAACCAATTTAATTTTTTGGGTTAAATAGTTTCATAATGCCTGATAAGCTAACTATGTAAATACAAGTTTATAAGACCTGATTTGATTTAAAAGGGATATGGCGTTTGTCGTTAACACTAAATTGAAATTACCCAAAACTTACCCTTAGTTATGCATCATAATATATTTTAAAAGTAACCTTTTTTAAAGGTAGTTCTAAAAATGTATTTTCCTTAAAAATGTAAAATGAAGTTATTAATAATGATAAGTTACAATATATATCAATGATATAAATTGTAATAAAATTGATATAAAAGAAAAGTGTGATTCATAATATTGTCACGTAAGATTAATTCTGTATAATTATATACTATATGTGGTTATTGTAAACTAAAATGTACTATAATTCTTATATTTAGATAGTTTAAGAATTGATTATTATCAATGTTTTAAAAACTGGAGTGGAGATCGAACTGGTCAAAAGAAAGTTTTAAGGATTAAAGGTTCAACTAGTATTAAACCATTATAAAATCAGTATATGATAAATAACAAGTAAAGTTATAAGAATAAGCAAAAAAATAAAATATTTTATTGAAATAAAAATAAATAAATATCTATTATTATATAATAAATTAATAATAAATCAAATCTAATTATTCGATCATAGACATCCCCAAATCGAACTATTAGAGTATCTTCAGACAAATATAAACCAAAAGCTTATGTCATTATCCATTGGGCCAATAACTAGTGCTAGAGGCACAAGTTTCTCTGTCATAAAACCTTGAAAGTTGGTACTAAGCTGTGGAAAGACTCTCTTCTTAATTCTCCATTTCCAAACCATACATCTTTGAGCCTTTTACTTCACTCAATGTTAGATATGGCTATTCTATTAAGCACAAGAGCCCGTTTCCTTACTCTCTTCTCAATTTTTTGACTTTTCTTCTATATCTTTATCTCCATCTATAGGGTTATAGGCAACTAGTTTAACATATGAGGTTCTTCATTTTCAACTTCCCTGTCTTTCTTTTCCACTAAATTTCAAAACTTTCATTAAACAATCTTTATGGAGAGGCTTTCAAAAGGAGTCAGTTCAAAGACTGAGATCATGAACTACTATGCCAAGAATTTAGAGGGAGTTTTTAATAAAGCAAACACTTGTATGGGGTTGAATTGTGTGTAAAATTTTTTTAAAATACTTTCAAATCAATAAGATCTTACTAAACAAAATGAATTTATGAATAGAAGGGTCCTATAAACTTCTGAGAGGATCCTGTTAATGCTCAAACATAAAAGAGCCAATTAATCAAAAGGAACCTACTAACACTCAAAATGATATGGGCCCTTTTAATCGATAATAGTTTGTTAGCGCTAAAAAAGAAAGGAGTCTATTTAATTGATAGGAGCCTGCTAACTTTTGAAAGAAACCTCTTGCGATATAAAAATAGAAAGAGCCTATTGAAAAATTGAAGGAGCCTTTTGAAACTAATAATGGAAAATTAAAAGTAAGGAAGAGAGAGAAAATGACATAATAGATTTATACTAGTTCGGCTTATAACGAAGCCTACGTCTAGTCCCAAAATGTACAACTTGATTATTTCACTATAAAAACAAATTAAATATTTGACGAACCTCTTCATGCTCACAAGTGTAAGTTTTTCAAAGTTCTTCAACCTTCCATAATAGCAATATTTTGCCAACCTCTATAAGCTCTCAACAAATGGCAAAGTAATTTGCTTACTATGAGCTTCAATGATCACTCTTTCAAAAGAATTTTCACTTTCTAGAAAACAAGAGATTTGATAATGATATGATTTTCAAAATTACTGGTATTATGAATGTATATAAAAAATTTCGCTTCCTTGATTTTTCAGTATGTTTATGTTTCGCAACTATTGTGATTCTTCCTTAAGTAGAATTTTTTTTTCAACTAGCCATTGCTTAATCTTCGATATTATGTCTGCTAAAATATTTGATAACTGGACGTTAAGAAGAACATTATGTCAAGGCTTCCGGAGCTGATTATTTGAATTAGTATGATCTAAGTTTATAAAGAAGGTTCCTATAAGATAAAGAGCAATTATTCCATGATTTTGTTTCCTTTTAAGAATTATATTGTTGCCTATATAAGGAAATAAATCCAATTTGAATTTTGATAAAATTTTATAGTTATCATCAAAATCATTAATTATAAACCTTGAGCTAACAATCTCCCACTTTTTGATGATGATAAACAATAATATATATATTTTCAAATTTTAAATAAAAAATAAAGGATTTCGAAAGATACCTGTAAACTTTACTCGTAATTATATTTAGAAGGAACCTGACTTCCTAAAGATGGAGCCTATCATTTGTTTATCACATATTTAAACTCCACAAGTTCTGCAATGTTTTAGTAAAATATATCATCAATAACAAATATATCATCAAAACAATATTGAAAATACATCATTAAGGCAAAGTATATCATTAATTCTCTACCCCTTTGTCATTATCAAAAAAAAAATAGGGAGGAAGAGTCACTAAGGCAAAAAACAAGATCATAAGTATGTAAGAATAGTCCAAGCAAGAGAAGCAACATAGTTATTTAAGAGATTCAGAAAATTTTCTGAGCAAAATCTACATGTCAAGTAACTGATTTTGCATGCTATCTATTTGTTCTCGCATTTGTTCTTGATTGGCTTAAATGTCCTCCAGCTGTTTTTGGAGATTCGCACTATTTTCATCCTAAGGAGGGGGTTAGGAGTTTGTTAGTATGGAGTATGATTTATGTTTTCTGCTACTTTTCAGATCTTTTATCTACCCAGACATTGTTTTGTAATTTGTATAGGGAATGGAAGGATGAAACTTAGTTAGTGCGTACCAATTTAGATTATGAAAAGGTACTCCATAATGGGTGGAAATCTTGATGAAAACATTCCATAAAGCAGATAGCTAGTGGTATTCTTATGATTTCCCTTATCCACCATGAATCTCAAGATCATTGCTGGAAGATTCATTATGTCCCCTTTTAACTAATTGTGCACTACATAAGTGTCTAGAAAACTGCACCTTTCAACAAAGCTACTCCTTGGAAAGATTGAGGTAGCTGATAACAAATTGAGGTAGTAAATGTAATTACCTGCTCCAGGGTCTCCCATCTGGGGTGTTTTCATCATGAAGGCATATGAAGTTAACAACTTCTACCAAATCCAGATCATCAATGTCCCACTTATGACAGGAAAAATCAATTCTCCCTATAGGAGTTATGTTCAATATATCTCCTAAAATTTCTTTAGAAATTAAAATTTCACATTCATATACCCACGAGACAATTGCTAGCTTTCAAATAATTTCATATTTTCTCATAAGTGTGTAGAATGTCCTGACTAGCTCATCATATATGGTTTCATATAATTTTAGAAAATTTTCGCAACTAATGGCAGCAGATTAAGAAAAGATATGTATACCTATATCATTAAACATCATAGGAGGCAAGATCCACCTACCAATCACCTTTATTTTCTTATACTGCATTTTATAGTGGATTTTAGCTTCCTTTGATTGAAACATTTTTGGTGATGTTGATGTCTTTTCTTTTTGTGCGACTATCTTTATCTTCTTTCTCCTTTTTTTCTTTAGGAATCATCTCTTCCTGAAGCAACTCATTCTTATCATTAGGGTCCTTAATAGCATCTTCAGTCACAGGCACTTTGCCTTTCTTTATTTCTTCCCTTTTTCTTTTTCTTGATTCTTCTTCCTCTTTCTTTTGAGCATTAGTGTTTTCTTTTTGTTCAGAGGTTTTCTCGGCTTGCTTTATAAGACTTCCTCTGGTTTGTGGATGTCTTATTAATTGATCTAGTTCTTCGTTTGTATCAATATCATTAATGATCCAATTTGCTCCAGATACTTTCATATCTTTAGAACCAGGTCGAGGAGTAGTAAATTCAGGCATGGAAGAGATAGAGATAAGTACAGTAGGAATGGAATCATAATCATGAGCTGTACTAAGGCTAGCAGTGGAAGTTGGAGTTTTCTTTTGTACTTTTGATTTTGTTGTGGCCATTGTAGGTAAAGAGTTTTTGGAGGAAAGAATAAAGAGAAGGCAAAAAGTTAGGGTGTAGAGAGGAAGAGAGCTGCGCTTCTAAAATAGAACACGATGGGTAGAGGAAAGAAGTTTGTCCCTAGTATATTAAGCGATTCTTGGGCGTTGATTTCATGTGAGGATGGGTAGTCATACACGCTAAAAGAGGAAGTGGACCATTTGCATATCTTCTGTCAGTCCCATACAGTTGCTTATCAGAACTGTGCACATATTTCTTTAAATGCTGAAACGATGCCATGAATGATTTCTTTTGTAAAACACATGTACACTGCTATGTTAAACCGAGATGAGCCTTCTAAAATGGAAGGAGCTTACTACGAGAAGTTGTTAAAACTAAGAGGATCCTTCTAAAGTAAAAGGATCCTGCTAATGTATGCAGAGAGAAGTAGCGTAGAAAATTGTACATAAATAATATCAAATAGTCTACACATACCAAGCTATTTTCTTAACACGCAAAATCTATCTTTAGAGAGTGGTTTAGTAAAGATATAAGTTACTTGATTTTCAGTATTAACATGTAAAAGATCAATGGTACCTTCTAAAATATGATCTCTGAGAAAATGATGCTTGATTTCTATATGCTTTGTCCTAGAATGATGCGCAAGATTTTTTGAAAGATTTATTGCACTAATATTATCACATAATATAAGAATATGATTAAAGTTTAGAGAAAAATCTTGGAGTTGATGCTTCAACCATAAAATTTGAGCACAACAGTTGGCAACTGCCGTATATTTCGTTTCGACTGTTAAAAGCACTATGCAATTTTGTTTCTTGCATGACCAAGAAACTAGACATCCTTTCAGAAATTGACAATGATCACTTGTTCTTTTTTTGAGAAAAAGTGTGCATAAAGACACACACTAAACATAATGTCTAGTCTTAAGCTTGTAAGATATAGTAGTGACCTATTCATTCCTCTATACTTTATGTCATCCGTAGCCTTACCTTCTTCATCCTTATCAAGTTTAGTTCTAGTATACATAGGAGTACCCATAGGTTTGGCATTCACAAATGCTACTTCTTGATGAGTTCCTTTATTTATTTATCTTGAATAATGAAGATTCCTTTTTATATTTTCCTGATTTGTAATTCGAGAAAGAAGGATAGTTCTCCCATCATGCTTATTTCAAACTCCTCTGCATTAATGTTGAGAATACTTTATAGAAGGACTGAATAGTAGAACCAAATATTATGTCATCAACATATATTTGCACTATAAGTAAATTATTCTCCTTTTTCTTAATAAATAAGATTTTATCTACCTTTCCTTTTTCAAGTTATTCTCAAGCATAAAATTACTTAACATCTCATAACATACTCAAGGAGCCTGTTTTAGACCATACAGAGCTTTAGTCAACTTCATCATGTAATCAAGATGGTTTTCATCTTCAAAGCCTAGAGGTTGCTTAACAAACACTTCTTTGTTAATAAATCCATTTAAGAAGGCACTTTTGACGTCCATTTGGAACAATTTGAAGTTTCTATAACATTTGAAGGCAAGCAAAATTATAATTGATTCTAGTCTAGCAACAGGTGCATAAGTTTCATCAAAATCGATACCTTCCTATTAATTATAACCTTGAGTGATAAGTCTAGCTTTGTTTCTTATTACCTTATCATTTTCATTGAATTTGTTTTAAAATACCCAATGAGTTCCAATAACTAACTTGTTTTGTAGACGAGGTACTAGATTCCAAACTTTTTTTTATCAAACTGATTTAGTTCATCTTTCATAGTTGAAACCCAATTTTCATTACTAAGAGCCTCTTCAACGATCTTTGGTTCTAATTGTGAGATGAGGGAAACAAAGTTGTTCTTTAAGGAAGATCTAGTTCTTAAACTTTCAGAGAGGTCTCCAGGAATATATTGATGTGTATCTTGATCCCTCCATTCTCTTGGTGTTCTTTGTTACTTAGACTCTTGCTGAGAGGAAGGAGTTGCTCTGTCTTAACTTCAGAAGGACCTTTTTGATCCTGTGATTCTGAGGGTAATATAGGTGTAGTCGATGTATTTTTAAGAACCAAAGGATGCTCTTCAGCATCTGAATCAATTACTATTGTCGAAGGTGGTGCTTCATCAAATAATACATGTATTGATTCTTCTATATTCTTTATTCTTTTGTTGTAAAACCTGAATCCTTTGCTAGCAATACTGTAACCCAGAAAGATATCTTCATCTAATCTAGCATCAAACTTTCCAAGGTTTTCTTTCCCATTATTTAGAACAAAGCATTTACAACCAAATGCTCAAAAGTAAGCGACATTAGGCTTTCTTCCTTTTCACAGCTCATAGGGGGTCTTTTTTAGAATAGGTCTTATAAGACACCTGTTGAGTATATAACAAGCAGTGGATACTACTTCTTACCAATAACTATGGGGTAGGCCACTTTCACACAACATTGTCTTGACCATATCAACTAGGGTTCTATTCTTTCTCTCAATGACGTCATTCTGTTGAGGAGTCCTTGGGCAAGAAAAGTTGTGAGTCATACCATTATTATCACAGAATCTTCAAAATTTTTGTTATCAAATTCTCCTCCATGATCGCTTCGAATTGATGTAATGTAATATCCTTTTTTTATTTGAATTTTTATGTAAAACTTCAAAAACATCATCTTTATTTAATAGGAAGTAAACCTAGAATAATTATCTACTAAAACAAAACTGTAATATTTACCACCAAAACTTTGAGTCCTAGTAGGACCAAATAAATCCATATGCACAAGTTCAAGTGGTTATTTAGTAGACACAATATTTTTAGGAGGAAAGCTGCTTCTAATTTGTTTACCTTTTAAATAAACCTCACAAACCTGATTGCTTCCAAACTTTAGGGTAGCTACTCCTCTTACTAACTCATTCCTGAACAAGTTTGATAGAATACTCAGACTAGTATGTCCAAATCTTCTGTGCCAAATAAACGAATCCTTTTCTAAAGAACAAAAGACTTAACACTTTGTAAAGACATGTCTTCCATTTGAGCACAGTATATGTTCTTATTTCTAGGAGTAATGAATACAATATTAACATTATGATTATCGATTATTTCACAATGAGATGCAAAAAAAAAGACTCTATTACCCTTGTCACGTAACTAACTTACGTTTAACAGGTTATGTTTCAAACCATCAACATAAAGGACAATATCAATAGAGGTGGAGTCAGAATCATCAATTTTACCAATTTTGGTGACCTTTGTTTATTTTTTTAGCGAAGACGATATTACCTCGTCTTTTCTTTCAATATAATTGAAATGCAATATTTTACCTGTCATATGTCTTAAACAACCAATGTCAACTATCCATTGATCTTCTCTTGTCTCCATTTTAAAGCATGTCTGCAAAAAGAATATTATCTCATTTTAGGTACCTAAATTTTTCTGGGTCCTTTTAAGTTAGTAGCTTGACCTCTCGGTCTCCAAATATACATTTGAGATAATTTCTTCATTTTATAAAAGTTATAAGAATGACTAATGTGACCATGTCTACAATAGTAGAAACATAAAACAGATGAATGAGAATCGCTATAATTTCTACCATGTATTAGGTTTTTGATGTTTTGACTATAGCTACTGTTGGATTTAATAAAAGAAATTCTTATATGATTTAATATTATTATTTTCGTTGTAACAAATTCCAGCTTTATCAAAGATGTAATTAACACTACCTAGTAGTGCATCAAGGTTGTTCCTTCCATCAATAAACTTTGTAAGATCTTTTTCTAGAGATAAGATCTTCCCTGCACATTTTCTTTCTCAAGTTCTAGACCGATAACCTTTTCTTGTAGCTGTCTCGCTTTATCATAGTCATTCTCAAGCAAAGTATTTTTCAACTTAGATACTCTTTCTTCCAAAGCTTCCTTTTCCGTGATCTTTTGCTTATAATAAACTCCAAGAGACATATTTTTGGTCACCAAACTCTCATTCACAAATTCTAATGATCTAATCTTACTCTTCAGAGATGTATCATTGTTCGACTGCTCAATTTCTTTGAAATAATTCATTGTCAAATTTTTGTACTAATCATGCAATTTAGGATATGCACTTTTCAATTAATCAACTTTAATATTAGAGTCAGAATAATATGCCTCATTGTCTCCTGATTTAGCCATAAAGAAAACATTGCTACTTCTTCTGGCTTTTCTTCTTCAAAGTTTTCAAAATCCTCATCTGACCAGGTTGTAGTCATTACTTTCTAGGTTTTCTGTTTTCTAACTTGTCCTTTTAAATAAAAGGACATTTAGGTCTCGTGCGTCCAGGCTTCTTGCATTAATAGCATATGATTTGATTGTTTTGTGTATTGCTATTACTGCTGCTGCCTTTTGATAGGAACCTGTTGTTCCCAGCTTTCTTGTTTCCTTCTCTTTTCTTCATCAACTTCTTTTTGTAGAAGCAGGCATATTTTCTGACCATGAAATTGAACTTGTCATCTTCATCTATCTACAACTCAGTGTCACTTTCATCACTGTTTGATTCATCAATTGCTTTTAATGTCATTCCTTTTCTGTAGGAGGATCCTTCAACTCGCTTAAGCTTGGTTTCATAGATCCTTATATTTTCTTATAGCCAGTCGAGTGAAATAATATCTAGATCCTTTGCAATTTCTAGAGCTGCCACCTTAAGTCTCCATTCCTTTGGAAGTGATCTTAGAATCTTCATTATAAGCTCATCATTAAGATATATCTTTCCCAAGTTCTTTAAGACCGTGATGATGTTATTGAACCGTCCGAAGAATTTATATAGGGTTTCTCCCTGTTTCATGCTAATAGTTTGGTATTAATGCACTAAAAGACTTATTATATGTTTCTTTACCTTATTCATTCCTTTAAAGGTGGCTTGTAGTTTATCCCACATTTTTGTTGCTGTAGAGCAGTTGAATATCTTCTCATATTCTTTTAGAGATAGTGCACATATCAGATGATGTTTTACTTTGGGGTTTAGCTGCACATTTCTTTTGTCAACATCAGACCATACTTTTACATTTTTTGTAGCAGGAAGTGTAGCTCCGGCTCTAATGGCTTGCCAGACTTCAATATCTACAGATTGTAGATAGATTGTCATTCTCTCTTTCCAGTATGAGTAGTTATTTTCATTAAGTAAAACGGATTATCCTTCATGGCTTCTGAAATTGTTTACCATGATCTATCACATGTTGTAAAACACAATAAATGTGAAACCTCACTTTGATACCAAATGATAAAGCAAACACACACAAGACCAGGGGTGAATTGTGTGTATAAAAATTTTAAAGTACTTTCAAATCGATAAGATCCTGCTAAATAAAATGAATTTATAAATAGAGGGTCATATAAACTTCCGAAAGAATCCTGTTAACGCTCAAATAGAAAAGAACCAATTAATTGAAAGGAGCTTGCAAACGCTCATAATGATAGGAGCTTTTGTCTGCTATCACTAAAAAAGAAAGGAGCCTGTTTAATTGATAGAAGCCTACTAACTTTTTAAAAGAAACCTCTTACGATATAAAAATAGAAAGAGCCTATTGAAAAATTGAAGGAGCCTCTTGAAACTAATAATGTAGAAAATTAAAAGTAAAGAAGAGAGAGAAAATGACACAGAAGATTTATATTGATTCAGCTTATAATGAAGCCTACGTGTAATCCCCAAATGTTTAACTTAAGTATTTCACTGTAAAAACCAAGTAGTAATTTGACGAGCCTCTTCAAGCTTACAAATATGTATTTTAAGTTTCTTCAACCTTCCACAGTAGTAGTATTTTGCTAGCCTCTATAAGCTCTCAACGAATGACAAAGTAATTTGCTTAATATGAGCTTCAATGATCACTCTCTCAAAAATATTTTACTTTCTGAAAAATAAGAGATTTGATAATGATATGACTTTCAAAAGTACTGATATTATGAATGTATATCAAAATTTTGGCTTCCTTGTTTTTTCTATATGTTTACGTCCCTCAACTACAATGATTCTTCCTTAAGTAATTTTCTTCAACTAGTTATTACTTAATCTTTGATATTATCTTTGCTAAAATCTTGGATATTTAGATGTTAAGAAGAACATTATGTAATATTTCGTTCCCATACTAAGGGTTAGAACCCTAGATTTCTATAATTGATAAGATAGAAATGAGAGATTAAGAAAAATGCATTTCATGCTTATGCATATTGTTAGCATAAACGCACGTAAATCTGAATTTTTGCACACATTAAAATGACTGTATATACATTTGTTGACAATTGCCAAGTATAATTGCCTTATATATGTGAAATGTGATTTTTTAATTGAGAATTGCAGTTTATGTGTATTAACAATTTAATTGGCGAGTGTAATTGTTAATTTTGAATTTTGGTGAATTTTAGGAATAAATTTTGAAAATGTTGGATATTGTTATACTAGAAAAAATGCCACTTGGCAAATAAATTGATGAATAGAAATAGAAATGAGAGTCAAATGATAGCGAAAAATTGTATGGGTGACTTTGGGATTTTTGACAAATGTTATTGAAAATTTAGAGACTAATTAGAGTAAAAATCGGAGAAGATTAAACTAGTTAATTGAGAAACTAGTTAAAGACTTAAAATTTGGACAAGTGTCCAATTCTTAAACACACGTTCTTTTAAACTTGAAAAGTCCATCTACTGTTTGTTCTTGTCTTAAAATATCTTTTTCGAGATTTTCCTTCATCTTTTGGAAGCTTCATTTCTTTCAGAGATTTCTCATCCTCGCAATGCAAGCCTTGCTCTCATCTTCCACTTGCTATCTCTTTTTGTTATCTCCTTCACTATCACTAAAATACCTAACCCTACAACCTCGAACTATTGATGATCGGGTGTTGTTGGAAAGCTAGGGTTCACATGATTTCAAAGATTTTGGAGCTTTAGACAAGTAAGCATTTTATGGTTCTTTATGGTTGCATAAGATGAAACATGC
>JAOQMP010000208.1:2576636-2587363 GCA_027563575.1 Erythroxylum pedicellare
TTGAATTTTGAAAAATTATATTGTTATCATCAAAATTGTTAATCATAAACCTTGAGCTAAAAATTTCTCCATTTTGATGATGACAGACAATAACATATATACTTTCAAAATTCAAATAAAGAATAAAGGGTTTCGAAAGATACTTGTAAACTTTACTCGCAGTTATATTTAGAAGGAGTCTATCATTTGTTTATCACAGAATTAAACTCCACAACTTTAGTAACATTTCAGTAGAATATATCATCAATAACAAATATATTATCAAAGCAATATTGAAAATATATCATTAAGGAAAAATATATCATTAACTAATTCTCGCCTTTTTTCATAATAAAAAATAGAGAGGAAGAGTGACTAAGGCAACAAACAAGATCATAAGTATGAAAGAACAAACCAAGCAAAAAATAGAGACATCAATTAGACGTTTTTGTAAGCAAGATTTAGAAGTCATGAATTTGTTTTTGCATACTATCTATTTGGTTGCGCATGTGATCTTGATTGGAAAGAATTTCCTTCAGATGTTGAAGGATTACATCATTGGAGCTCCGGAGAGGAACATGAGTTGACGTTTGTGGGGTAGGACCTAAAAGATTTGCTACTCTTTCTATCTTCTAGTCTACCAATACATTGTCCTTTGGCTTGTAACCGAATTGGTAGGGAATTGAAGTATGGAACTTTACAGGCTTATTCCAATTCAAGTTGTCAAAAGACACTCCAAAATAGGCAAAAATTTTGGTCAACAGCATCATATATGGTAGGCCACCAGCGGTATTCTTGTGACTTCCCTTGTCCACCATAAACTTCATCATCATTGCTGGGAGTTTCATCTTATTACCCTTCAAAAAGTTGTAGACCACATACGTATCCAGAAGGCTGCATCTTTCTACAGAGTTACTCTTTGAAAAAATTGAAGTAGTCGAAATGGATGTAAGGCATCTCGATACTAGGTCCAAGTGTCTACACCAGGGTCTCCGTTCATGGGCTTTCTCAGTATGCAGACATATAAAGGCCACAGCCTCTTTCAGATCAATGTTAGCAATATCCCACTTATAATAGGGAACGTTAGTCTTACCAATTGGAATTACACCCAGAATGTTCCCCAAGATTTCTTCTATAACCAAGATCTCGCACTCATGTACCCATGAGATGATTACCAGCTTCCCATCAATTTCTTCTCTTCTCATGTGTGTGTAGAAACATCTTACTAATTCATCACACACTCCTTCATCCAAATTTAAAAAGTTTTCCTAGCTAACAACAAGAAAGAAGGGTGTGATGAGAATACCGATATCCTCAAATAGGTTAGGAGGTAAGATGCGTCCTGCTACCACCTTTCTTTTCTTATAGCACATCTTGTACCTTACATCAGCCTCCATCGATTGGAATAATTTTATCAAAGTTGAAGATTTTCCCTTCAGCAGTTCAGTGAGTTTCTTTGATTTTGTTCTCTTGGCGTTAGGGATTTCTTCAAACACTGGTTCATCCCTAGCCATTTGTTTCTCAATCTTTTCTTTGACCAAAGGTGCTTTGCCTTTTCTTATTTCTTCTGCTGTTCTTTTCCTTGATTCTTCTTCTTCTTCTTTTTCCTTTTCTGTCTCAACAATTTTTCTTATAGAGCTTGTTTTGCGATACTTTCTCTGGTTTATGGTCTCTTTAATAACGAAGTCAGTTCTTCATATGATGCATCATCATTTACAACCCAGTTCCCTTCAGGCATTTTCTTATCCTTAGGATCAGTTTTAGGAGTAGTAGATGGAGGAGTAGAAGTGGTCAGAGTAAGAATGGGTATATGAAATCTTACTTTTCTTGTTTGCTCCCCCTCACTCGAGGATTTGTCAACTTCTGTTTTTCTTCCTCTACTTCTTCTTCTTCTTTTTCATTTTCTTCTTCCTCTTTTTATTCTTCTTCGTTTTCTCTCTCTTCTTCTTCTTCTCTAATGGAGTTAAAGACAAATTACTATCTAGCTAAAAGTTCATTATTTTTAGAGGAGGAGTGCGAATCTAATTCTGGGAAAGCATAGTCAAAATTTGCCTTTTTCTCTCCTATAGAGTTTTTCGAAAGGGTGTTTCTGAAATTTGGGTTTTAGAACAGAGATATGTTCAGTAGGAGTATTCATAGGGCCTACTAGTGGAGATAAAGAAGAAGACTTAAAAGCGAGAGTTTGTTCATAGCTGGAAGTTGAAGCAGTGGTTTTCTTCTATCCTTTTGATTTAGTTTGTGCCATTGTAAGAATGATGGACGAGGCTTAGAAGATTTGAGACGAAGATAGATAGTTAGAATGCAGAGAGTAAAGAGTACGATTTGAAGAACATTAAGGATGAGTTGAAGAACAAAGCTTGCTTAAAGAGTAATAAACAATTTTTGAGCATTGATTTCAAGTGAAGAAGGACAGTCATACATGTTAAAAGAGGAAGTGGATTATCTGCATATCTTCTGTCAGTCCCATACAACCACTTGTCAGAACTACTCGCATATCTTTAAATGTTGAAACAACACCATGAATGACTTCCTTTTTAAACACGTGGATACTAATCTGTTAGACCGATAGGAGTCTTCTAAAACAAAGGAGCCTTCTAAACAAGGAGGAGCCTACTAACTAAGAGAAGATCTCGAACCTAAGAGGAGCCTTTTAAAGTAGAAGGAGCTTGTTAATGTCTACAAAGAGAAGTAGCATAGAAAATTCATATAGATATAATATTAGATATTCTTCATATACCAAGATCTTTTCTTAATACACAAAATCTATCTTCAGAGAGTGGCTTAGTGAAAATATCAGCTACTTGATTTTCAATATTAACATGCAAAAGATTAATGGTACCTTCTAAAATATGATCTGTAAGAAAATGATGCTTGATTTTTATATGTTTTATCCTAAAATGATGCACAAGATTTTTCGAAAGATTTATTGTACTAGTATTATTACATAATACAGGAATATGATTAAAGTTCAGAGAAAAATCCTAGAGTTAATGCTTCATTTATAACATTTGAGCACAACAGTTGGCAGCTATTATATATTATGCTTTTGTTGCTAAAAATGCTGTGTAATTTTGTTTCTTGCAAGACCAAGAAACTACAAATCCTTTAACAAATTGACATTGACAACTTGTATTTTTTCGATCGAATTTATCACCTATATAATCTGCATCACAATAGCCAACTATGTTAAACGAATAAGTTTTTGTATACCATAATTTGAAATCCATAGTTCCTTGAAGATATCGAAAGATCCTCTTGACTACTGAAGGCGACTTTCTTTTGGATTTGATGAAAAGCGTGCGTAAAACACAGACACACAGCATAATGTTTGGTTTTGAGCTTGTGAGATATAGTAGTGAGCCAATCATTCCTTTATACTTTGTTTCATCTGTAGCCTTGCCTTCTTCATCCTTATCAGGTTTTGTTCCAGTATACATAGGAGTACCCATAGGTTTAGCATTTCAAAATTGTCTTGGCCATATCAACTAGGGTTCTATTCTTTCTCTTAATGACACCATTGTACTGAGGAGTTCTTGGCCAAGAAAAGTTGTGAGTCATACCGTTATTCTCACATAAATCTTCAAACTTTTTATTATCAAATTCTCCTTTATGATTGCTCTGAATTGAAGTAATGCAATATCCTTTTTTGATTTGAATTTTTCTGCAAAACTTTTCAAAAACTTTAAAAGCATCATCTTGATTTGATAGGAAGTAAACTCATATAAATATAGAATAATCATCTACTAAAACAAATTTGAAATGTTTACCATCAAAACTTTGGGTCTTAGTGGGACCAAATAAATCCATATGCACAAGTTCAAGCAGTTTTTTAGTAAATACAATATTTTTGGAAGGAAAGCTGCTTCTAACTTGTTAACCTTTTAAATAAGCCTTATAAACCTGATTGCTTTCAAACTTCAGGGTAGGTAGTCCTCTTACTAACTAATTTTTTTGACAATTTTGATAGAATGCTCATACTAGCATGTCCAAATCTTTTGTGCTAGATAAATTAATCCTTTTCTATAGAAACAAAACACTTAACACTTTGTTAAGACATGTCTTCTAGTTGAGCACAATATATGTTTGATTTTTAGGGCCAACGAATACAATATTATCATTATGATTATCAACCATTTAATAATGAGATGCATAGAAAATGACTCTATAACCATTTTCACACAACTGACTTACGCTTAACAAGTATGTTTTAAACCATCAACATAAAAGACATTATGAATGGAGATGGAGTTAGAATCACCAATTTTACCAATTTCGGTGACCTTTGCTTTTATTTTTGTTAGCAAAGACGACATTCCCTCTGCCTTTTCTTTCAATATAATTGAAATGTGATATTTCACCTGTCATGTGACTAGAACAGTCATCGTTGACTATCCATTGATTTTCTCTTATCCGTTTTGAAGCATATCTATAAAAAAATTATCTCATTTTAGGCACTCAAAATTTTTTGGGTTCCTTTCAGGTTAGTAGGTTGACCTTTTGATCTCCAAACATACATTTGAGATGATTTTTCCATTTAAAAAAGTTACAAGAATGACTAATGAGATCATGTCTACCACAGTAGAAACATAAAACAGATGAGTGAGAATTGCTATAATTTCTACCATATATGAGGTTCCTGTTATTTTGATTATAGCTACTGCTGGATTTAACAAAAAATTCTTGTATGGCCTAATATTATTCTTTTCATTGTAACCTATTCCAACCTTATCAAAAACACATTTACCACTACCAAGTAGTGCATCAAGGTTGTTCCTTCCATTAACAAACTTTGTAAGATCTTTTTCTATAGATAAGATCTTCCTGCACATTTCTCTTTCTTAGGGTTTAGGTCGACAACCTTTTCTTCTAGCCGCCTCACTTTATCAGAATCATTCTCAAGCAAAATATTTTCCAACTTAGCTACTCTTTCTTCCAAAGCTTCCTTTTTAGCGATCTTTTGCTTATAATCAACTTTAAGAGACATATTTTTGATCGCCAAACTCTCATTTACAGATTATAATGATTTAATCTTACTCTTCAAAGATGCATAATTGTTCTTGGACTTCTTAACTTCTTTAAAATACTTTACTGTCAACCTTTTCTACTAATCACACAATTTATGATATGCATTTTTCAATTTATCAACTTTAATATCAGAGTTAGAATAATATACCTTATCGTCTCCTGATTCAGCCATGAAGCAAACGTTGTTGACTTCTTCTGACTCTTCTTCTTCAAAGTTTTTAGAATCCTCATCTAACCTAGCTGCAGTCATCGCTTGCTTTGTGGGTTTTCTGTTATCTGACTTGTCCTTTTGAAGAAGAGGACATTCATGTCTCGTATGTCCAAGCTTCTTGCAATAATAATATATGATTTAATTGTTTTGTGTATTGCTATTGCTACTGCTACCTTTTGATAGGAACCTATTGTCCCTAGCTTTCTTGTTTCTTTCTCTTTTCTTCATAAGCTTTTTTTTATAGAAGTGGGTATATTTTTGACCATGAAGTTGAACTCATCATCTCCGTCTATTTGTAACTCAGTGTCACTTTCATCATCTTTTGATTCATCAGTTGCTTTTAGTGTCATTCCTTTTCTATAGGAGGATCCTTCATCTCGACTAAGCTCAGTTTCATGGATCATCAGATTTTCTCATAGCCAGTCGGGTGAAATAATGTCTAGATCCTTTGCAGTTTCTAAAGCTATCACCTTAGGTCTTCATTTCTTTGATAGTGATCTTAGAATCTTCATTACGAGCTTATCGTTGGGATATATCTTTCCCAAGTTATTTAAGGCCATGATGATGTTGTTGAACTATTTGAAGAGTTCATCTATGATTTCTCACTGTTTCATGCCAGTAGTTTCGTATTGACGCACTAAAAGTCTTATTCAATGTTTCTTTACCTCATTCGTTCCTTGAAAGATGACTTGTAGTTTATCCCATATTTCCTTTATTGTAGAGCAGTAGAATATCTTATTATATTCTTCTGAAGATAGTGTACATATTAGATGATGTTTTGCTTTAGTGTTTAGCTGTGCATTTCTTTTGTCAATATCAGACCATACTTCTACGTTTTTTTTAGCGGGATGTCTAGCTCTAACTTTGATGGTTTGACAGACTTCAATATCTACAGATTAGAGATAGATTGTCATTCTCTCTTTCTAGTATGAGTAGTTGTTTCTATTGAAATACGGCGCCTTTGCGACAGATTGTTCTTTAAGGCTTCCCAAATTGTTTGCCATAATTTATCATATGTTGTAAAACACAATAAATGTGAAATCTCACTTTGATACCAAATAATAAAGCAAACATATACAAAAGGAGGTGAATTGTGTGTAATAAAAAACTTAAATTTCTTTCAAATCGATAAGATCCTGCTAAACAAAATATATTTATAAATAGAAGAGTCCTATAAGCTTTCGAAAGGATCTTGTTAACGTTAAAAAAAGAAAGGAGGCTGTTAACGCTCAAAATGATAGGAGCTTATTTAATCAAAAGGAGCCTACTAACTTTTGAAAGAAACCTCTTACAATATAAAAATAGAAGGAGCCTATTGAAAACCTAAAGGAGCCTCTTAAAAACTAAAAACATGGAAATTTAAAGGTAAGGAAGAGAGAAATAATGACACAGTAGATTTATTCTAGTTCAACTTATAACGAAGCCTACATCTAGTCCCCAAGTATCCAACTTGAGTATTTCACTATAAAAACTAAGTAGTAATTTGACGAACTTCTTCAAGTTCGCAAGTATATATTTTTCAAAGTTTTTCAACCTTCCACAATAGTATTATTTTGCTAGCGTCTACAAGCTCTCTACAAAAAAAAATTGTATAAAGGATTTTACAATCTCTTTTGATAGAGTGATATCACTTTCTAACGCACAAAGAGTTTGATATAACTTTCAAGAATATTGATGCTCTAAGATATTTTGCAAGTCTCATGTTTGTGTCTTATGCATTGTATGTTTTGCAAATGTAGTGGCTCTTCCTTAAGTAGACAATTTTTTCTACTAATCGTTGCTTAATCTTCGAAATCTATTGAAATCTTTGATATTTTTTTGTTAAGAAGAATTTTCTGTCAAGGCTTTCAAAACTAATTATTGGAATTAGTAAGATTCTTCTGAATGTCATGAAACCATTTCTAAAAAGGAAAGTTTATAAAACATGTACCTACAAGAAAAAAATAATTATTTCATAATTTTATTTCCTTTTAAGAATTAAATTGTTATTTATATAAGGAAATAAATTCGATTTGAATTTCGAAAAATTATATAGTTATCATCAAAATTGTTAATCATAAACCTTGAGTTAACAATTTGGGTTTCCTTTTTACCTTAAAGTAAGATTGAAAAGAAGATTCCTCTTTACCTTAAAGAAATATTAAAAAGGTTGTTCCTCTTCATCAAAATAAAAGATTGTACAAAGGGTATTTTTCTCCTTAAAAGGAGATCCATAGTGAAAATTCATGACAAGTCTTGGGAGTGGATGTAGACAAGGATTGTATGTCGAACTACTACAAATTAGTTTTTGTTTCTCTTCCCTTACTCTTTGTTTTATAATCTAATTCATTTGATTTGATTTTATATTTGTATTTATGATAATTTTTGATACTCTTCATAAAAATATCAAACATAAGCCAAAATTTTGATTTCATCAAATTCACCCCCCTCTTGGATACCATTAAAGAATAACAAGTGGTATCAGAGCGGTCTATTATATTAAAAGAGAAATGGGATCCTTAAGATAAAAGATTAATCTCCTTAAATAGTAAAATTGTCTACATCTTGTTTTGAGGCAATTGGTATCATATGTATTGGCATAACATAGTGTCATGTGTGTGTTTG
The DNA here is from genome assembly GCA_027563575.1 of Erythroxylum pedicellare. Lineage (NCBI taxonomy): Eukaryota > Viridiplantae > Streptophyta > Magnoliopsida > Malpighiales > Erythroxylaceae > Erythroxylum > Erythroxylum pedicellare. The sequence continues at coordinate 2,584,456 of JAOQMP010000208.1, forward strand.
TAAATGATGTATTGTTGTTATTGATGAATACATAATTATAAAGTGCTTTGAAACCTTTGAGAGGGCAAGAGGCACTGTGTCTTAGATGAGATAAGTAATGGGTGGTTGGGGTGCTAGAATGAAATAAATACCGTTTTATACTTGAATTGAATGTTCGATGTTAAATTGGGACAGAAAGCAACCTATGTTTGTAGAGGATGTCTGATAATAACTTGATTTTGTATATAAAATGAATATATAAAGTTAGAGTAGGGCATAAACTAATCAGTAGTTGCTCTTTGTGATTGCAAGATCATAGATTCAAGTTACGAAAATAATCTTTTTTTGTAACAATGCAAAAGAAAAGACTACGTATAATTGATATCTCTCCTCTTACCCTCATAAATCGGGGAGCCTTATGCACCAAGGTTCATTGACTTTAAGAGAAGACTTAAGCCTAAGTTTGATAATCAATAATAAAGGAATCAAAATAAAAAAATAAGAATGAGAATGAAAAGTAAGAATTAAAATGAGAATAAAATAATTAGTTATACATATTTAGTATGTAATTATTAAAAATAAGATTAAATGAGTTAATAGTTACGATAGTGTTTGGTATCAAATATTAGGAATAACAATGAAATTTTTGTACTTACATTTAGTTATTATATGATTTATTGTGTAAATAATTAATCCAAAACTTTTGTACTTTATAAATAATTAAAAAATAGTAAGTTTATATAATGATAATAATTTTTATGAAAAAATAAAATTAAGGAATTACACAAAACTTGCTTTATTTGGTAAATTAACAAAACAAAATTAAAAATTTTGATAAAAATCAGTATCCTGTTAATAATATCTGTTCTTAATAACCAAACAAGTTCAAAAAAAAAAAAAAAAGTCTGTATTTTCACTACCGCCTCTTTATTATTGTTTTTTTCATTTTGATTGTTGCATATTACCAGCCATTACTAAGCATTTACAGTCAGCGGAGAGCGAGTCCGAGCTAGTCTGAGTAGGGAATTATAGAGCAACATCTTAGGGTGCGCTGGTATGTCATCTCCTGTACTTAGAAATTCTTGCATTGAATTGAAAGTAGAAACCCAGTACGAGCATGAATGAAGTTGTTTTACATTATTAACCTAAACCCACTGCACCTAAGGTAAGGTTCTTTTCTAATTAATTAATGTGAAGGGAAGACTAAAATGGAGCAGCACTTGCCTTGTAGCACTCAACTTGAGATTTATTTACCTAATTATAAAGTAATTGAAGTTGAAAAGTATCCACTATTCCTGAAAAGAGACAAATAGATTCATGTTAGGGATTTTAGTTTCTAGTTTTCACTGTTTCTTCATTTCTGAACCTGAAAATAGCAAAGGTATCGAGTTTCCAGGATGCTGTTAGCCGTTGAATACAATAATAATAATAAGAGAAATCCTTCCTGGTAAAGATTTGTGTTCTGCAATGTTTTGGTCACTTAATCCTGAAAGTTCTGTAGCAATTAGTTCTTATTCGAGCTTAGCTTTAATCTCATCGTCTTTGTTATCATGCAGCAAGTCTGAGACATTTATACTTCTGTTTTCTTCATATTACTTGGAATTTATGGATGTGAAGATTAAGATTTAAGCTTAACTTGGAATTACTATCTCTAATGTGCACGACATCCTTGTAGTCAAACGTTCAATCCAAAAAGGAAAAGGCATGATCCTCTCGATTTTCCGGATTCTAAGACTGATCAACAACTTCAATGCGTTACATTCTTAATTAACAAAAAACCACTTCGTATTTCTTTCTTCTACTTCAATCAGAGTGTTTTATTGCTGCACAATGGGCAAGGACAATCTGGAAATCGCAAGTGGTCGAAGTTACCCAACTTTGCAGAATGATAGAAAGTGGGGTCAGCTCCAAAACCAGACGGTACACCTCCAAAACCAGGGGTTGGCATAGTAGGAGTAGTAGCCGTTGACATTCCTAGTCTGGACACAGAATTGTATGGAACCGTGTTGCTTCCAAGGCCAGAGCCATTTGTATTGTTTCCACCACCCAAAGCAAAGCTACTGCTGGACATTGGTAATCCTACTTGGGTCCCAGAACTGGTTGGAACCATGGTGCTTCCAAGACCATAGGAGTTGACTCCACTTCTATAGTTTCCACCACCTGAACCGAGGCTACTGTTGTATAATGTTGACTTCGTCGGAGTCGCAGTAGCAGCCATTGGCATTCTTAGTGTAGTACGAGAACCGTATGACATCGGCGGTGAAGGATGTGAACTTGAGGTCTCCGGTCTCTGACTGGAATGTGACTCGGAAGGCATCCCTCCTACTTGGACCTCCATTGACATTAAAACTGTATTCAAGTCCTCAACGTGTATACCCTGACGTGTTGAGATGGTCCATATTGAACCATTTCCCTGCTGTTGTTGATTTTTTGAGCAATCTTCCAGCTTCCCTGATGATATTTCTAGGGGCTTTCTGCCTAGAATTTCCAATACATCATTCACAATTTGCATCGTAACATCAACCTCCGGGCTGCAAAAGTATGAAGGTAGTGAAAAATAAATTCCATCTCCATAATATCTATTACCGAATCATAGAATTAGTAATTATACCTCTTCTTCTTCACGCTTCTCCCAGACAGGCAACCAGCAGCCGCCATGGCAGCTCTCCATAGTGGTACTTTACTGCGGCTTCCATGGTCACTCTCATGTTTAGCAAAGTCTTCAGCGAAAACCCCACTTTGGCTTCTAACATCTGAAGCAGTCACATGGTAGAAGACAGGTATAACCTTTTGTCTGAGCATAGGATTTTCTCTACACTCCATAATCTTCACAAGTTCGTCCAAGCTCCATTCGGAAGAAGCATAACCTTCAGAGAAAATAGTTAAGGATACCTTGGAATCTTGGATTGCGTCCATAAGTGCTGACTTA
>JAOQMP010000208.1:2645483-2667249 GCA_027563575.1 Erythroxylum pedicellare
AAAATATAAATAAATTATTTTTAAATATAAATGACATAAAATAAAATAAAATTTAATACAATAAAATTTATTAAATAATTAATAATAAATTACAAATTATATATAATTAATTAAAATAATAAACTTTTTATAATAATCATTTTAATATAAGAGATATAATACTCATTTATTATTATATATTACATTGTATTTTATTTATTTATTAAATAATTTTTTATTATATTATATTTCAACCGACACATTCCGAATAATTACATTTCATTACGATAATTAACAGGCTCTAAAGATTCACAAGGACAGGGTTGACCATGGGTTAGGTCGTGTGACTTGACTTGCAGAAAGGACGAAGGAACTAGCTGTTGGTGGTGGGTCCCGTATTATTAAATAGATGGTGAGTCCCATGTGCTCAAAAAGGTGGTTGCAACTAAACCGGTGTTTAAGAAAATCGGGCGTTGTTTTTTCTCGCACAAGTTACGAGACAAGTCGGCTCAGACCTTAGGTAGACTCGCCACAAATTTATTGTTGACGCGGAAGAATTTGGCCATATACTCAACAATGTTTATCTTGCTCTTTGACAGGGTTTAAGTACATTATTTCCTTTTCTTCTTCTCATGGCTTTATCTTCTCCAAATTCTCAGAAATATGACGTTTTCCTGAATTTCAGGGGTCAAAACGTTCGTAACAATTTCCTCGGTTATTTGCTATCAGCTCTTGATCATGCATCTGTCAATATATTTGTCGATTACAACCTTACAAGGGGCGAGGATATTAAGACAGCACTTATGGACGCAATCCAAGATTCTAAGATTGCGTTGGCTATTTTCTCTAAAGGTTATGCTTCTTCTCCATGGAGCTTGGACGAACTTGTGAAGATTATGGAGTGTAGAGAAAATCCTATGCTCAGGCAAAAAGTTATACCTGTCTTCTACCATGTAACTGCTTCAGAAGTTAGACACCAAAGTGGGGTTTTCGCTCAAGACTTTGCTAAACATGGGAGTGATAATGAAAGCCGCACAAGCGTACCACGTTGGAGAGCTGCTATGGCGGCAGCTGGTTGTCTGTCTGGGAGAAGCGTGAAAAAGACGAGGTATAATTACTGATTCCATGTTTATCAGATACTATGTAGATGGATTTCTTTTCTCACCACCTTCATACTTTTGCAGCCCGGAGGTTGATGTTGTGAAGCAAATTGTGAATGACGTATTGAAAATTTTAGGCAGGAAGCCCCTAGAAATACCTTCAGGAAATGAGAGGCCGGAGCACTGCCCACCCAGGCTCGAGCACTGTTCGTCCAGGCCCGTGAACTGCCCACCCAGGTCTGAACATTGCCAGTCTAGGTCCGAGAGCTGCCCGCCCAGCCCTGAACATTGCCATTCTAGATCCGAATGCTGCCCGCCCAAGCCCTGCGACTCTAGGTCCGAATGCTGCCCGCCCAAGCTTGAGCAATGCCAGTCTAAGCCCGATTGCTGCCCGCCCAAGCTTGAACATTGCGAGTCCAAGTCGGAGTGTTGCCCGCCCAAGCCTTGCCATTCTAGGTCCGAATGCTGACCACCCAAGCTTGAACATTGCCAGTCTAGGTCCGAGTGTTGCTTGCCCAGGCCCAAACATTGCTAGTCTAGGTCTGAACCCTACCTGGGCCGGCCAAAGCACGATTAGTATTGTAGCATTCGATTGACATATATGATAGTTTGATACATTGAATGGTTAGAATTTATGAAATAAGACCATAATTTAATCGACCTAATGTTGCGTTGGATTGACTGTTTAATTGGAAAAATGGAATAATTTGATCACCTGAATGCTCATGTTTTTATCATAATAGTCGTAGAAAATTACTTTATCTTCCCGTATCTACTTAAATAATATTGTTATGATATTCATATCAAAGATTATGCCTAAAAAACTAAATAGTATTTTTAAGTAGTAAGAATTTAAATAATGATTCATCAAAATTTTCTTCTTTCTTTAAGTTTATAACTACAATTAATCAATTTTACACCTTTTAACTATCTAATAATAATATATGCTCAACTCACAAATATTAGTCAATCTATTTAAATGCTAAATTCCATAGAAGCCATCAAAATTAGAGGACCAAAAACTATAGGATCTCATAATAGAAAGATGAGTATAATTTTTAATAGGAGACTATATACCTAAGGGAAACAATCTTTACCTGATATGGTCCATCTTTATTTCTTAGGCAAATAATATTATGCCAAATATCAATTGAGAGTAATCTCTTCGTACTGAGCAATTCTAAACATCATTTTGAGTAATCACTTTCTTATGTTGTCACACATTTTTTTTGTTTTCGACATTAAAGAATGTAAATTAAGAAAGTATGTAATTCTTCTTACTTCAAAGTACATGTAAAGCAAATTTTATAAAATTTTACTGTTATAACTTAGTAATCTTTGCAAGTTAATTGTACTTAGAGAATAATGCAAATGATTAATTTCTTTCTCATTTAAGAATAATCAAAGTGTCTCTCTTCGAGCGTGAAATCAGTCTTTCTTGGAGATTGTCGGATTTATTTAAAGTGTCTTCGAGTACTTGGGGACATTACTGTATCTCAAGTTGCGCGCTACGAACAAGCGAAGTCTTGACAATTTCTTGCATTCCCTTAACTAATGTGATTGTCTTCGGCTTTGTTCACACGTTGCGACTTGAAACTGTTGAAGCCCTAGATGTTGTATATATATATATATATATTAACGTTACAATGACTAAAGTAAGCGAAAAGACTAGTCAATATGAAGGTAAATTGACTCTATTATCACCTCAGTTACATCTAGAATGATAATAAAAAAGGAAATAAAACCCTTTGATTCATTGGAATGATTTCTTGCATCTGTTTTGCTGATAGGGCAGGGATTGAAATTATATAAAAAATTTACAGAAAGATTAAAAAAGAAATAGATAATGAACCATAATATTGAAAGAGTTTTATTCGATGACATTAGGTTATTTTATACATTTTTGTAAATAGTAAATATAATTTTTTTGCGGATTGACTATTAGTAAATATAATAATAATAATAACCAACAAAGATGCGTGGGATTATCTTTGAGTCAAACTTCTGTCTCAGATCTTTAAATACAGGTTTAGATACTTGGCAACTAAATACTCTAAGATGATAATATATGAGATCTTTATTTGTCCACACTCTTTTGGGAATCTCAAAAGTCAAGAGAACTTGGGGAACTTTGTTGATTAAATAAACTAAATTTCTGACTGCTTCATCCCAAAATATCTTTGATAACTTGGACATTTTGAGTATGCAATGAACGTTTTGTACAATTGTTCTATTCATCCTCTCAACAACACTATTATATTATGGACCATTTTCTGTTTTCTCACGATTAATATTGTTAGATTAATAATTTACATATTAATTTGGGATATTTTTGGAACATATTAGATGAATATTACTATGATTAGGGTGTTTTTACATTGTTTTTGAAAGTTAAGAGATGTGGAAATATTTTGAAGAAAAGTCGCAATAAGCGTTTCATGCAAACATTGCCCACAAAAGAAAAACGACGTAGCAAGCCCAACTCACAACAGACCAAAAACGACACAACAGGTGGAAGCAACAGCTGGAGCAAAACAGCAATGCAAGCGGCTGGTGAAGACCAAAACGCATAGCAGCAGAGAGGGTGAAACACAACAGATAAAACATAGAAATAAAAGAGCCAAAGAAAAGAGGAGAAACAAAAATGCAATAGTGGTGTTTCCATTCAGGCTACATCTAAGCAAAATTTCTTCATATCTTACACACTAGGTGATTATGGAGTTGTGAGGATGAGGAATGATGGTTCGACAAAAGTTATTGTATTGGGGATGCTTGCTTGGAGACTTCTTATAGAACGCAATTAATTTAAGACATGTTAGAAATGTCTCGGACATTCGACTGAATTTGATTTTGTAAGTAGGGTTGATGAAACACCTTCAATAATGGACAATGGAAGCTCACAAAGGGGTCTTTAATTGTGGCCAAAGTTAGTTCTACTTTTAAATAATTATAAGCAAAACTCTCGAAAAGCATTTTGAATGCTTTAGAGAATGAGATTATAATTGAGTTGTGGCATAGGAGACTCAATCACATTAATGAGAAAGGTATACAGTGTTGATGTAGAAGAAGGTGATATCTGAGATAGATCGTGTTCACTTTAGAAAGTGTCCTCCCTATTTAGCAACGAAACAACCTAGAGTTTCTTTCAGAGATTCCTCTCCTTTTAGAGAGAAAATTTTATTGCATTTAGTACACTCCGATGTTTGTAGTCCAGTAAAGACAAGTTCACTTGGTGATGCTCAATATTTTGTGATTTTTGTTAATGATCACTTTGGGAGGATTTGGGCTTACACTTTGAAGACAAAGGATCAATTGAGAGAAAGATTGGGAAAAAGTTGAAATGCATTTATACAGATAACGTTGGAGAGTATTATTGTCATTTGATGAGCATTACAAACAACATGCCATTTGACATTAAACTACACCCTTTAAGACACCTCAATAGAATGGAGTAGCTGAGAGGATTAATAGAACACTAGTGGAGAGAGTGAGATGCTTTATTTCACATGCAAAATTGTCTAGTTCCTTTCAGGGTGAAGGTTTGAGTACAATTGTACTTATATTAAATCGTTCTCTTTATGTTGCTTTAGAGTTAGATGTTCTTATGATCATTTGCAGGTTTTTAGGTGCAAGGCATTTGTATACATTCCAAAGGATGAGAGGTCTAAACTTAATGTCAAGATATGACATTGCATTTTTACTGGATATGGTCAAGTTTAGCTTGACTGCAGGTTTTATGATCTAGTTCAACAGCTCTTGAGTAGTCATAATGTTGTGTTTATTAAGGTTCAAACCATCAAGGATATCGATAAAATTAAGAAGAGTGATTTTAGGTTTAATAGTGATATAGTAAACTATCAGTGCCTGTAACAATAGTATCAAGATAGTTTGAGGATGATATTCTAGATAAACAATAAGGTATAGGTGATGGGGATGGGGATGCTCTTCTATAGATTGATGATGATGATGTTTATGATCAGATGCTAGTACCATAGTTAGTTCAATTCCAGTTAGGAGATTTACGAGGATAAGGCAACCATCTACTAGATATTCTTCTGATCAATATATGTTGTTGAATGACGAACGAGAACTTGAGACATTCGAGGAAGCAACAAAAGATGATCATAAAGAGAAATGGAATGAGGCCATACAAGAAGAGATGAAATCTTTATATAAGAACAAGACTTATGAGTTAACAAAACTTCCCAAAGGCAAGAAAGTATTGAAGAATAAATTGGTATTTCAGTTCAAGCATGAAAAGCATAACCCACATCCATGGTAGAAGGCTAGATTAGTTGTGAAAGGTTTTAGTCAAAGGAAAGGTATCAACTTTGATGAGATCTTCTCACTAGTAGTGAAGATGACATCCATTCATGTAATACTTGGTATAATGGCTAGTCTTGATTTGGAAATTAAGTAGATAGATCTCAAAACAACCTTCCTTCATGGTGACTTAGAGGAAGAGATATACATAGAGCAACCAGATGGTTTCAAAGATAAAGGGAAAAAGGATTATGTTTATAGACAGAAGAAGAGTCTCTATAGTTTAAAATAGGAACCAAGATAGTGGTATAAAAAGTCTGAGAATTTAGTATGGAAAACACTAAAGTTATTAGTTTTCCTTTTTTTATTCACTTCAGATTGGGTTATAGTCAAGGTCTTACTTCTCCTCTTGGTATTCATTTCAAATTAAGTTCTAGTCAAAGTGGTTCTACTAGTTTTCCTTTTGTTATTCACTTCAGATTGGATTATAGTCAAGGTCTTACTTCTCCTCTTGCTATTCATTTCAAATTAAGTTCTAGTCAAAGTGGTTCTACTGTGAAAGAGAAGGCATAGATGGAACCATTTCCTTATGCTTTAGTTATTGGTATCTTAATGAAAGTGATGATGTGTACTCGATCAGATATTGCTTATACAGTCGATATGGTTAGTCGATTTCTTCTAATCCTAGGAAAGAACATTAGGTTGTAGTTAAATGAATTTTTAGATATCTTCATGGAACTTTTAGTATATGTTTGTGTTTGTGTTTTGAAGATTACAATCCTATGATAGTTGAATACAAATGTTGATATGGTCGATGATGTTAATTAGAGGAAATCTACTTTAGGATATTTGAACACTGTTTCAGGGGAACAATGTTGTGGTAGTCGAGATTGCAAAAGCGTTTTGCATGTACAAGGAGTTAATATAGATAAAGAACTTTCTTCAAAAACTTGGTTTCCAACAAGATAAATATGAGTTGTTTTGTAATAGCTAGAGTGTTATCCACCTTAGTAAGAATTCATCTTTCCGTTTTCAGTCCAAATGTATTGATATGAGGTGTCACTGGATAAGAGATGTGTTAGAGATGAAGTTGTTACAACTTGAGAAAGTTTACACTGATGACAATGTTGTGGATATGTTATCAATGACTATGAGAAACTTAAGGTTTATTGTTCGATCGTCAGGATCACGATCCCTCACATAAAAGCTTAAAGGGGAAATTTGTTAGGGTCCTGCTCAATAAGACTATACCACATGTATATATAATAAATAAATAAGTAAAAATAAGGTGAGTGCATGTGATGTTGGTGATATCCAATTACGAATTGGATATTAGAAGTTATATTTAACTTCAATATTTTGGGGGACATATATTTCTTTTATACAGATATTATAAAAGGGGTTTCTTCATCTTCTTTTAGTGTGTGCAATCGTGGGTACTTTTTATGTCAGTTTTGCGACAAAAATAAAAATTTGCTAAAGGTTGATTGTCGAAAGTTTCTATTCTCAATAAGGTGAAATCTCTCTAATTGTTATCTTGTTATTACCAATAATTAATTTTCTTGAATATTTATTTTGAGATTGTCTCTAATGGTGCTATAGAATAATAATTTATATTACCCATTATTTTAATATAGTGGAAGATTGACTAGCTTGTGGCAGTGTTTTTTTACTCCTCAAATTGGTGAGATTTTTTAGGTTAAAAATTGGTTGTTGATTGTTGCGGTGTGTGATTTTCTCTTTTATTTGCGTGAGAATTATAATTAATTGCTTCCTCCAAGTTAGAATTTGGGAAAGTTAGTTTGGCTATTCTGTTTTGATATTAGATTGTTTTGTGTTTTTTCCAACAAGAAAAATTATAAAATAAAAGTTAATTGGTTTATTTTGATTTATAAAAACATATTAGTTTACGAAAATTTACTGATTAATTAATAAATCGCTCAAATTTTAACAATAAAAATTATTTAAAAAATTAAAAAAAAGTGAAAAACTAAACTAGTCAAAATTTTTGCAATTAATCTAATTTCAGTTTTTTAATCATCGAAACAAAATAAAAAACAAAATAAAAGAAATAATGGAATATAGTAGCTAGAGTTTGTCAAAATAGGATGACATAGGTCATCATTTTGTACTATTAATAATTATGTACATATCTACCATAGATTTGGACTTTTCCAGAGTTCCGGAAGCCATTAAAGCGGCTCCAAATCCTCTGTCCCATTTATTCGGGACCAATTCTGTCCCCTTCATCCACAACCATTGATTTAGCTGGAGCCCACAAAAATCTATGGTTGTGGATGAATGGAAAAGAATAGGTCCAAAGTAAATGGGATAGATGATTTGGTCCCCATTAAAGCTGTTCCCAATATTTGTAACCTTTTATATGTTTATATGATTATCCGACTCGTTTGAGATGAATTAAGATTTATGATTAGAAGTAATTTCGAGCAATAGTTAATTCATTAAATATGAATTTCTTAAGAAAATAAGCAAGAAAAAAATTTGTTTTCTGTATTTAGTATATATAATGTGAGAAAAAAATCTTGAAATAATTATTGTCACTACTTTTAATAGATAAAGAATTTCAGAGGCAAACGTAATTATGATTAAAAATATAATTAAATTTTATTTTTGTGCATTTAATATATATAATGTGAGGACAATATCTTAAAATAATTATTATCACTAATTTTAATAAATAAAGAGTTTCAGAACCAAATGCAATTACAATTAAAATTAGAATTAAATAAACTTAAATTTTTATATTTTATTTTTAGTTTTTATTTAGCTATTGTATAAATTTTTGTTATATTATCGGAAGCAAACGGTTCCATACAGTTCTGTGTCCAGACTAGGAATGTCAATGGCTACTACTGCTACCATGTCAGCCCCTGGTTTTGGAGGTGTACCGTCTGATTTAGGAGCTGAACCCACTTTCGTTTATTCTGCTAAGTTGGGTTAACTTCGACCACTTGCGATTTTCAGATTGCCTTGCCCATTGTGCAACAATAGGACCCTCTCATCGAAAGACAACGAAGAAACATGAAGTGTTTCTTTTGTTAATTAAGAATGTAATGCATTGAAGTTGTTGATCAATCTCAGACTTGCTGCAAGATAACAAAGACGATGAGATTAAACCTAAGCTCGAATAAGAACTATATGCTGCAGAATTTTCAGGATTGAAGGAAACAAAACATTGTAGAACTCAAATATTTATCAGGAAGGATTTCTCTTATTATTATTGGATTCAACAGATGACAGCGTCCTGGAAACTCGTACCTTAGTTATTGTCAGGTTCAGAAATGAAGAAACAATAACAACTGGAAACGAAACTTCCTGACATGAACGTATTAGTCTCTCTAATTCAGGAATGGTGCAGACTTTTCAACTTCAACTACTTTATGAATAGGTAACTAAATTACAAGTTTTCAGGCATTGGTCAATCCCAAGTTGACTGCTACAAGCCAGGTGCCGGTCGATTTTTGAATTATGCTACAGTGATATTATGAATAATTCAAACTAAAAATCATGCATAACTAAATAAGTTTTGTGGTTATAAAATAAAAAATATGTTATGGTGACAATATTTTTAAAAATGTTTTATGTTTTTTATTATAATTACAAACTTAATTTTTGTAAAATTAAATATCTAATTATGACCTTATAATTTTTTTTTTACATTATACCTTCATAAGTTATTTTACATTTAAAAAATTAATACTAAACAGCTAATTTTACTAAATACTTTTAACAAACAACCAATATTATCTGTTGGTCAAATTAGCTAATAATTAGCTATTAGCTAACTGCTGATAAAATCAGCTAACAACTAATGCAATCCGCTGATTACTAATTAGGGCCCTCGTTTGACAAATAACTTATCAATTATTTTTAACTAATTTAAAGATTTTAGCTGTTTGATATAAAGAAGTTTGATAATCAGCTAATTAAATTAACTGATTGAACCCAATCCTGATTTTCAAAAAGCTACTAATAGCAACGTTTTGGTCTTCAATTTATTAAAACTGTGTGTTAATGACAATGGTAGCCATTCTTTGCTAAGTAAACTGCCATCAATTGTCACGTAGTGTTACAGAATATAAGTTGTTTGGTGTGTGCACCTCAAAGGTTCTCTTTATGTTGCAATGTTCAAGCGACCATCCATAGCCATTGCAGGTATATATAAACAAATAATAATTTAATAGAAAATATTTTTAAAATATAATAGTTTAAATAGAAAATATTACAATAAAATTTTATAATTTTATATAATTTTTAAATAATATTCACAAGTTGATTTTATTACTCATTTAAAATTAAGAGATGAAATAATTTTAAATTAACTAATTAATAAAAATATTTATATATTTATTTTGTAATTAAATATTTAAAATCTAAATTCTTATAAAAATATTTAAAGAAATATTAAGATACAATATTTATGTTCTTATAATTTTTTTAAAATCATATCCTTATAAGTCATTTTACATATAATCGATTAATATTAAATAGTTAATTTTACTAAACATCTTTAATAAACAGTTGATATTAACTGTAGGTCAAATCAACAGTTATAATCTACTATTAATTAATTACTAATAAATCAACTAACAACTAATGCAATCAACTCATTGTTAAACAAGGCATTGATGTTTAAGATGACCATAATTTAATTTCGTAGATTCGCTGTGGATACATACTGATTTTTGTTTCAATATAGGATCTGTTCTCTCTGAACATTGGTTGTTTTTTTGTCTCAATCTAGTATCGAACATTCCCTTCAACTACAAAATGGTATTTGCCTCATTGTAGCATCATCGAACTACATATCTAACACACGATACATCTCACCCTCTCAAAAATCTCAAAGCACTTCGTAGTTTTGCATTTCTCAATCACAACAATACATCATTTACACGTAAATGTTTTCTTTTAATTTTCAAAAAAAAAAACATTACATCATTTACAAACACTACACTGTGATGCGTGAATACACACGAAACTGGTTGGATCAGTGGTGTTGCGGGAATACCCTAATCACATTTCAGGTATTATTATTACTCTATGCGTCCTACATCACTGCATAATTATATTCATAATTATGATTTGAAACATCAACTTAACAAAGCTCCCAGATTTATTACAATATATCAATCCCAACAATTAAACATATTGATAGGTGTCAAATCAATAGAAATAAATCACTTTAATTCACTAAATACAAGTATAGAGTGAATAGAGATCATTTGTATAGAGAAATGGTAGATTTATCTCTTTTAGAAAAACAAACAGTAAAATTGAGGGGTTTTAATTGATAAAAATAAGTTAACAATAACTCAATTAAAAAAAACAAAGATGTAAATAGATTTAAGAAATTAAACAAGAGAGAAAGCTTCTAATCAAAGGATGTATTTCTACTTTAATTCCATTGCTTGATAATCATTGCAAAAATCAACTTATACATTCTTAAATGAGATGGTTATATTTATCGACGAACGCTCTAAATAACTAATTCTCCTTTTTTTTGATAATTAAGGGATGCCCATTAATTGCTTCTCTAATTGAAAGATAACTTTTGAAAATTGCCCAGCAGGATTTAATTTTCTGACAGCATTAAGATGTAAAGAAACCCAGTTCTAACCAATAAACACACAACTAAGTTCATTTAGATTAGGTTATTCATTCTCACGACATAGATTAAAACACTTATAAGGTGATAAAATTATGTCGATTGCCACTTTATTAGTCTAAACACATAATTACAGATGTGTAGTTCTAATTAGCTATCAACTATTCCAAATATAGACCTTTTATTTAATAAATCATAAAATCATCATAGACATTAAATTGAAAGAATAAATAAATACTTAGGAATATATAAGATAGATATAAACTATTAGATCTCACAATTTCATGAAATTAATGCTTCAATATAATCCTCTAACTAGAATAAATAATTTAGTTACAAACCATAAAAATTAAAGAACACATAAGAATTGTTAAAAATAAAATTACAGTTTACGTAAGGAAACTGAGATCAAAACCAAGGTTTAGAGCCAAAAGCTCCAAACGTCGACGTACAAAACCCCGAGTTTTTTAGAACCCAGCATATGTCCCCAAAATCAACATACAGAGCCAATTTGTTCCACACTTGCGTTTTGTCTGTGTCTCTGCTGCCGTTTTACTCTTTTTATTTTTTCGTATCCACTTCAATCATATTAATCCAATATTTTTATAAAAATTATTTTTAAAATACTAATATTATAATAATTAAGATACTTATTCATTAAATTTTCTTCTTTCTTTCTTTAAGTTTATGATTGTCATTAATCAATTTTACATCTTTTAAGCATCCAATGACAATTTGTAATTCAACTCACAAATTATGAATTCTTCATTTTCTTATACCCTAAAATACAATTGACAATATAGTCGTTGTCTCTAATTTATAGACACATTAATATTTTATCTTGTGGACAATCTATTCTGCTTCTCTTTAAAAATATCTCTGACACGCCAACAATTCCGGTCAAAAGTGGTAGTTGACACGTCAACGCTTCCGGTCATCAATTTTCACTCTTCTAACTCTATTAAAAAAAAGCAATATATGATAGGTCACGTATTTATTTCAAACCACATTCACCTAAAAACTTAAAAAAGATACTTGATTTTTTCTTAAAATTTTAAAATTAGATGTTTATATATATATATATATGAGTAAAACATAATTATGATATCACCTCCAAGTAATGTCTTGGGACAAAGAAGAGTTCAAACATCAAAACTTGGATCTTTCTTTCTGTATATTTTCCTACGTAGACTTGTACTCGGTCTCAGTTGAGTGCTTTTTTTCTTCCTTTCACATGATGAACCCAGCTATTTTACATTTTGAAGGCTTTTTCAGGGAAGATCATCTTGTATAGCAGCTTCTTATACTTATATCCATCCACGTAGTGGCTTTCTTATTGTGAATTATATGCAATCTGCCTCGGTCATCTTCTTACTATGGCTTCCTATTCCTTAGTATCTTCTCAAGGTTCTCAGAAATATGACCTTTTCCTGAATTTCAGGGGTGAAGACGTCCGTTTCAACTTCCTCAGCTATTTGATCGCAGCTCTTAATCATGCATCTCTCAATATTTTCGTCGATTACAAAATTAAAAGGGGCGAGGATATTGAGTTAGCACTTATGGACGCAATCCAAGATTCCAAGGTTGCCTTAACTATTTTCTCTGAAGGTTATGCTTCTTCCTCGTGGACCTTAGACGAACTTGTGAAGATTATGGAGTGTAGAGAAAATCCTATGCTCAGACAAAAAGTTATTCCTGTTTTCTATCATGTAACTGCTTCAGATGTTACAAACCAAAGTGGGGTTTTCGCTCAAGACTTTGCTAAACATGAGAGTGACTATAAAACAAGCAGAAAAGTACCTAATTGGAGAGCTGCCATGGAAGCTGCTGGTCGTCTGGCTGGAAGAAGCGTGAAGAAAACAAGGTATAGTTACTAATTCTATGATTCGTTTAGGGATGACAGGTCACTAAAAGTGAGATCATTTTGTTATAATTGAACAAAACAGCATCATTTTAATTTTTAAGCTGCTCCTGAGCTGGAGCAGCATGATCGATTGTCATCCCTATTTCTTTAATAGAGACTATGAGTAACATGATTGATCCACGAAAAAATTACTGTCAATCATGGATTTCATTTTTAATTATTACAGTTCTATTTTTGCAGCCCGGAGTTTGATGCAATGGTTCAAATTGTGAATGATGTATTGGAAATTTTAGAACGCAAAGCGCCGGAATTTCCAGATAAATGTTCACAAAAGCTGAGAGATAGTCAAGAACCTGTACTTTTTGAGCCCAAAGGTCCGATATGGTCTATCTCATCATGTGATCAAGGAATATATGGTCAGGACTTAAAAACAATATTGGTCTCAATATGGCATGAGTCAGAGCAACCACAGATTCTAAACATGGAATCCAGAGATTCCAAGTTTGGTTCTCAAGCTGGAGGGAAGTGTTACATAGAAGAACTTGATGAAGGGAATCAAATTGAGGCATCAAGTTCCTGGTCGAAACCTTCTTCCACTAGTTCAGCTGATGAATCACAGACCTCAAGAAGTGGTCTTCCCAACCTTCATGCAATAAAACGTGCAAAAAAAAAGCTTGCCCAGGTACATAATTTACTTTCAAGTTATCCATGGACTCCTGACAATTTTTTTATCAAAAAAGCAATGCATTACTACGCCTACCATAGCAAGCACGGTCACCACTAGTTCATATTATTGGACTCCTTACAATTTTTGCACTGGACAAGGAATGCCAATGGTTACTCCTCCCACCATGCCAGGAACCTGTTGTTACTATTGGACTGATGGATGTAATACTTATATGTATCAAATATAGGCGTCATTATATAAATATGATATTTCAATTTAAAAAAGGTTATTTAACCATTATTTTAGTTATATGTAAAAGTGTTTTAATATGTAAAAGTATTTTAGACAAAATTAACTATAAAACTATTAAAATAATGATATAGCTTAATCTTTTCAATTTAGAATAAATAACGAATATCAATATTTTCTCGAGTTTCAAAACAATATGGTGCTAGGTTGTTCTTTGTTCGTCAAGATGTAATGCTTGGAAGTTGTTCATCGGTCTTAGAAACAACAATCATTTTTCGGCGATGATAATTTTAATATTATTAATCATATAAACTTTACAAATCGTGTAATAACTAATCACATGATAATTTCTATTAAATTAATTTGACAAATATTTATCAAAAACATCTAAATTTTTTTAATATCACAAAATAATTTTTAATAATTTAGTACCATAAGAGAATTTTTTAAGTAATTAAGACCTTAAAATAATTTTTTTGAAAAATAAATAATGCATAAGGAGGAAAGTGAAGCAATGGATAGTTGAAGAAATTGACTATTTAAAGCAGAGCAACAACACTTGTGAATAATAGATCAACGAGCATACAACGAAACGATTATACAATGATCATATAGAGTTAAATACTCAGAGTTGCAAAATCCTTGAGCTACATTCATATTCTTGAGAGCTATATCATTATCAATGTTCCTTAGAAAGTGAAATCACTCTATTAAAATAGACAAATTGTTTAGATTTACTTTTATTCTTTCTCTATAAGCTTTTAGAAGCTTGTTACACACTTGAAGTGTGTTGGAAGGTTGGAGAACTTTGAAAAATATGTACTCGTGAGCTTGAAAAGGCTCACCAAATTTAATACTCGGTTTATTATAGTGAAATACTCAAGTTGGATTCTTGGGGACTGGACGTAGGCTTGGGTTGTAAGCCAAACTAATATAAATCGATTGCGTCCTTCCGTGTCTTCTCTTAACTTTAAATTTTTTGCATTATATTATGTGTGTATTTATTTCTGCAAGAGGCTCCTATTTTTGACTTGGAAGAGGTTGATTCTATTTTAATAGGTGCCTTCTGTTTAAATTATTTTTAACATGACTTTTTGTTTAGTAGACTCCTGTCTTTTAAAAGGCTTTACCGATTAACAGGCTATTTCTTCTTTAAACACGAGCACACTCCTTTCATTTAATAAACTTCTTTCGTGTTTTAAATAACTAACGTGAACCTTTCCTTTTAAATGTTAACTAGTTCCTGTTGAAGTTTGATGGGACCCTTCTAAGTTATTTACGCTTTTCTTTTACGAAGGATTTTTATTGTACAAAGTTTTTATACACACAATTCACCCCCCTCTTGCGTGTGTTTGCTTGATATCATTTAGTATTAGAGCAAGCATTAGTGTCTTCAATTTCTATCTTTTTATGTGTTAATTTCTTTATTCTTGAGGTTTGAAGTTATATTTAAAGAAAATTAGTCTGTTTTATGTCACGGTGTATTTTGGAACCAAATAGAAAGAACTGTGAAGATTTTGGGACAAAAAGAGCTGAACCAGATGTTGAACCTAACTAGACATGGCTTGGTGTAGTGATACCTAGTGGGTGGAAGCACGCATCAGTTGGAATGAATGAAACGTAGTCGTTGGGCCAACATGCAAGCAGCCAAACAGCACAGCATGCAAATGTTGAAAGCAAGAGGAGCTAAACAGCAAGGACGCAAGAAGAAAACACAGCATAGCGGAGACCAAAACGCAACAACCAGAAGGCATGAAACGTAGCAGGTTGGAACTATAAAGCAAACGACATAGCGCAGGAGTGAAACACTGAAACAGAGAAGTATGGGTTTAAAGGGCGTGAACAGTAACAGTGGACCAAGAATTAATTCATAAAAATCACTCAACCCAAAACATAGACGTTTGATAGGAGGGTTTCAAGTGAGACGTGAACAGTGAGGTGGCCACTAATATTATTTGTCCCATTAGCTACAGTAATGACGAGAAGAAAAATAGAAAGCTTGCGACAGAACCAACTATAGTGGCGACTGAAGAAACGAGAAAAAGAGGAGAACACGTCTAGAGAAGAACAACACCGTGATATTCCCAAATAAAAATCAAGCCGTAAGAACACCCGTGACAGTCCTAAATAGTTAGGGGAAATTGTGATGTTAGGTAACTAAACTCTTATTTCTTGGTTTACGGAATCCTAGTTATTGAACACTGAATGTTGTGAGACTTTCGTTCTTTATTTGAATCGATTTATTAGTCAAGTATTAATTATTTTGTTGGGTTATTATTTGATTATGGATTTTATAGCTAGGTGCACAACTAGTTTGTGATTTTATTCAATCAATTGCTAGATTAAATAGCTTAGCGTTCAATTCTTTTAATCAATAATAGTGACTCAAAATTTTGTCTACTACGTAGGGATACGATTCTAGGAAAAATAGTTATCTAGGCTAAATATACATCGTATATATGTTGTCTAGTTTGTCGATTTTCTTGATTCGTAAAGTTATTAATTAATTAAATCTAAGATCGTATCCAAGTTATTGATTAATAAGGGTAATTCTAATACATGTTTCGGTTAACTAAACATAAGAGAAAATAGGTAAAGAAATTTACCACGATGAATGCTTAACTAATAAATTGATTATTTTTAGTGTCAATGATCAATGCAAGTTCAATAATGATGGAGATCGAAAACCGAGATTTATTCCTATCGATTGTTAGATTCTCATCGTTTTGCTATTAGTTATTTTTTTCAATTTTGTATTCCAATTAAATTCTATTTAATTCACAATTAAAACCCCCTTTTCTATTGCGTAACTACTAACGTCTGAACTCCTCCTGGGAACGATCCCTACTTTCCACTACTATATTAATTTGTGTTGCAAGAAGTTAATTTCTTTTTATATTTGGTTGCAGGAGACAACATTTACCAAATTTTGGCGCCATTGTCGGGGAGTTTTGACGGTTTATGTATGTTACATATTCGAATCAATCTGAAAATTTATAGTACAATCTTGAAATTGAGAAAACAACAAAGGCATTAAGAAAGCAGACGAAAGAAAGACAACAAGTACTAAGAGAAGAACAATATAGGGAAAGGAACATGGCTACAAATCGCACTCTATGCCAACTGGCTGCTCTAGCTGAGGACCGACAGCCTCACTGCATTAATTTTTTGAATTTAGGTGATAATAACACTTTTAAGTTGAAGTTGGGACTGATTCACTTGTTACCTATTTTCCGAGGCACATTAGGAGAAGATCCTTATAAGCACTTGAAGGAGTTTGATGTTGTTTGCATGGGGATGAAGCCTACTAATGTCATCGAAGAGCAGATGAAATCGATGGCTTTTCCCTTTTCTTTGAAGGATGATACTCAAGATTGGTTATGTTATTTACTAACTAGAAGTATTACAACATGGGCAGAGATGAAGAAGCTATTTCTAGAGAAGTTTTTTCCAGCTTCCAAGGCTGCCAATATCAGAAAAGAAATTTGTGGCATTCGGCAAAACACCAGGGAGTCATTATATGAATATTGGGAGAGATTCAAAAACCTGTGTGCAAGCTGCCCCCGTCATCAAATTAGCGAGCAATTGTTGATTCAATATTTTTATGAAGGTCTTTTTGATAATTCAAATTATTCTTATATGATTTTGGGATGAGTTGGAACCAAATTGACTTATTTCTATATGAATTTGAAACTTTAATTGGTTAGTTCTCACACATTTCAACTTTATTGCTTGATAGGTATAAATGGATAGATTTTGGGGATAAAAGGCATCACTTTTGCCGTGGATGTCAGATTAAGGTCACTCAAAGACGCTTTCGAAGAGGACTCCGAGTTCTACAACTTTGTGAAGACTCCAAGGAGAGATTCTATCAACTAAAGGGTCAAAAGGGTGCATTTTGCAAATGACCAGTGTATGTCCGTGTAATAGACATTGTCGGCCCAAGGACGATGTACTTTCCCTTGTTTGGAAAAAACTAGGTTTCTTTAAACCCAAGACACTATAAATACTCATTTTATGACCTAAATAAGGGGACATTAAAAATAAGGCAACCACATAAGGAGGAACTGAAAAAGAGACAAAGGAGAAGCTTTAGAGGATTAATCTAAGCATTGGAAGCAATCTTATTTTATGTTCTCTCTACCTTCTCTCTCTACTCTTTCTTGAATGTTGACCAGCTTTATATGTATGGTTTTTGTTATCATGTTCTAGAACTAAACCTCATTTAGGGTGAGGGATGTAGCCTATTTGGGGGATTGATTTGTATTTTATGGATTGATGGGTGTGAATGAAAGTTCTTGGGTTATGTTTATCTCTCTTGCATTTCACTGTTATCTCTATGTTTGATCTCCATAGTTGCAATCTTAGGAATCATATGATGGACTAAGAGGTGAAGTATGGTATATGCTCTAGGAGGATAAACACCTTAAACTTAGTGATAGAGATATCCTAAGCTAGTGTGATAACTTGTGGTTGCTTGTTCTTCATGGATTTAACTAGTTAGTTTGCACATTGAGAGATGGTAATCAACTAGTTAAATGCTCTCATATGTCTTGAGAGAGAATATGAGTAAAGTAGTACAATAGTTATTGTAACCTAGCATTCAATCAAGTTCATGATGTATTAATCAATCTCTTGAATTGGTGAACCCTAAGCCCTAAGTTTAAATCATCAAATTATCCTTATTTGTTGTTTTTCAGTTTTTATAATTTACTATCTATCCAAATCCAATCATCTTTTAAATTTATTGTTAAATTCGTTTAAGTAATTAGGGTTAATTTGGTGGTGAGTGTTATAGTCGTTGTGGGAGACGACCTTGGAATACTCAATTCGTAAGTGTTAGGAATGATTCTGTGCGTTTACAGATTTTGTCAACCAATCATCATCATCATCGTCATCATCATCACTACATCCAATCCGAAGTCCCACAATAAAGTGGGGTCTGGAGAAGTCTGATAGTACGCAACCTTACCCCTACATAATAGAGAGGCTGTTTTCGGTAGACGCACATGCAGATGTGAAATAAAAGAGTGATGCAGATTAAAAAGGGAATAAATAAAATTGGCATACTAAATAATTATGTAAATAAAATTACAATAAATACATAAATAAATAAAAATAAAATATATCCAAAGGATATACTTGATGGTATCCAGATCTGCTAGTACCTGATAAGCTACAAAGTTTGGGTCTTCTTGTTCAAACAAACACAATGTTTTCTTAAAATACAATGGTATCTTATCCAATAAGTTTAGAACTAAATTTGATAATAAAAATCAATGATATATCCTAAAGCATCGATATAATCTTACATATCACATTGAATAAAATATTTATTTGAAGGAAATTTTATAAGAGAATAGTTCTCAAGATAAGCAGAGCGAGTAATACGAACTTTCAAATCTTATGACAATACATCTAATTGAAACTAGTGCAGTTATTAATAGTTGAAAGGTTATGATATATTAAAAGATTCACTTCTATAATGTATTCAAAGATTTTGTTTTAAGGATTATCTTTTCATCTCGAAATCCATTAGTCATAAAAACATCCAAGAAATCAGTTTTCAAATAGTCTAAGGCTTCTTTATCCCTTTTATGTAACATTAATGACATACCCTTGTCTCAATCCCAAGAATTCCACTCCTCAGTCATCTTTTTTTCTCTTAATAAGACTTTTGGTTTAAGAGTTTTGACAGAGAACAACTAATTCTACAAAAGGCTCTTATGGACTTCCATTCTTTTGAGTATTCAGAGGTCCATACCATAGAAACATGATCAATTAGATGAGGCAAGGTTTACTAATGAAACATAAAACTTTTGCTCAACAGAAGAATGATGCTTATAACAAACCATAGCCTGGAATTTGGTGGAAGTTGTTGTCTTTTAATTTTAATAAAAATTAAACGAGTTAAATGTTTCAAACCCCAAAATTAATGGGTTAAAAAGATCTTTTCAATTCTCTCAATTTAGACTTAAACTACAATTATGACTTGTCGTCACCTTTTTATAAATGGCTCTTCATCATTTTCATGATTTAGATAGATGTTGATTTTGTGATGTTTTATACAACTTAATATTTCAGACTATCCCTATATTGATGATAAATTTTATGATATACATTAAAATGAGGTAGGAAGATGATCTTGTAGTAGTTTATTAATGTTGTAAAAATAATGTAATATCATTATTCTTCTTTTATTTTTACATTCCCTATGTTGTCATTGGTAACAAACTCAGGTATAACTGCCACTATTGGCTAACGAAAGGCAAATAAAACAACAAATATTCCTTATTTGATTCTTTCTTAAATTTTTTCTCTTCATAATTTCTCTTTGCCAACCTTCTCTCTTTCCTCACCTAAGTTTTAAAACTTTTTTCTATATCAATTAGCATCAAAGAGACAATTATGTTGTATTTACATATCCTATAAAACATCCCCATGGCAGAAGGTACCAACAGATAAGACATCAAAAGGCTGAAAGAAACTCTCAAAAATCAACTCAAAGAAGTGCATAGGGAGGTGTTAAAGGCACAACTTAAGTTACAAGATGCTCAAGCCCAATAGAGAAGGGAGATGATGGAACTATATATGATGTTCCAATAGTTCATTACCTTACCAAATCCTTAAATGACTCTGTTTCATCATTCTGATGTAGGAGGTCAATTCATTTTTAAACCAGAGAACAACCCACATACTCTGCACTTATGAGATCCAATCATATGGAGTTCCTTATATTTGATGGGATAGAGCTCAAGAGCTGGGTGTTTATAGCTAAACAATTTTTCTTAATAGACCGCATTTTGATGAATATGAAAGTAAAAATAGTGGTGTCCACTTGTTAGCTGTTTTCTCTGATATAAGGGATGAACTGACATATAAAGAGTACTTAGTGACGCTTATGCAAAGGTTTAGAAAGGAGACATGTGAGGACTATAATGACGACTTTAAGAAGTTACGACAAATTGGGAGCATGCAAGATCACTACTCTATATTTGGTAGTTATTTATTTTATTTATCTTAAAGTACCTTAAGCATATCTAGTTAGATTATTCCTCAAGGGGCCAAAACTAGAGATTGAGATACCCTTAAAACTACTAAATCCTAAAACTAATACTTTAGCTAAGAATTAAGAAGCTATAGCTTCAGTTTGCTTTACTAATTACAAAAGGACTAATAAAACATTATCACCCCACACTAACCTTATTCCATTAACTACTGCTTACTCTCTTCCAAATGTGAATCACCAAGATGGACTCCTACCTACACCTATAAGAACGCCACCTAAAACCATGTCCTATAAACCTCCCTCGAAGCCTAGTAGGTAACTCAACAGAAAAAAGTTCAAAGAGAAGAGAGCCAAAGCGCTAGTTTTTGGTATGATGAAATATACAACCTAAGCCATAAATACAAAAAAAAAATAATGGAACTTATGGAAGATGAAGACTCAGAACTAATAGTGGAAAGGGAAAAAGAGGAAGCAACCCTATACAAGCCATATTGGGAACTTCTATAAGGAATTTCGAACAAATATGAGTTCTAAGAGTGCAAAAAGGAGGACCTATACATATAATCATAAACAATGGTAGCACATATAATCTTATAGATGCTTCACTAATAAAGAAGGGGTCTTATGAGTGTTCCCCTACGAGAAACCTTAGGGTACATTTGGTTGGGGGTTTAATAATAGAATGAAATAAAATGGAATATTATTCCATCGTTTGGGAGGAGGGTTTATAATATGATGGAATGGAATGGGATGAAAGAGGAGGGTTTCATATTACATTCTATTCCATCCTAAACAGTAAAAGTGAAAAACTTCCGATTTGAGGAGTGTAGGATAGAATGCAAAATAACAAACAACTTTACATTATAATACATTATAAATCCTTCATCCAAACAACATTTCACTATATTACATTATAAACCCTTCCATCCTTCCCAAACAACAATTTTCTAATATTACATCCATTTATATTACATTCCATTATAAACTATTCCATTCTATTAAAAAC
>JAOQMP010000208.1:2669094-2686730 GCA_027563575.1 Erythroxylum pedicellare
CATCATGCTATTTGCCATTAAGAATATATGTCCTTTTCGAGAATTGACAGTGGACTACAATGAGCTATCAGAAACATAGAGGTATACTATTTGGTTCTATATTTCAAATATGAATTCATGACGATTGTTTATTTGTTGATAATACATTTTCCTGGTCATAAGCTTTTGTCAAGTCCTTGAGTAATGAAACTTTGCTCCAGTGCCCGTGATAATATCTTAATTTATTGCATGTGTTCTATCTTTCTTTGTTTGATATATTTTGTCAGTTTTTGCGTAATTACTCTTTTAACCTGGTCACTGTTATCATGTTACATTTATACATGGTCTATTGAAAACAGTCTTTTTTATTATGTAAAAATAAGGTTGAATTCGAGGTAAGACGACGATTATTAGATATCTTGAATATTCCAGACTCTCCCTACTTTGTCACTTTTTTGACATCATTGAAACATTCGCTTGGTTTTATTAGGTTACTCTCTTCCCTTTGTTGACTTGTGGCTGTCGGTGTGACCTATCTAGAAGAAGAAGAAGAATCACATTCAAAGAATCTGGTTATAAATCTTCGCTCTTCCATCCCCATTTTCCCTTGGCATTTTACTCTTCTTGTACTCAAACTTTGTCACCAGCAACATGCAACAGAAGTTTGACGTTTTCCTGAGTTTCAGAGGCGAAGATGTCCGCTACAATTTCCTCAGTCATCTCGTTGCAGCTCTTGGTCAAGCATCGCTGGAAATATTCGTGGATTACAAGATTAAGAGGGGAGACGAAATCAACCTTGCACTGATGTCTGCAATTGAAAACTCGAAGTTGGCAATTACTATTTTTTCAAAAAACTTTGCCACTTCAAGGTGGTGTTTAAATGAGCTTGTCAAGATCATGGAGTGCAGAGAAAATCCCAGAATCAGACTAATAGTGATACCTGTGTTCTATCACGTATCTACAGCTGATGTGAAATCCCAAAGACGGAGTTTTGCTAAAGCATTTGCTGTTCATGAAAATTCTGAATATCTTGACAATCGCAGAAACGTTCCAACATGGAAGGCTGCCATGAAAAAGGCAAGCAGTCTCTTAGGGAGAAGTGTAAAAGCAAAAAGGTAATATCCTGATTTAGAACTCCTCCCTCCTACGTTGATTTTTCCTGATTCATCACAAAACAAATCAAACTGAACTTGATTCAACAGTAAGACGGAATACCAAAATAAGATGATATACATATTGTTTTAGCTTCAATGTTAAAAGCAAAATTTTAGAGTTCGATTGACTTTTAGGCTTTCGTTTTGAATTCAGTAGAAAATTTTGTTTTTTCAGCCGTCTGTTTCTGTTTCTGTTTTTTATTTTCTATTTTTATTTTCAAATTAATTAAAAAAATTTAGTTTTTATTTTAGTTTTGATTTCTGTTATCAAAATTAATGAAAACTACAAAAATTAGTTTTTATTTTTTTATAATTCAGTTTAGAATCAACTAAATATATATTATTTAATTTTTTGATATATTAATTATTAATAAAAATTATAAATAATTTAATTTAATTTAATGTTATATATTTAATTAATTTAAACTAATTATTAATAAAAATTATGAATTATTTTATTATATTTTTATATTTTATAATTA
Organism: Erythroxylum pedicellare; assembly: GCA_027563575.1. NCBI lineage: Eukaryota > Viridiplantae > Streptophyta > Magnoliopsida > Malpighiales > Erythroxylaceae > Erythroxylum > Erythroxylum pedicellare. Next base: position 2,670,710 of record JAOQMP010000208.1, read on the forward strand.
AATGATTATTAATAAATATAATTAAATTTAAAATATCTTTAAAATATATATATTTCAAATAAATTTTGACTAAATAATATAGATATTGATTCTAAACGAACGGAGAGTCTATCAGACTTTTTTTTTTTCCCTAACTCCAATCTTACTTGTCCTTGGCAGCCCCGAGCATGATGTAGTGGTTGACATTGTAAATGATGTTCTGAAAGCCTTGGGACGACCATCAATGGAAAATAAAGTCAATGACTCCTCCAACTCTATTAAGTTGATACAAACTTTAGAGCTTCAAGTCAAAGGTAACATATGGACTCCATCTTCATCATCATCTCAAGGCATACGTATCGAGACTCTAGATTCACTCCTGAACATGCTCAAGCTTCAAGCTCAACCATCGTCATCATCAGTTTCCGTAGAGTGCAATCCTCAAACATGCTCCATTTACCGTCAAAATGAGGGGTGCAAAATTACGAGAACACCATCAGGTTCTGTCCAAAATTTATCTTATCCTACAACTGGTGAGTTATATTTGCCTGGTGCAAGGGAGACATCTAGTTCCTTTTTTTTGTCAGGAACAGAGGGTAGGATTGTCTTGTACTTCACAAGTTCACAGGTAATTAGAAAAACTTATGATAACTGTCATGAAGTTAGGATGATATTCAGGGCATTACGAGTCCTTGTCGACGAAAGAAACACTAATGCAGCGCCTGAGTACACGAAAGAGTTGAAGAATGTGCTTAAGAAAAACTTTTGTTTGCCACAAGTGTTCATCAATGGAAAGTACATTGGGGGTGCTGATGTGATCAGGGAAATGAACGAGAATGGAAAGTTGAGGGGCCTTGTTGAGCGATTTCCAGTTCGAAATCGTCCACCGTATTGTAATGCTTGTGGAGAAGTTTCCATCGTCAGCTGTCCATATTGCAAAGATGGAAAGAACTGCTCAGAGTGTAATGACAGAGGAATGATCAAATGCCATGTTTGCCAATCATGAATCATGATGCTCCACATTGCTTATTTAGGCTTTGCAAACAAGTCCAAGTTCGATCATTTTCCAATTTTTTGGGCTCATCAGTTTTGGTAGACTCGGAAATTTAACTTCAAAACTCGTTAGTGTTGAGGAATTTTACTCATTTTGGCATATATCTTTTTAGTTGTTAAAAAGTAACAGACTGAGAATGTTAAATTATTTCTAAATTAATTTACGAATATATTTATATCATTTAAAAAAAGTTGTTGGGAATTAAATAAAATTATGAAATGTCTATTTTTTTTGTTTTATGCCAAATTTTTAATACGAGAATAGCCTATGTTGCATTTCAAGTCATTATATATTGATAAAAAGAATTGTTGAATTTGTTTCTTCTTTTAACTTTGAAATTGAAGTAATTTTATCACTAAGGTCAACTGTTTTTTGAAAAATGAAAATTTTCATTATTGTAGACAAAGCTATAACAACATTACAATGAATCCTATGTTGTTAGCCTCTATACAAGCATTAGAGCTAAATATACAAAAAAGATGCTACTTACAAGGAATAAGTCAAAATGAGCAAAATATCAAGTTAAAATTGCCATCGACTTCTCATGTCAGGAGAAAGTGAGTGATGCAAATTGTATGCAAAGATAACTACTCGAATCCAGTTAACAATTTTGTCAACTAGCTAATATTTGCCCACTTCATTGGTAAATCTCCTACTGTTTCTTTCCTTCTAGATAGTGTAGATGGTAGTGGTGAAAGCTACTTTACAAAGTACAACATTTGAAACCCCCTGCATTGAGCTACAAATAACCCAGTTCAAAGTATTTTCCCAATCATATGTACAATTGTTTCCTGGAAGCATATGCAAAATCCTACTCCATATAGCTTTCGAGAATGTACAAAGGAAAAAAAGATGGTCAAGATCTTCCACTTCCATCTTACAAAGTACACATACGTCATTAACATTTCCTTGCCATTGACTAAGGGTCTTGAGCCTGTTCTTGATAGCAAGCCATATGATGGCGGATGCTTTAGGATTCAAAGATTGCTTCCAGAGTAGATTACACCAAGGAACCTCATTCAAGTAGGATGATAAGAGCAAATGACAAGAATTATCAGTAAACTAACCACTTAGGTGAATAGTCCAAGGGATAACATCTTCATCCGGATCTTAAAGTTGAGGGAAAAGATTCATTAGAGAGCCAAAACCTCTGAAATTCCCACTCCATGTATCATATCTGATTAAGTTGGAAACTTTGAGATTCAAAGGAAATCTATTCCTCAAATGTATAGCCTCCAGATTACGGATAAGAAGGCCATAATCAAGCCAATTATGAAATCAAAGCCAAGTCTTTTCACCATTACCAATCCAATGTTTAATGCAAGGACACATAAGGTCTCTCTGACCCATTATCTATGTAAGAACCCAAGAGAACTCCCTTGTACAAGTAGCTTGCTAGAAATTGGAGTTTTTGATCTGATACTCATGGGTCCATTTAGTCCAAAATGCATTTTTGTTTATGTAGAGCCTCCAAATTCTCTTACGCATTAGGATCTTCTGCATGATTGTGATAGAAATTATTCCCAATCCTCCAAACTTCTTAGGGATGGTAACTTCACTCCATTTAATCTTTGCCTTCTTAGTATTCTCTACTCTACCTGACCATAGGAATGCTCTCATGATTCTATCTGTCTCTTTTACAGCCTTCCTAGGTAGAGTGATATGAGTAGTCCAATGTAATTGTAAACCACTTAAGACAGAGATAATAAAAGTAAGTCTAGCAACGTAGAGAGAAATTGATTTTTCCAAGCTTGGATTCTAGATTTAATCCTTTCTATGAGAGGCAAACAATCTTGATATTTTGGCTTGGAAGAGGTGATTGGAACACCTAGGTAGCCGAAAGGAGTTGAATGAACATTGAGGCTAATTACACTTCTTAGTTCATCCATATTCCTGACATCTGCAGACAAGTCTATGCTACTTTTATCAAAGTTGAGTTTCAAACTAGACCATTTCTCAAATACATTTAGAGCACTCATCAAGATTGTGATAGAATGTGTATCAATCCCACACATAAGCATGAGATTATTCGTATACATTAGATGAGTCAAGTTGATCACACTACACTTATAATGAAATTGGAATCCTCGGTTGCATGAAATCAACTTGCTTAACAGTCTTGACAAGCCTTCCATTATAAGAGTAAATAGATAGTTGGATAGGGGATCTCCTTGTCGGTTTGGTTGGGATACCATTCACAAACACACTCAATGTGGGGGTTTGGATAATGTCATTATGCAAGTAACAAATTGTGAAGGTAACTTCAAAGCATCAAGACATATCTGTATAAACCTCCAACTAATTGTATCAAAAGCTTTGAAGAAGTCAATTTTGAGTAGACAGCTTCTGATATTTTTACCTGAGTTTTAATCCTTCAACAATTCTTGTAGAGAAGAATATTATCTACTATGTTTCTGTCAAGAATGAAGGCCCCTTGTACGGAATTGATATTTCTTGATAGAGCCACTTTAAACCTCTCTCCTAGAAGTTTGGAAATTACTTTATAAATTGTGTTGCAGTAGGAAATAGGTCTAAAGTCATTCATCGTCCAATAGGATTGCTTTTTGGGTACCAAGCATACGTAAGTATGGTTTATTTCTTGGAGCATTTTGGATGAGGCAAATAATTCTAAGACTACCTCAATGAAGAGGTTGCTTGTGATATTCCAACTTTTATGAAAAAATGAGAGTGGTAAACCCATCAGGCCCAAGCGATTTAAAAGGATGGAGGCTAAATAATACTCTCTTGATGTCATGTTCAGTAAATGGAGTGACCACATATTCCTTGATATCTTTATCAATAGTACAATCAAAGAGCCGCAAAGCATTGGGACTAGACTCAGTTGTATCAACAATACCCATTAGCTGTATAAAGTGGGATCTAGCAAGCTCCTATAAACTATGTAAATCAGTATATTCATTTTCACCCTATCTTGAAGTGCTGAAATTTTATTGATAGTCCTCCTAGCCAATAAAGAAGAATGGAAGAATTTTGAGTTAGAGCCCACTTCTTTCAACCAATGAATCCTGGCCTTTTGTTTGACGATAGAGTTATGAAGACTAAGAGCATTCTGAAACTCTTGTAGTCTTTGTTTTTAGATCAATCTATATTCAGTATTATGAGGGGAATCATAGCATTTTTTTGGTGGTTGAATCAATCTATCTTTGAGGATCCTTAGATTTTGATTTCTCCTATGCATAAAGCTTTTTATAGCAGCTTTCACTATTCTTAATTTTTTCATCGGTTGATAGGATTTAAAACCCTCAATCTCATAAGTTCAATATTTATGGACCAACTATAAGAAACCATCCATCTGTACAATAACAATAAAGAATCGAAAAGGACCAGGTCAGCAATCTACCCATAAAATTAAGATTAACCAAGTCCATGCTCAATAAGAAGCTAGCGAGTTCTTTGGTTAATCCTAGATTTAAGCTTCGTCCTCCTTCAATCTCAGTTGAGTTTAGTGAGCAATCGAAATCCCTAGTAACAAACCAGGGGTGTTGTATATTTTGCTGCAACAGATATAGGTCCATCCATAGTTTGCTTCATTAGAAGCCAAAATTAGAAGCATAGACTAAGGATATGTCAAGAACAATTGTCATATCTCGGTATTGACAGTGCAAATGTATGTACTGATCAGTTATTTCAACCACCCTTAAACCAATACTGACTGTATTGTAAAGACAAATAATACGACCGTTGAAGTGTGCATTATGATTTGAAATAAGCTCCCATTTCGCTCTAAGGAACTTAGCACCCAAGAGACAACTAGGATCCTTAATTTTAGTTTCAAGAGGTCCAATAATGCAAGGCTTTTCCTCCCTCACCATATCCTTCACAAGGGACTTTTTAAGAGGATTGGGTTTCCAGGGGTAGGATATTTGAATAATATTCTTCTCAGGTTCACCAGTAACACTCAATCTATGAATATCAGGTAATGAAGAAGTTCTGGGAATTTCAATTCATACCTTAGCATAGCATACCCTTTCCATGGTAGCCTTAGGAGTGTCCAGACAGAGTGGTTTTCCCAGAGAGCTAGCCAAAAAATTATCCCCTCAATTGTCCAGAATTCCATTGGGATGTTGTAGAATTGAAACCACAATGGAAGAGCTGTGTTTTTGCCTCTATCCAATTCCATACCCGGCCGCCATTTTTGCAAGAACATTGGTTATTCACCAATGTGCCATGGACCAATTTCAATTCGTCAAGATTGGAAGCAGCAAAGAACTTGAAAAGAGAAGTCCCATCTTCCGTTAACATCACCTTCTCCAGCTCCTGTTTGCTCCACCGTGCTTTTGCCCATGCATTGACAACTGGAAACATAGGGCGTTTAGACCAGAAGAAATCCGTAAGTACTCAAGACCAAGCCTTCGCACCAGCTTGAAGGAGCTCTAATGGGGGAGTGACGGCACCATCTTGAAAAACTTTTGAATAATGCTTCAAGGCGTGTTGAATCTTCCGAAACATCTTTCTCCAGTCACCCACAGGACGAGTCTCCGCCAGAGTTCCTCCTAGAGAGAGGTTAGAGTTGCTAAGGTTAAAAAACATAATTTTAATTGTTCTTAAAAATTTATAATTCTATATCCCTACTTTCCCTCCTTGTTAAATGAATTTTCTCCTCTTGGAAATACAAATTGTTAATACAAAAAATGATATAATTATACATTAATTTATAATCAATTATTTTTTAGTATATAATAATGCAAAACTGAATTTATTAATATATAAAAATTGTACTTTTAATTTTAATTTTTTAATCAAAATGCATATTAAAATTTAACATTTTAAAGTGTTTAAACTTACTAGTAATGTTATGACATTCTAATAGTCTTTTAATTCAAGAGTAGTAAAAGAAATTATAATTTATATTCATCTTGAAAATAATAATTGATCAAGAGTTAAGATATATTAAAATTTATAAATATCATTTAGTTTGAGTCTATTACTTAATTCTGGAACATTAATTTATTATGTAATTTATTCATAACGATAATACAATACATATTATATATATATAGATTTATAAATTTTCACATATAAAATTATCATATTGGTGAATGTTGTCGCCAGCAACTAAATATAAAAAGAAACCAACTTCTTACAATACAATTAATATAGTAGTGGAAAGTAGGGATCATTCCTACGAAAAATTGAGACGTTAGTAGTTCTTTAATTGAAACACGAAATTGAAAAATAACTAATAGCAAAACAATGAGAATTTAACAATTAATAGGAATAAATCTTGGTTTCCGATCTCCTTCATTATTCAACTTGCATTAATCATCGATACTAAAAATAATCAATTTATTGGTTACGCATTTGTGGTGGTAAATTTCTTTACCTATTTTCTCTTATGATTAGATAACCAAAAATGTTTTCGAATTAATTCTAATTAATCAATAACCTGGATAAGATCTTATATTTAATTAATTAATAGCTTTACGAATCAAGAAAATAGACGAATCAGACAACATATATACGAAGTATAATTAGCATAGGCAACTATTTTTCTAGAATTATGTCCTTAATGTAGGTGACAAAAATCCTATTCGCTACTTTTGATTAAAAGAATTGAACGTCAACCTATTTAATATATCAATTGATTGAATAAAATCACAAATTAGTTGTACACCTAACTACAAAATCAAACAATCAAATAATAACCTAAAAAATAATTAATATTTAACTAATAAATCGATTCAAATAAAGAACGAATGCCTCAAAACATGTAGAGTCCAATAACTAGGATTCTATAAACTAAGAAATAAGAGTTTAATTAACTAACATTATAAATTTTCCTAACTATTTGGGATTATCTGTGTTTGAGCCGTTCTTGATTTTCTTCTCCGATTCCTGTCCAGTTGTTGTCCTTGTTGCTTAGTTTTTCTCTTCTTCTGTTGGGCGTTGTTCTTTTTTATGGACATGTTCTCTTTTTTTTTCGTTTCTTCAACGCCACTTCTTGTTGGTCTCTCTCCACTTCTCATGCTACTCTCTCTTTTTATTTTCTTTTAACGCATGCATATACCAAGCCTTCCTACCAAACATCTACGTTTTCGACTGAGTAGTGCTGTGTGTTTTGGCTTCTTGCATTGCACCTTTGACGTTGCTGTTCTAATTTTATGAATTAATTCTTAGTTCACTAGTACTGTTCACGCTCTTTAAACCACACTTCTTTGTTTTTTGCATTTCACTTCTGCGCTACGTCATTTGCTCTATTCTTGCAACCTGTAGCCTTGCATATTCTTCATTTTCTTCCGTCGTTTTAGTCTAGAATGTTGCATGAAAGTCTCACGTTGTCTTTTCCTATCCAACTTACAGCCTTCACTTTGTTCGATTCAACCAAATCACATTCCTTTGTTTTCAAATAGGGCCCCAATCTCATAGACTCTGCAACCTTCAAATACAAGGCTAAAGCTCAAATCAAAATCTCTAAAAAAATTTGCTACTGATTATCACCTAGGTGTCATTGCAAGAGACCATATCTAGTTAGTTTTAATGCCTGATTTAGTTCTTTTTTGTCTTAAAATATTTGCAGTTCTTTCTATTTGGTTCCAAATTACATTTTGACATAAAACAAGATTAATTTCCATTAAGCATAACTTTAAATCTCAAAAATAAAGAAAATTAACACACAAAAAGATAGAAAATAAAGACACTAACACATATTTAAAAGGAAAATATTAAAAGTCAAAACATTAGAAAGATTGCAAATAAATATTAGGCATACTAATATGAGTTTTATTTTACCTAAAATTAATGAGACAAATTTTTAGATTTTTGTAAAGCTTAAATTTGAGAATCAACTTTAAGTTAAACTTTAAATAATTCAATCAATCTAATTTTTAACTTAAAATTATATATTAAAATGATATTATTTTAATCTTCTAAAAATAATATTATTTTAAATTATTGAAATAAAATTTAAATTACACAGCCCAATCAAATTTATGGTTTTGTTAAGAATTGAGCTGATAGGCTTAAATGACCTTATGATTAGGCTTCGCAACGGGGCTAAAGTCCAGCCCAAAATCAACAGATCAGACCTAGGTTAATCAAGCTTCAAATTCAATTTTCTAGGCTGCTCAAACTTAGCCTAATTGAGGCCCAATAGGCAATGAGGAAATGATGTTTTTGTTAAAAATGATGACATTTTAAAATATAAAAAGATGGGCCCAATAGGCCTGGCCTGATTCAATTAGGACCCAGTCAAGTCCAGCCCAGCTTGGGCCCGGCAAGACCCAGCCAGTTCGGCCCTAATTAAAAGTGGTCGGGTTTGGCCTGAGCAGACCTGTGTATTAAGATTTTTGATAAATGTGCACTCCCGCGGTCCCACCTGTCCACTGCCACCGGGTTGTCATTACACATATATCCACGCATCTTTGAACCTCCACCGTCACACTCTCGCTTCTTCCGTACTTTATCCACACAAAAATCTATATATAACACAAAACCATTACCTGCCCCATTGTTTCTTTGTCTCTGTTTCCAACTTAAATGGCTCGTTTGCTCTCCCTTTCTCTCTGTAAGGCTTACCTAACCACCACGGTCAACATAAGATCTTCCCCCGTGCTCCGTTCACTCTCCACCGTCCCTCCGAACCACGACCTGGCCGGCGACGAGTCTTCCGGCACCGCCACAGACCCTTTGGTCCGGAAGCTGGAGGACGTCATACACCGGATCATGGTGCGCCGGTCTGCTCCCGATTGGCTGCCGTTTCTACCGGGGCACTCGTACTGGGTTCCCCCGCCGAGATCGGCATCTGGGTCTCTTGGGATTGCTCAGTTGCTTGAGAAACTGGCGAATCCTTTGTCGGATGAGGAGTCTCTGTCTACCACCACTGTTCGTGGCTGGCCTTCTTCTGATTATTTTATTAAAGGTGTTCATTCTGATACCCTTGCTCATTATTTCATTTCTGGGTTTTTGATTGTTTTGTTGTGTGATTGTAGTACGAACTAAAAGATTTGATCTTTTATCGATTTCTGTAGTCGGTCTTATTATTGTGTTTTGGGGGAATTCTGGATATGGGTTTGACTTGTGATGTTGAATTCTGTTTGATTTTTATTCTCTCCTTTTTTTTTGTGATTGGTAGTGTTGAAAGAGCGAATTGATGACATATTACTACATAGATGATGAGAAAGGCTGGTTCTTTACTGGAGTGGTTTCATTGAATTGGGGTGATAGGCTATTGGGGGTGAAAAACTGTAATTCGTCAATGGTCTTCGATGATTCTCTACATGGTTAGGCTTTTATAGGCATATCTGATTTTACATGGAGTCTTTTCCCAGGGATGGGGAAAGGACATAACTCACAGCAGAAGGTGATCAATATCTGTAGCTTACTAAGTTATTTTGTTATAAAGCTGCGGTCGAACTGGGAAGCTCTTGTCATTATGGTGGTTATCAGTAGCAAAATCATCTTACTGGTAACTAATATGGAATCGTGTGAGTTCTTATCTTTAGGTTTCTGTTACTGAAGTTAGTTTGTATATATATGGTGGAATCAAATGATTTCGACGATTTTGTTCTCATCAGTTTGGGGTTAGTCAGATTTTGAATATTTGTTGATCTTCTAAATTCTTTGTTACTACCAAATGATAATTGCTTAGTTTCTTGTTTTCTTTATTCTATAGAACCCTAACATATATCAGGCAGTATTCTTTATAAAAGTATAAAGTGTGCTTATATTTACTTGTCTTTTCACGCTTCCATTACAGATGCACCTCCTTATATGGACAAAGGCGATGTAAATATCACCCCAACCAAAGCAGAGACAGCTACAAATCACGATAATGTGTCTCAGTCTGAAGAAGATGACGGATGAACTGCTCTTTCAAGTAAATAAACATCTGGGTAAGGAGCATGTTTCTTGTGTAGGATTTAATGATTTTCTTGTCTAAATTCATACAATTGGCATGCTTTCGACTCCTTTGCAAAAAAGTTTGATGTTTTTGGTAAGTACTTGGTTTATGTGTATCCATATTTTGTATGGAATGGTGACAACTAAAATGTTAGATTAGACACAGCTTCAGGGAAAAAATTAATGCAAGCAAAGTTGCTAAGATGTGGGCAATTTTGTATGTTAAGAGCAGGAATAGATTGTCTCTTGGGTGTCTGGTTGTGTTTTTCACAGTTGATTTGTACATATTATATAGGGAGAAGTATTGAACTTGAAGTGAAATAGTACTTCTGATAATGAATAAGCAAGATATTGAAAGCAATGTGGGAGTAAAAGAGAGAGATAGTGTTTGTATTTGCGGTCTCCGAGTGAAGAATATAACCTTTTCAATTTTAAGCCAGCTCTGTTTCTCCAGACGATCAATTCATGAGCTCTGGACGCGATGAACTATATCATCATCATCATACGGATACAACTGGTGTCTTAAAATCAATGCAAATTACTATACTATACCTACATATGCATGTACTTTATTTTCCGGTTTCTCCAACTTTCTTTTTGATTGATTGCTTATCACAGAATTTGCAGGCTCATCCAGAGACTTGTAAATGTTATGTAGAAACAGGAACAGAAGTGAAATGAAGATCCATGGACTAAATGACATTTGGTAGAGCACGGTGAGGTGAATTTTTGACTTCATTCAGAAATGAGATTTGCCTTGGGAGCCTTCTGATCACAATTGTTCTTAATGAAGTCAGTAGCTATCCTTTGTATTGTTTTCGTGTAACTTAAAACTATATGCTTGAACTAGATACATATTCCCGAGTTGTGGATTAGTTGTAAATATTTTGAATCATAATATCAGGTCCTTCCCAACAATTGCGATGATTATATTTTGATCATTTCAAATGGCATGTGGGCAGAATTTTGAGTGCCAGGTGATGGAAATCCATAATTCTAATCGAAACGCCTAACATTTGCTTTTAGTTTGACTTGGCCTCAATGACAGTGTATTCCAAACTAATGTTTCAAGAATGGTAAATTCTCTAATTTGCTTATGATAGCCAGACAAATGATACGAAAATTCCATTTCCCCACAAAGGTCATGATTAGTATACACAATAATGGTTGACATGCAGATCTTAGAACAGACAGAGGAGTAACACAGCAAACAGCAGTAGAATCAGCTTCCATGTACAGAGTTGGTAGGAACCATTCACATCACAGGTATTGCTTACACACGATCTTCCAAAATGAGACCAAACCTTGATGGATCACCAAGCCTGGAGTTTTTAGCATATACCAAAACGTGAGAAAAACAGCAATGTATCATAAAACGTATCCAAAAGTCTGGTTCTGTGTGGTTGGCCTTGCTAAAAAGCAAAATCTAGCGCACACATTCGGTTTACATCTACTTGTCAAAAATTGCAAAGTTTTTTGACATAATATTCTGTACACACGGATTTCACAACCGAAAATCGTTATTGCAAGTGGAACTTGAAAGATATCTAGCGAAAAAGTTTGAAGAAGTGATTAACGGAATATGGAAAACTAAATTGGAAACTATAATCTCATGTTTTGACCTAGATAATGGACTTTTATCAAGAGAAGTACATATGATTAACTTACTTTACAGGAAAGCATACAGTTCCAACTAATAGAGGCCCAACATCCTTAGTTCTGTGACATGGCTGGCCTCAAGTTCAGGAACATTTTTACCAGCTTCTCGATCTTCCACTACATATTCCTGACAATTTGATAGCACAGAATATTTTGGAAACCAGAATCTGTGATTAAGCATATCTTATTGCATGATTACGCATGCATGATGTATCAGATTTACCACCAAGCTTGAAGAATAGATGACAAACCTTTGTCAGTTCTTGCTTGGCAAGAACATGATAATGCCGTTCACTGATCCTCTGTCCACATATTATGGCAATGAAAAAACCATACAGCAATCCCACCAGAACTATAGCTAAAACTGCAGTCAGAAGAAAGTATAGAAATGAAAAGAAAGCTAAGAAGCAGAGATCATTACATCTGTGATTATGATGAAGGAACAAAATCTGTAACAAGACAAGAGGTAAAACTTGCATGGAGTTGGTCAATCTTCCAACTAGGTTGAGAATATATAAGAGCTGAAAATAAACCAGAGGAAGCTTTCGTAGAAGGTTAGAAAGATATGAAAGAAAAAAAATGCAGTGTAGAACAAGTTCAAGACACTGTAATTCACTTTAAACCCAATGCCATAAAAATACTATTGCATGTTTTTTTTTTTAATTCTGATTTTATCACTTCAACTTTGCTAAAAATCTTAATGTAGATTGAATGATAAACACAAGATGCACAAAAAAGACTAAACTTGTGCCATACCAGAAAAAAAGACTAAATCAGTGAATCAGAAGCATAATTATGTACCAGCCATAGTGTAAAATCCATAAGGATGCTCTTCATAGCCAAACATTTCCCTTAATTCCTCTCCATAAAGCTTGTATACCAGCACCCCCAATAATGCAACAATCTGCTTCAAACATTAAGATTAATAGGGACCCTCACTCTAAAAATAGAAGACAACGGACTGCAGCTTTTTAAATTGATTCCAACCAGAAAAATATATTAATAATTTCATTATTAACCAAAATAATTTACATAAAATTGATTCTGAATAACTGCTACATCATACCCAAAAGTGCATACCAGGCTGACATGATCTACACATTTATGATAATTAATACTCGATTCAATTGAGCATGAGCACCATGAAACAAAATGTTGTATGTTTTTCTTATCAATCTTTCCATTTAAACTATTCCTGTAATTACTCAAATATTTAATACTTCAACAAAGGAATTCTATTATAAACACTACACATAATCACGTGTAGAAGATTGGAGCAACACCTAGTCCCATCCTGTGATTACAGCCTCATGGCTTTAGCTCACCCTACTAGAGCAGATAATTTATCAAATTTGATCATGGATGTGAAAAGCATCTGCACACTATGACGTGAAAATCATTACAAACATCCCAATAAATTCTTCGTAAACAGTAATTTTGTTTGCTAGTTGCAGTGAACATGATACCATAGAAGAAATCACCCACCGATGTTAGTTGTTTTAGAATATGTTTTATGTCAGTTAGGTCCCAGATTAGAAACCAAGCCATACAAAAAAAATTAGAAGTAAACTTCATCTAGTTTTAAAAGCTTCGATTACCATACCAGCTGAACAACTACAAAAATGAACGCGTGGTCCCTAGCAACCAGGAACTGAAATTTCAATCTTAACCACCAGCGATCTGGTGGGACATTTGCACGCAATATAAACAAGGCCCTGCACTCTGTGCAGTGAGCAAAAGCAAAGCCCTCCTGGAACAATTACGGAAATGAAGTAAATAATTTAATCATTAAAAAAAAAAGGAATGTTGAGTACTCAGAATATAAGATCATTGTTTTCTTAAACAATACTTAATGCTTGTTTCTACTACAAATGCAGCATAGCAACCATAGAGGCTCAGTCAATTCTCCTCCATTTCCTACCTTTCATCTTCAACATGATGCCATACTTTTGGAAAGTACTACGTGTAAATCCAACATGCTAACTGAACAAAAAGGATACTAGTCAAATTAGGCACCTTGGTCGATCTCCAGTTATCAAGACATGATCTATGCACATACATCTGTGTGCCTCTGCAATGACATGGTGCAATTAAGTCTTCGCCTGAAATGAATCAATTTCCCATCTTCAACATCATTAGATATAGAAACTTTAATAATTATGTGCTTTCTCCGAAAAAGGAAAATCAATCATGAAAATTTTGATATGAATGTTTAGAGATACAAATTATATGGAGAGCAATAGGTGTTAAAGACCTCCGTTATCAAGGCATATGCGACATTGGGGTTGGTCAGAAGTCACAAGATGACTATTTTCATCAATATGAACACTTTGTAAATCATCACCAAGAACATCATGATCATAGCCTGAAGGTCTAATTTCACTGGATGATGATGATGTTGATGATGATGAGGTCGACTCCTCTGATTGATGGAAAGTAGTAGACTGGGATAAGATAGGTTCACTTTCCTCAATATCATCCTTGCAACTATCATTTCCAACTAGTTGCATTTCGAACAAATATGAACTAGGATTAGGCTATCCACATCATTACAACAACTATCATTCCTCCAGAACATTTCAATGGCAACTAAAAAACCTGCAAAATTGTGAAAATTTGAGTCAGACCATCTGGAAAAAAGGAAATAATATAAATGCAAAGCCATGTTGAAATGGAAATTGTATATCAAAGTTTATATCAAATGGTTACCAAAGTGAAAATAATTACACAACACACAAAAAATTATAAAATTATATACTTCATCATAGTGAACGCATCCAAGAAAAATAGATACAGTTGGTTTAAACCTAAATAGTTGTAAAGCCATCTCCCGATAAGGAAAAAATATCTTTTCCCATTGGTACTTTAGCAGCTAAATATGAAAACCACCTAACCACATGTAGGCCCCAAGACAAAAAATCCACTGAGACCTCACTGCACAATTCATGGTGTATAAATTCATTTTTGCAGCATCACTCTCTTCTCTCCACTGAATTTGCCTTCTCACAGTTCAATAAAAGTCGGAAGTTATTTGTCTAATTTATTACAAGAATATATAGACCTTCTTTAAATATTTAAGATTGAATTATCTCAATGAAGTTCCAAATTTGACAAATATCAAAGTTTGGCTTTTTGAAGAAGATCCTTCAAGTAACTAACTTGCATGGTTGCATCATATAACCTTCTATGCATTAATTAACCACAACAAGCTTCCGATACCATGTTTAGAACTTGTACCTTCAGGGAAGCACATGAAATCTCTAGTTGTTTTACTACACGACGCTGGACATGCATTGACTTGGGCAGTACAATGTATAACTGGATGCATAGTTAATTGAAAAGATAAGAGATCTCCATAAAAATTTGCTTCTCCTCACGAGGACTAAAGCTTCAATCCCAAATATGCGAATATGTTTAGAATTCTTGGTAAACGGAGCCCCCAAATTCGATCCCATAAAGTTTATCATCACCTCCCGGTTTTAAATATTACAATTTCCAAACCCAATTCCAAGAACTTGAAGATTGTCAAGTATGCAGACACACCATTTAAACCCTATACAAGAAAGCAGACAAAGAAGTCAACTCATCCTATTTCTCAGACCACATTTTTATTTTCTTTCTATTCGTGTTCTACCCGAGTCACTCCTGTTGAACAATTTCATAATCACTAACAAAGAGGAACGGTTCAGACATAGATAACCGATTCCCAAGAATTACACAATATCAACGCCTACACAGCTCTAGAACAAAACCAAAACCAAAAACTGGAAGGTTGACCTGACCAATTCAAAGACTCAAACTTTGAGAGAAAAGAAGATGTAAAAGAAACTAATCAAACCCATGCTGTATCACCAAGAAAGATACAGACTTTACGATTGAATTGAGATGGGGCATCAGGAAAAATAAAGAGTGCCAAAGATCAATGATGAAGCTGACCTGGGTATTTACCAAAACTTGAGGATCTTCATTATATTCAATCATAATTCGCATTCCCCACCTATCTACGAATGAATCTTCACAAGACGTTTGAATCAGATTCAAGGGTCTCTTTACATTAACGTCAATTATAATGTTTGATTATGACAAAGAAGAAACAGATAAAGAAGTAATTTTAATGGATTCTAGAGAGATGCAAAAGACGACAAGACTTACGAACTCTGAGGTGTTATGAAAAAAAAAGAAGTAATCCAGCTAAATTTGATCCCTCATCCATATCACCAACATAAAGTAACAACCCTCTCTACATGATCTACATAAAGGCCCAATCATATGATTACACGCCATTCTTCGGTGAGAATAAATTCTCGAACTTTCTATTTAAGTGTTGAATGGTAAAATACGATTTTACCCTTCCCAAGTACTAAGCATCACAATCTCGCAAATCCCTAAGCTTTCCCACACTTTCCGCCAACCAAACATCACCTCCGATGGCAGCTATCAGTCTACGAAAAGCAAACACTCGGCTTCCCC
>JAOQMP010000208.1:2686830-2702760 GCA_027563575.1 Erythroxylum pedicellare
GATGCAAAAGACGACAAGACTTACGAGCTCTGAGGTGTTATGGAAAAAAAAAAGTAATCCAGCTAAATTTGATCCCTCATACATATCACCAACATAAAGTAACAACCCTCTCTAAATTATCTACATAAAGGCCCAATCATATGATTACACGCCATTCTTCGGTGAGAATAAATTCTCGAACTTTCTACTTAAGTGTTGAATGGTAAAAGACGGTTTTACCCTTCTCAACTACTAAGCTTCACAATCTCGCAAATCCCTAAGCCAACCAAACATCACCTCCGATGGCAGCTATCAGTCTACGAAAAGCAAACACTCGGCTTCCCCCAGAAGTAAACCGCGTACTGTACGTGCGGAACCTGCCGTTCAACATAACGAGCGAGGAGATGTACGATATCTTCGGGAAGTACGGGGCGATACGGCAAATTCGAATCGGAAGCAACAAGGACACCAGAGGTACGGCCTTCGTGGTGTACGAGGACATATACGACGCTAAAACAGCGGTAGATCATCTCTCTGGCTTCAACGTTGCAAATAGGTATCTGATTGTATTGTACTACCAGCAGGCGAAGATGAGCAAGAAGTTTGACCAGAAGAAGAAGGAAGACGAGATTGCTAAGATGCAGGAGAAGTACGGAGTTTCTGCTAAAGATAAGTAGGTGAAACAATTAGGGTTGCGCTAAAGTTGACGGAGTTTCTGCTGAAGATAAGTAGGTGAAACAATTAGGGTTACGCTAAAGTTGACGGAGTTTCTGCTAACGATGAGTAGGTGAAACAATTAGGGTTACGCTAAAGTTGACGGAGTTTCTGCTAAAGATGAGTAGGTGAAACAATTAGGGTTACGCTAAAGTTGTGTTCTTTCCTTCTTCTTTTTTTCACTTCATACATGCTTTGTTGTGAGCCTAATTTAGGATTTGGGTGTGTGAATTTTTGTTGGTATGGATCAAACTGTGTTCTGTAAGTGTTTGATTATGGGAATTAGCAATGAGAAAGTGAAGATTACCAATTTGATGTAAACTTGATAAGTAGAATCAAATTGTAGAATTGGCTAAAGAGTTCTTCACTGATCCTAGGAAACTTGGGAAGTAGTGTGCTAGGAAGTTCTGTGGCTATACATCTTCTTCAAATAATGTGCAAAAATCATGGTGAACTTAATCATTTTGAATTCAAATTACTGGAAAATGTAGAGAAGAATGCTTGATTTTATTATGAAAAAATTGTGCTTGATGCTTGATTTAACTATGTTCTGTGTATAAAAGAGAACATCTACTGATGTATGATTGTGCTCAAAATGGGGGTTAATCTTACATTAGAGTTTATTATCGACTATTTGGATTGAACTTATCGATTGAATATCGGGGCAAGAACCGAATCATTGTAGCTCCAAGTTACTGGAGAATGTAGAGAAGAATGCTCAATTTTGTGATGAAAAGATTTGTGGTTAATAAAAGAGAAAGTCTGCTTATGTATGACTGTGCTCAAAATGGGGGTTAATTTTACATTAGAGTTTATTGTCGACTAGTTAGATTGAGCTTATCGTTTGAATATTGGGACAAGAACTGAATCATTGTAGCTTCAAGTTACTAGAGAATGTAGAGAAGAATACTCTTTGTTATAAAAATATTTGTGGTTAATAAAAGAGAACATCTACTTATGTATGATTGTGATCGAAATGCGGGTTAATTTTATGTTAGAATGTATTATCGACTAGTTGGGTTGAGCTTATCTAATATTGGGGAAGAACTGAATCATTGTAACTCCAAGTTACTGGAAAATGTAGAAAAGAATGCTTGATTTTGTTATGAAAAGATTTGTAGTTAATAAAAGAGAACATCTAGTAATGTATGATTGTGCTTGAAATGCGGATTGATTTTACATTAGAGTTTATCATTGACAAGTTGGGTTGAGCTTATCTTTTGAATATTGGGGGGATAAACTGAAATTCAGAAACAGTTCTGTTGAGCTTGGCTGCTAAAAGAAAAACTGTAATGTCCCCAGAATTGGATCATGTGAGCTTTCTCCATACATCTGAAAGGGAGAAAAAAAAAAGGTACAAACTTAGATATGGTGAAAATAGGTCAAATAATGCCTGCAGGAGTATTGTCTGTAACACCATTTAGGGGACAGTTCAATCCAAGTGGATTTTACCAGTGAATGAAGGCCACTGGAAGGTCTCTAATCAAGGAAAAGTCTGGAGGTTCTGGAAGGCTTAGTTTCTTTGTAGGAGGTGAAAAGATTGAGATTTTGTTTGATTAGAATGTTTTAATACTAATTCAACCCGCCATAGATTCACAGGCTTGATGTTCTGCAGCAAATCTATTTGTTGGAATTCACCTCATGAATGGTTTTGAGGAGAGTTCAGAAGAGAATGGACAAGTCTAAATGAGTCTATATTCAGCTAAAGAATCATATTCAACTAAAAATATTAAACTTAAATAAAATCTTTATATATCATTAAAGACTTCGGTATCAAATTTTGGACAAGCACATAGAGACTTTGATATCAACTTTTGGACAAGCATGAAAAGACTTTGATATTAAGGCAAATTACGTATTGGAGCTTATGGATAGAATGTTTGAAACTTAGCTTTAGGAAAGGTAGCAGACTAAATTAGATTTAGATTGTCTTAAATTGATATTGTTTAAAAAAATTAAATTAAAATAATATCAATTTAAGCAATGCTTTGAAAATTGAATAGGTTTAATTAATTTAAAAGCTAATTTTTTGGTTTAATTTTTAACTATATTGTTTGATTTGGTTTGATAATTTTTGTAATTAAAATTGATCAATTTATTAATTAGCGGTTAATTTTTGTAAATTAATCAATTTTATAAATTAAAATAAAATAATTAATTTTTATGTAGTAGTTTTATCTTTAATTAAATTTTAAATTTTTTATGGATAGGATTAATTTTTAATTTTTTTTAAATTTTATTTAATCTCAAGTTATTTTATATGAGTCTAATATTGGTTGAAATTTTTAAATATTAAACCTCATATATTAGTGAATTCAATTGAATTCGGTTTTTCAAATATTAAATTTAAGAAATTTGTTGAGTCAACTCTTTAAACTTAAGTTTTATTTAAAGTAACTCAGAAATCGACTTATTAAATTTGAATTATATAAACCTAATTTAACTTATTAAGATTGTTATGATACGACGTGATAACAACCAACAGACAATAAAAAAAAGTTTGACAAAGTTACAGGCCAAATCTGTTGAGATGGCCGAGTTGGTCTAAGGCGCCAGATTAAGGTTCTGGTCCGAAAGGGCGTGGGTTCAAATCCCACTCTCAACATAAGAATATTTTCTTTCTTTTTTCCTTCTTATATTCTGCAAGATTCAAGCGCCTATTCACTTCTTCGGCATTCCAAGGATGAGGGAGGACGCAAGAGCACATTGTTTTGGTCACTTTATAACATACGCTTATGTAATAATGTTGTGTAGTTAAACTATAGTCTGGTCTAGACAAGTGACTACTGGTTGCTCCTCAGGTGGCCATGACCGTTAGGTTTATAGCTACCTACAATTCAAACCACAAAAGCTCCCGGGAAAGTCACACTCCTTTGCACAAGCTCTCAAGTCTTTTGACATGGAGTGCTTGTTTGTTTCCATGCCAAAAATGAAGCATGCTAGTCATGTTTCTCCATCTTCTTCTCCACCAACACCACCATCTCCCCTTCCCGTCAGTGTTGGACCTGGCAACCAGAAGTACTCCTTCTCCCCATCTCCATCTCCTTCACCGCCGTTTTCACCACCTCAGTCGAGCCAGACATCAGCCGAGAACCTCCCTCTTTTGCCTGAAAAGTTGGCTACTACTCCTGATGAATACAGGGTCAGGTCAGCTTTCTCTTTGGATCAGCCTCCGCCCATTGAATTGGAGGATTCCAAGAGTTCGTGCCTTCAAGACTTGTGAGTAATGCAGTATCTCTTTTTGCAGTCATTTGAATGTTGCTCATAGTTCCTCAGTTCAAACTAAAAGAATATGGAACTAATAATCTTATGCATATACATCCCTGAAAATGGAAATTGTTCTTATGTTAAATCTATACTGCTTTCTGTTGGTGATGAGTCTTGTGTAAATCCTTAGAACATTGAACTATCAAACGCCCTGACGAGTTGCATCAGGCCTGGAATAACAAAGAACATTAACGATCCTGGACAAAACCATATAGGTTACTCCTTTTTGACTGGTAGGTTTTGCTCGCATTTACTGTCAAAATACATATACCAACCAGTCAAAGCCAATGGTGATCAAAGGTATTAGTGATCTGTCTCGCATTAACATGGTCATGGTTAAAATTTATGGTTATTAGACAAAAGCACGTGAAGGTTTAGAGTTGCTTACTGAAATGAAAAGGAACAGTATAGTTTTGAACTTGACTCCTGTGATGTGCATAGCAAAAATTTAATTATGCAATTTATACATCGTCTCCACTGCATGCAGGCTAGAGTGGTTCATACAGAGATGCTGCAATTGCTGTACTAGGCTTTCCTGAATCCATGTCCCGAAAAATACATACCCGCAAGAGCTATTTGATTGCTTGCTCATCATTGAGAAGTCCATACATGATTTATTCTCTAACGAATTCACTGATCCTATTCAACCATTGTAAAGATGTTCAACAGAAAAGAAAACTGAAGCTTCTTCCTTTTTTTTTTTTTTTTTTTTTTTCCTTTTTTACCATTTGCAATCAGAACAAACTGCTTTTTTTTTCTTCCCCTTTATCTGTTTTCAGATGTTCAGGCATTCGTGAAATGCAACTTAAATTGAAACAGGAGCCTTCAGAATCCTTAATATATTCAGGAATTACACATACTACAAATGAGAAAAAATGAGTGACTCCCAGACATCCCAAGGATTTGATTGTGCATTAGCAATGGAGTTGCACGATCAACTGTTTAAAGGGCAAGTCACGAGTTCATATCCTTCCAATTTTTGCCGATGTAAGCTAGACATAGCTCTCTATATCCTGTAAAGAGAGTGTACAATCTATCAAGTTAGAATATATTAAGCAAAATTATCTCCGAGCAGTGATTGGCACAACGCTGAATACAACTAACTACATGCACGAATTTATTACTGTATTGCTAAAGTTCCCAGTGATAAAGCCACAGTTGCCAACAGAATGCAAGTCTAACATTGCCAACCTTCATACTTCATTAGCTCCACAAATATGGGTAAAAACAAAATTATGACAAAGAAAAAACAACACATTAACTCTTCAGAGTTACTGTTGATTTTGGGGTCTCTGTTGTGTGAAATTTGGGTGACTTTGAGTTGCACTCTGAAGTGCAACCATATTGGGTTGCAAATTCTGAGCACTCGTTGGCATATTACTGAAGCCAGAACTAAGCTGCTGTTGCTGCTGTTGCTGTATAGGCATCATACTAGCAGGATTGGTAACTCCCATACTGAACACTGCAAGCAAAAGGGTCAAATGTTTTAAGCTTGAAATGCTAATTTTGAACAAATGTAAGACAACCAGCTGATTTTTACTAGGCAAGGACTCATAAGAAGGGCATGTTTGTATTTAGCATTTTGAGAGGTTAAAAGATGGGTACCAGTAGAAAGCATGGAAGAATGTAAAAAAACAAGAACAAGAGACGAAATTAAAAGAAAATGAGAAAAAAAGAGCTACTTTCATGCATCAGTCGGCAGAGGCATAAGGAAAAAGTTTCAGGTACAGTTCATACTTTGATCATTCAGAATTTGGGGTACATGGCTCCTTTGAGAATTTGTACCAGCTAATCCCAACTGCACAACGGATGAAATATGATAAAATCAATCGTCAGAAAGTTAATAGCTCTCAACTTAATTCTTATATTTCCAGTGTGGATCAAACTGCATGATCAGTTATTCCAGGATTTCTGTCCTTAAAGTCGCTGACACAAGTGATATTTTTAACTAACCGTTTGCTTTCCTTTTCTTATATTGAAGATTACCATCATACATCTAAACACAAAGCAGATATGGACATTATCTAATTTTGTTCTGTGTAGAAACATAATGGTCAATTACCTGCATTCGAGGGCCAAGTGGCTGTGATGACATTGTAGCTGACATGTTTGGAATCTAAATTTGGCAAACAAAACAAGATTATAAGTACAACATGCAACTAAAAGAAAACAATATGCATTGCAGAAAAACATCAAGAAAGGAATGAACCTAAGACAATGATGAAAAAGAATAAAGAGCAGTAAGAACAGACATTTGGATCGATCGACCATAACAAAATATCATACCATTTGAGTATTTGGTGACCCCTGAGCAGCAGTAAACAGTGCGCTATTGGCAGAACCAGAGAACTGACTCAAATGGCGATTTAGTTGGCTTCCTTGGTTAAGTTGGCTTTGACCCATGCCATGATGAACATGTCCAGAAGGCAACTGCCTACCCTGAAACTGCTGATGCGACAGTGGTTGAGAGAATTGCATTTGATGTTGTCCATGTAACTGATGAAAAAATATTTTCTAAATAAGCAATCTTTATGAAGAAAAATAGTTACAGAATTTTAGCAATAATCACGAAAAGCTTGGTTACCGGTTGAAATTTCTGTTGACCTTGTTGCTGCAAATCATGTAGTTGTGGCAGCTGGTTCTGCACAAAGTTGTAATAAGTTAGTTGATGACCAATAATTTAGAACTCAAATTAAGAAGGGCATACAAAATTGAGAGCCACTGTTAACACATTGCAAGAAAGAAATCATTCAAGTAATTGCCAGTCACAGGTAGGTGGTAACTTAGTCAAGTTAAACTAAACAGTAGAGAGTTCTGGTCAAGTTAAACTGAAGAGCAATCTCCATGCAAATAGATCAAGAGATTGGCAGAAAAGTTGTCAAGTTAAACTGAACAGCAACCTCCATGCAAATAGATCAAGAGATTGGCAGAAAAGTTGTAAATCTCAATGAGATGCTGAAAGTTCTGTATAGTTTAGCATGAAACTCCTGGTATTTTTTATCTAAGAAACTTCACCATGAACTCAAAGAGCACCTGATATATCAAGTTGATGCTTTCCAAAGGCAACTCTTCCTATTTAACTATTAGAAAGAGAAAGGTTGAATCTGAGTTCCTCTTTAACCACTAATTGAACACCAATTATTTTTAGGCGGCTTAAGAGAAATGGTTTGGTTGAGTTAGTTATTTCCACCTAGATTAGCTTCAATCAGTTTCATGATTTTCAGAAATGAAGCAGTAGAAACCATACCTGTCCCAAACCTTGCATTGAAGACTGCCTGAATTGTTGCTGAGCAAGGAGTTGCTGTTGATGTGGAGGTAATTGCATCATCTTTTGCCTTTGCTGCTGCTGCTGCTGCTGTTGTTGTTGTTGATGTTGTGTCTGTTGTTGAGGGGAAGGGGTGTTCATCATGGTAGCACCAGACCTAGGTGAATTGGCATATGGAAGAGGGGATGCCGTTGTGTTTTCAAATGATGTAGCACTTGTAGCAGCAGCAGGAGATGCAGCAGATCTTCCCAAAGGTGGTGTTCCAGAAGCCTGTTTGACAAAATATTTGGATTAAATTGGATATCAAAATCATGATAAACTCAGTCCAACACTCAACAATCAACATGTGAATTAAATATAACTTCAAAAGAACAAAGATTAATGTCATATGTTTTAACTGTTTGTTTATCTCCTCATAACTTTAGGCCTTACAAACCAATGGGTAATAGTTCATGAACTATTTCACTGCTTAATCATTCAGAATACCACATAAACAAGCTATGGGCTGTGTAGGATTATAACAAATTGGAACACAAAAAATAAAAGGAAGACTAAATATTAGAATTTGATTAAGCAAATTTGGATTGCTTCACTTGAAGAGAAAGTCAGGTGTTTAACTAGGAAAATTTTGCGTGATAGAACTTCTTAAACACCGCTGTTTATAAAACTTATATAATTACAAAGCATATGTGCATACTAAACCAAAATTTAACAATTAACTAGACATATAAGATTGTAGTAATGCCAATTTAACCTGTAACAAAGACCCATGATTAGCCATGCTGTTTGATGAAAGAGGCGGAGTGCTTTTCATGTACATCCCTGTAAGAGAGAAAGAGAACGCTCAGAGAACTCTTTTGATATAATTGCATATCTTCCATTAAGAAAACATGAAAAAAATCATTTCCTGCGGAAGGGTTGAATCTACCAGAAGAATCAGAAAAAACATGTGATCCATCACCAACAGTCAATACATCTGCCAGATGCACTGGAAGTCCAGATGTGATCTGCCTTTGATCTGCAGGTATTCTTAGGCCTGCATGTATATGAATTGATGTTAAATCGTTAGTGAATGCCTACTTGAGGAAACTACTAGTAGTTCACACTTTACAAGAATTTGTGGTACCAAATCTGAATAAAGCCACAATAAAACTATAAAATTAGTACTGCATTAAGAATTAAATCTGAACAAAGCTCCAATAATTGTCAGTTAAGGGCTTCTCAAGTAAGTTAAAGATTAGGAAATTCCAATTTCATCTTTGATGAAAGAAGCAAGAAACTACCAAAATATAGGAATGATTCAATGAATCCAACTGATAAGGTTAAAAACCACAATTATCACCCTTAGAAGACTAAATCAATCATGAGAGAGAAGAAAAAAGAAATTCAGAGAGCAAGAATAGACTTAGCAGATTGGCTTTCTGGATTTGAGATAGATTGAGATGTTATAATAACAAGATAAAAGAGCAAGAATGTGACACAAGCCAAACAATTGTTCAAGCCTATCTACCACAAATATAAGCAAAAGTTTCCAGACCACTGACGTCATAGACCACAACCTTCACCAAAGTTCACAGCAGTTCTCAGCAAATTCTCTTGTTCTTGAATTTTTGCAGCCTGAACCTTGTCCACAGTTGGAAGAATCGGAGGTCCTTGACGTGTACCAAATTGATAGGCTTTACGAGTATCAGCTAATACTTTTTCAGCACTTTCACAGGCAGCTGCAATCATATCAATTCTGGCCTGTCAATAAGAAACAAACCCCCTGAACACCAGAAATCTACATAATATGTTGCATGTACACTTAAGTCTATCTGACCTTTAACTTCTCAACTTGTGTGGCTATTGGCAGGCTTTGCATCCCCTGAAGCAACTGCTCCCTTTTCGAATTGTCATCCAGTTCCATTTCAGGCAATAATTTCGATGACAGCATAACCGGCAATACTGCAGCAAGATGAGAATACAGTAATTTAGTTTAATTTAAAATTTGCAATTGCCGGGAAAACTTATCCGTCTTTATTAGTAGTCAGTTGTGTTCATTATTCAGGACTCACTTCTTTGAAAGGTTTCCTTCAGGAAAGTTTGGAGCATTACGTTAAGCAGATATAAAA
This sequence comes from Erythroxylum pedicellare, assembly GCA_027563575.1. NCBI lineage: Eukaryota > Viridiplantae > Streptophyta > Magnoliopsida > Malpighiales > Erythroxylaceae > Erythroxylum > Erythroxylum pedicellare. The sequence goes on from JAOQMP010000208.1 coordinate 2,696,167, forward strand.
CACTAATGAAACTATGGTCTCTAAAACACTAATGATATTGCACAGAATATGCCTTCAGAAACAAATCGTAAGAATAGAAAGCAATACATACTTGTAGCATTTTCTGCGTTGACATTCTTTGGATGCACCACAAATGCCTTTGAAACCTTCTTAATCTCATCCACTATGTTGAAAAGCTCAAGGTTCACCATGGAGTATTGACCTAATATATCTTGCCTGGCGCACAAAAACAAAAACTTTCAAAACTCTAATAAACGAAGTCACAAATTGCAAATCAAAAGGATATACTACTACCCATGGATCCTTGTCATCGATAACTTAAAAGATTAAAACTTTACTATCACAATAACCATTTGGTATTGGTTCGAGTATAAGCTTCCAAGTCTTCAAGAATCCGAGAGATGGCTTTGAAAAGACTGATGGCTCTAGTCTTGACCGCTTCCAAATTCAGCTGCTGTTGCAGCGCGGGGTTCAGCCTCTCAGCCACCACCTGCGGTGGTTGTTGTTGTTGGTTTTGGAGCTGGGTCTGGTCTGGCATCACTCCCTCCATTGCAGCCATTGATTTATTCTTCAAGATTCGATCTTTCTTGCGTTAAGAGAGCGAGAGAAATTTCTTCAAGAGCACTAGTCTGATCTTCTTGTGGGCTGAGATGGAAACAGGCCGGTTATGGGGTTATGGGGTAGAAGAGGAAAATACTTAAGAATTATGTCCTTGTGAGCAATTGTTTCTTTTGTTACGGGGCCTTGTTAGCAATTTGAAGTGGAAAAGAGGAAAAAGAATCTTGCTTTAAACGACGGAGCATTGGACATAAAACGGCGACACTCTCAGATTTTGCGATTTCCTGGTCAAAACCACAAAACCCTAATTCTCTCTCAATCCCACTCTGCAAATTCATTTGTCTTTCTTCTTTGTTTCTACCTTGGGATTCAAGAGCTGGAGGCCCATTCTCACACTGTAAGCAAAACAAGATTCAATTATGGATATTTCTGTATCAATTTGGGTTTAATTTTTCGTTTTCAATTGTGTGAAACTATGTTTGAAAATTATGTTTAAAAATTTTTTAGGAAATTTGTGATTCTGTGTAATTGCTGCTAGTTGGTTGACGAAGATATAGAAAAAAGTAACGTGATTGGAGGCAAAGTCGCAGAAATTCAAAGGAAGAAGGAGTTACGGTCTATAAAACCATGGCCATAGCGGCTCCTGGGCAGCTTAATTTGAACGAATCGCCTTCTTGGGGGTCGAGAAGCGTGGATTGTTTCGAGAAATTGGAACAGATTGGTGAGGGTACTTACGGGTAGGTTCATTTACTCGTTTTTCTCTTTGTTTCTTGTCTTGGCTATTTCTTTCTTTCTCGTGATTACTTTTCCTTAAGCATGTGACGATTGGTTATCTGTTCAATTTGACAAAGTGTGTGTCTCGAAAATGATGCAAAAGGTTTCTCAGTGTGTCTCTCTTTGGTGATTTATTGCTCTTGATTGGTTATCCTTGTTATTTCCTTCTCTGTAGGTTTTCTAATGCTATCAACCTTTAGCAATTGCTGCATATTTGTTCAATAAGAGACATTGATTTACTTTCTTTATGTTTGGTTTGTTTTATGATTGTTTATGGGGCTTGAACATTTATTAAAATGAACCACAGTGGGACAGTGAAGTTGAATAATCCACAAAGCCATTTCTCGCCTTCAATCTAAATGTACAGCATATAACTGTTGTGATTCTACTGAGGAATTAGTTTTGAAGCTTGCAACTTTTTGAATTGCAACTTGCTTTTCTGTTCTAGAATTTGTTCCTTTATGAATGTTACCTACAACAGAGTGGGCTTGGTTATGCTTTTTGGTTGTGTTCTCCTCTTGCAGTCAAGTCTACATGGCCAAAGAGATCAAAACTGGAGAAATAGTTGCCTTGAAGAAAATAAGAATGGACAATGAAAGAGAAGGGGTACCACCTTCTACGTTCTTTCTCGTTAGACTTGTTTGATGCATCAGTCAGCCTTTTTTCATGTTTTAGAAAAATAATTATAATGCAGCTTTTGCTATTTTTCACATATTACATTGCTTAATTATCACAATGTTGATTGCAAACTGTGAGAAAGCAAATTGGAATTATACTTTCTTTAACCTGTATGATTGAAGTGAACCAATGGTTTGTTGATAAGATGCCTCACATTTGCTGCAGTTTCCTATAACAGCAATACGTGAAATCAAAATTCTAAAGAAGCTGCATCACGAGAATGTAATTAAATTGAAAGAGATTGTGACATCCCCAGGTAGAGTTGTGGAACCAATATATACGCACTCAGGCTTACATACATACACATATATTTGGATATGAATTTCTTTATTCATTAGTCTCTGTCAATGCTGTTTAGGTTCTTAAAGTTTTTCGGAATATTTTTCAGGTCCTGAGAAGGATGACCAGGGGAAGCCAGGCAAGTGCTTTTTACATGTGCTAAGATATTTTTTTATTGACAGCCATTGTCTTATTTAAGATATAGTTTGTGGTTGTGAACATGTTCAGTGCATTCTACAGGAGTTAGTTTTGTTGTTGGTTTTCTTACGTGGAAGGTTGGTCACTGATTGACTGTATTGTTATGGGTTGTAGATGGAAACAAGTACAAGGGTGGTATTTACATGGTATTTGAGTACATGGACCATGATTTGACAGGTCTTGCTGATCGTCCTGGGATGAGATTTTCAGTTCCTCAAATCAAGGTAATGAAGAATGAATGGAACTAATTCTTTGTATCTGATCACTCAGTTCACAATGACTAATTTTGATGACCAACCAGTCCTCTAACTTCATACCCTGTCCTGCTTCTTTTATTTTAGTGTTACATGAGGCAGCTCTTGACAGGGCTTCATTATTGTCACGTAAATCAAGTACTCCATCGTGATATTAAAGGTTGTTAAAAGAATAAAATCCATTTGGTATTGGATGGTTTCCACATCATGAGGCCTAGGTAGTTATTTGAATTTTCTCTGCAGGGTCTAATCTTCTTATAGACAATGAGGGTAATCTGAAGCTTGCAGATTTTGGGCTTGCACGATCCTTTTCAGCTGATCACACTGGAAACCTTACTAATCGCGTCATTACATTATGGTACAGGTGAACCCTTACATCTTCTGCAGTGAGTATTTGAGCTTGGATTGCTTGACTAATTCATTTTCCCTAGTGATTTGTACTTCAATTTCTACATTTGTTGAACATAAAAAAGATCAAGACTGTTCTATTTTGAGCAGACCTCCAGAGTTGCTTCTTGGGGCAACCAAATATGGTCCTGCTGTTGATATGTGGTCGGTTGGTTGTATTTTTGCTGAACTTTTGCATGGGAAACCAATATTTCCTGGAAAAGATGAGGCAAGTTACTCCTTTCTCATAGATTATAATATTTCACCAATCAAGTTACTCCTTTCTCATAGATATAATTATTTCAGTAATCAAGAATGAGCTATTCTTCATTAGTGTGAATTCTTGAATCACAAGTCTTAAAACCACAGATTAATGGGAAACTTAAAGAGGTGACTATGGATGTTATTGTACAGATCTATGAAAAATAAAGTCACTTCTATCTCATTGTTTGCATTTATTGCATTAGCTCTATGTGCATGTGTGGGCCTTACTTTTTCATGTATTGTAACAAGCAATTCCATCTATGAATTCTGTAGCCTGAACAATTGAATAAAATTTTTGAGCTTTGTGGAGCCCCGGATGAGGTTAACTGGCCCGGGGTTTCAAAGATTCCGTGGTATAACAATTTCAAGCCATCGAGGCCAATGAAGAGACGGCTCAGGGAGGTTTTTAGACAGTGAGTAACTCAACTTGTACTACAAACTTGATTGAATTTGGGTCCCAGAAAAAAAATGATTGAATATATATCCAATGGCTATTCTTATCTTGGATATCTTTTTTTGTCCTTTTCCCCTTCAATAGCTTTGACCGTCATGCTTTGGAATTATTGGAGAGAATGCTGACCCTTGATCCCTCACAGGTACCATTGCATAAGATCCTGCTCTCGCCATTTGCTTTAGTTTGTTCATGTGCTTGGGAGCATCAATCTATGATTAGACCTAATGTTTTGATATCTGAATCCTTTTTTTGTTTGATTGATCATATAAACTGCATTTCCTCAACTATAGAGCAATAATGAAATAGTAAAACCTGAACCCATAAATGCAGTGCCTGGAATGCTAGTAGAGTTTCTATTGTTTTTCTTTTGCACATAATATTTATGATCTTCAGGCTCTTGGAACTCATCTGTTGTCTTTGGTATACCGTATGTCTCATTCATGTTATTATCCTGAAATAGAGAATATCAGCCAAGGATGCATTGGATGCTGAATATTTCTGGACTGATCCATTACCCTGTGACCCCAAGAGGTTTCTCTCTTCCTTGATCTTGTTCTGTAGTACAACATGATATTTGTGAACTGTGGCCTACTAGAGCTACGATATGTTTTTGACCTTTGTTTCTTATATTTTTTAGTTTACCCAAATATGAATCATCACACGAATTCCAAACAAAGAAAAAGCGCCAGCAACAAAGGCAGCACGAAGAAAATGCAAAACGTCAAAAACTGCAGCATCCACAGCCGCATAGCCGCTTGCCACCCATTCAACAATCTGGGCAGGCTCGTCCTAATATGAGATCAGGGCTCAATCAGCCAATGCATGGTTCTCAGCCTTCAGTTGCTGCAGGTCCTAACCATCACTATGGGAAGCCCCGTGGACCTCCTGGTGGGCCAGGCAGGTATCCGAGTGGAACAAGTGGAGGATACAATCATCCAAATCGTGGGGGTCAGGGTGCTGGAGGAGGGTATGGGAGTGGACCATATCCTCCACAGGGACGTGCCCCACCTTATGGTTCAAGTGGACCTCCTCGTGGTGGAGGCAGTGGATATGGAGTTGGTGCTCCAAATTATCCTCAAACTGGTCCTTACAGTGGTTCTGCCGCTGGTCGGGGATCCAACATGATGGGTGGAAACCGTAATCAACAGTATGGTTGGCAGCAATAGAGTTTGAATGACTGTATAGTTGATTGCAATTTATACGAGGTTGAAAGAGAGGGCAAACAATTCAAGGTTCAATTCCAACAATAAGAACCTATTGAGATGAGCTTCAAGGGAACAAACATGATAAGTGGTCACGAGTATATTGATGTACATTTTCCAATACTTTAGAGCTTGAACAATTTATTTCAGGTTGAGCCATCAAAGGGTGGATTGCAAGCTTGCAACCTTATTGAGATTTGATAAACATACAAAAAAGAAAAACAAATGCAAGCGATTCCATGTGTATCACAGAGTCTTGCATGTATCCACAAGACGATTCCGCCTGATTACATGCTATGCAATGTGATATATCATTAAGGATTAAGAGTTTTTTTTTATATCATAAATAGCATTATCTTTGTTCTTAATTTTAATATATGTTTGTAATGTTCCATTTTGTAAGCTTTTGCAGTAACATGCAGAAATGTTTTGTATTTTCTGCAAGGTTACACTGGTTCTGGCAGATTGGAATTTCTGACAACTTGGAATGGATCGTAGGAATAGTTACACCAATAAAGACAGTAACTTGGTGGGAGTAGTCAAGATTACAGAATCTAGATAACGTATTTAAGCTCTTATTGAACTGTTTATAGGACCAGGGATGTCCGTATTCTTTCCAACTCTAACAGGATCCGGAGGATTGGTATTTATGAAGGCTTGACATACTTGAATTTGCAGAAATGGAATTTGAAGGTTGCAAGCTTGCATTCCATTCACTCTGAATTTGGATTGTTACCCAAATTGCAAGCATTTATATTGAAACCAATAGGTTGATCGGGATTACTCCAACTAGATCATACCCTTTTTGCCATTCTAAATTAGGATTTACAGTTCATAAATTCCATTTCAAGACCATCATTAGCTGTTGAATAATTATATAGTTTCCATATCAAATCCTCTTTAACAAATCAAAAAATAACCAACCTTTCCTTCTGCTTAAATCGATCCCATCAGTTAAATTCTCTTCCTTTTCATCTCTACTGAAACAATTCATTCATACATCCCACCCTACATTCTTGCACAATCTACCATTAGTCTTCATCTCTTTCTAAACTCGATCTAAGCACACCATTCTCCGATCAATCCTATCACCTTTACATAACCCCTTTGATGAAAATCACGTAAAATTAACTCTCTTCTTAAATATTTTATGTACAAATAATCTAGAATCTAAAAAATCAATTTTGGTGAAAAAAAAAAACCCGTGCTCCATATTTTTTCATTTCTATTCCTCTTGAATTGGTGATCTTAATGAAAAAGTTTAAATGGATTCAATTTGACAAAAGTTTGACCCAATTTAACTTTAACAAGGTCCAACCTAATATTTTCCTGTCTTCTCTGCCTTTCTAATAGAAAGTCGCGAACAACTAAGGGAGGTTTATTTCCATTTTTGTTTTTGATTTTAAATTCAGTACAAAAACTTGTTAGATTGAGTTTTTAGTTTCTGTTTTTAGTTTTAGTTTCTTCTAGTTTTTAAAAATTATGAAAATCATAAAAAGTGATTTTTGTTTCCAGTTTTTGTTTTTTTCCTTATAATATGATTTAC
>JAOQMP010000208.1:2731654-2743268 GCA_027563575.1 Erythroxylum pedicellare
TACTTTATCTTTAATTTTTATCTAATATATAATTATTGTCAGTGATAAAAAAATAACTACATTAACATTAACAACCAAACAAGTTTGTTTTTATTTGAAAGAAAAACAGAAACAAAAAACTGAAAATGGAAGCTGAAAACTACGACAAAAATGCAGAAGCAGAATCAAACGGTCCCTAAGTTATTTATTACAAGGAGATTTATTTTTTATGTTTATTCATAATTAGATATCTATAAATTAATTTAGCACATTGACTATTGAGTTAAAAATTTTAAAAAATAGAAATTTAAAAACAAATCTACTAATAAAGTTTAATTTTAAAAATAAGTCCAAAATTTTAAAGAATCAATAGAAATTATATAAAAATTCAATAATATTTAAACTGAACAAGATATTTTTAAAATAATTTTAAAAGTACTTTGATTTATAATTATCGTCTAACATCATTCTTTTTGAAAATGAATATTGCATTATCTATAGATAAAACTATCACAACATTACAATGAGCTCAAGTTCATACTACATAGAGGTAAAATAAGTAAAGAAAATTAGCTATTTAAATAACATGTTAGGCTAAATTAAATATTCCATCTACTTTTCATGTCTGGAGAGAGAATGAGTTAAAGATTTTTGGCAATTAAAGCAGATCTAATCTAGTTAATGATCCTGTCAGCTAACTGATATCCCTTTCTTCTCGATTGGTAAATCTACGTGAGTTTCTCTCCTTCCATCCAGATGTAGTAAATAATATAGGTAAATGTCGCTTTGTAGAGAATTGCATTAGACTTATCCTTCTGAAAGTTTCTAACAGCCCAATTCAAAGCTTGTCCCCACCTGTATGGAGTGCCCGTACCAGGAATTATGTGTAAGATCCTGCTCCAAACCGCTTTTAAGGATCTACAAAGAAAAAAGAGGTAGTTCCTATCCTCAATTTCCATTTTAAATAACATATAGGTAGTATCTACATTGTCATGCCATTTGCCCTTAATCCTGAGTCTAAAATCTTAATTAGACTTCAAGTTCTTTAGTCCTCCCTTTTTTTCTGATGTCTTTTGTTCCCTCATATCCCCTTATTACTTCTTTGTCATGACATTGGAGTGTTAATACCCCTACTTCCTCAACTACTATCTTTTTTCCTTCCTTAAAGAATGCCGATGGTTCTAACTCGAATATCGCTCCTATGGCTCCCTCCATTGACCAATACTCAATGGTCAAGACTGAGATACAAGTGATAGTTAACTAGTACTTAAAGAAAAACTCAATAGTTAATTTGAACTGTACTCCTCAAATATAGAGATTAAGAGAGCAACCGTTTGTATATTTTGAGGGAAGTAACAAAAATTAACATTTGTTTTATCTCTTTTGTGCTTCTTTTGTTTTTTTTTAATGCAATTGATTTCATTAATAAACAGTTATTTACAAACTAATTATGCAATTTGCTCTAGTATAATTAACAAAAAACCTAGATTACAAGGTCATATGGGTTCCTGTTTTTATGCTTCTCTTGTTGTTTTTGATACTTTAACGTTTTCCCAGTAATTGATAACGTTTGTTCTACATTTACCTTAACTACTCAATCTTTATAGATTATTACTAAATCTCTTTAGATAAACTTAGATCAAACTAGATCATAATATTAGCTATAGACATATTTTGAAAATCTCTAATGATTCTATTTTTAGTTGTATATAAAGGCTCGTAAGCCTTTCACAAAACGTATCGAAAGCAAATGATATTCCATACATAATTCATTCACAATTTCTTCATAGTATCAGAGCCAACTCCCTGCCGCTCTTAATTTTTTTTCATACCTAGATTCAAAACAATTCAATCACACACCCACCTTTCAATCATACATAGATTTAACACACTTCAATACACCCACAAAAACCACACTCCAAACATTCAGAAAACCAATCTATATTATCAAACACACAACTACAAAAATGGAAGAACACACAAACCCAATCTTACCATTCAACCAATTGAATATGTGAAGGAAATCACAAGATTCTCCATAAACCCTCACACAAACACAACAATCAAAGAACACTGATGAAGAATCGCATGAGAAAAATGGGACTGTCTGAAGCTTACGAAGAAGGGAGAGAACTAAACTCTCAAGTGTTTGGATAATTCAAAGATAAAACTAAGCCTAAGTCATGTGAGACACACGTGAAGAGGAAAAAAGGCTAGAGGCTAAGATAAAACGCAGACGTATTCAACATAACAAAAATGCACAGCAGAAGCATTCATTAGTGGTCACATGACGAGAGCATGCAACATACATTGACTGGTTCAAACTTAACTAAAGGCAACCATCTTCAACTCTTATAAATAAGACAAACCTCAAGGTTTAGATTCAACATTATTGCAAGCTAATACATGTATTCATTCTTTTGATTCAAGAGAGAAATATTGAGAGAGTGCTAAAGTACTTATCCAAAGAGTACTAGGGAGTTTGTGAGGGAGCTCTTGCAGGTGTTTTGTGAAGCACCCAATCTTTTGTATTCCTTTTCTTGAAGCTAGTGAAAAACCAAAGTGTGAGATTGATCCTTGGATATAGATAGCTCTGTGCTATCGAACCAAGTAAATTCTTGTGTCTTCTTTACATTTTTGCAACTCTTTATTTCTGCAAAATACAAGTCCAAGCATTAAACCATCATCAGTCAAGCAATAAATACAGAAAGCCTTATAAAGATCCTAACAGATTGGTATCAAAGCTATTAGGTCTTTGTCCACATTCCTACTAACAAGTCTAGATTCCATCAAGAAGAAAGTTCAAGAACAGAAAACAAATCTCTACAAAGAACTTACAAGATGGGGGGGAAAGAGATGGAAGTGTTCACTGGAAAGGAGGACTTTGCAATCTGGAAATTATAGATGCAAGCCCTGCTTGAATCCTACGAATGCTTTGGGGCCATAGATGCTACCTATAAAGATGAGCCAGATCCTGTGAAGAATCTAAAGAAAGCAAGATTGGCATATTGCAAGCTAATGTTGCATCTTTCATCGATTGTCATAAAAAAAGTGAAAGATTGCAACACTGCAAAGCTTTTATGGGACAAAGTGGATGAAATTTATTCCAAACGATGCCTACCAAACAAAATGATCCTGCTACACAATCTTGCAAATTTCAGAGTGAATACAACAGTAACTTTAGATGACGACCTCGATTATTTCTTTAAACTAATTTAGGATCTTGAAGCAACAGGGGAGAAAATTTCAGAAGAACACCAAGCAGTGGTGATTCTAAAGTCACTTCCAAAGGAAGACAATGGATTTAGAAAAGTGGTTAAGCATGATAGTGGTGATGCTCTAATAGTGAAGAGGGTCTTTGATGGAGGAAGTGATAGATAACAATCATTTCAAAAGGGAACTAGAGGTGATGTTCCTGGAAAACAGATCCAAGAACAGGTTTTCACAAAATGGTTCAAAGAAAGACTCAATAAAACCCTACGTGAAAAGACTAGATGTATACTACTATCCTCAGACCTATCTCAAACTCTATGAGGGGAGCAATTAGAACTGTAACATACCTAATCAACAGACTACTAACATCTATAAATGAGTATAAAACTCCCGAAGAGGTATGAAGTGGTTCTAAACTTATTTTGAATCACTTAAAAACTTTTGGATACAGTGCCTATATTCATTAAATAGAAGGGAAGCTAGAACCTAGAGAAGTCAAAGGTGTATTTCTAAGCTATCCTGAAGGAACCAAAGGTTACAAAGTACTAATCCTACAATTAGGAGCTTACAAGACTCAGATAAGCAGAGATGTAGTATTCAGGGAAACTAAATTCCCATTACTGAAGCAGAAAGATGGAGGAATGGATGTCCAAGAAGATGTCTTATAGCAGCTAGGATCAAACAACAGTTTGAATCCCTTCTATGTCCCACCCTCCATATATGAAGGAGATGAAACTGAAGCGGCTGCTGAACAGACAACACCAGCAGAAGAAGAAATAATGGACACAAATCCTAACTCTTATGAGGGAACAAAACAGGATGAGGAAACTACAGAAGTTCAACAAACTCCATTACAAGACTATCAACTAGTCAGAGACAGGGAACCAAGGAAAATAATACCAAACATAAGGTATTTTGAGACTAACCTATTTTAATATGCTTGTTTGGTTATAGAATTAGCTGATTCAGGAGCACCAGAAACTTATGAGGAGGCAATGGAAAGGGCTGATGTAGAACAATGGAAGAAATCTTGCCTAAGTGAATACACTTCTCTAATGAAGAATAAAACTTGGAAGCTAATTCCTAATCCACCAAATGCTAAGATGATAAAATGTAAATGGATATTCAAGCTAAAGGATGGAATAACAGAAGCTGATCCAAATACCTATAAGGCTAGACTAGTAGCAAAAGGCTTCAGGCAAAGAGAGGGAGTGGATTACAAAGAAATCTTCTCTCCAGTGGTTAAGTTCAAAACAGTAAGAATAGTCTTGACCCTAGCTACCATAAATGAAAGGGAAATACATCTGATGGATGTAAAGACAACATTCCTATATGGAAGGCTAGAAGAAACTATCTATATGAAGTAGCCCATAGGCTTCATAGATAAAAAGAATCATGACTATGTTTGCTTCCTAGAAAAACCACTATATGGACTAAAGCAAGCTCCTAGGCAATGGAACAAGAAGCTCCATAAGGTGGTGACAATATTGAAGTTCAAGAGGAGTGCCTATAACTACTACCTATACTACAAGGATTTAGAGAAAGAGGAAGTGGTCTACATGATAGTATATGTAGATGATCTAGTCATCATAGGAAAGCTAATACAAAAGATCCAAGAAGTGAAGAATGCTCTAAGGCAGAATTTTGATATGAAAGACCTAGGGAAAGCTCAAAAGTTAGTAGGTATGCAGATCGTAAGGAATGAAGTAGAGGGAAAGCTATGGTTGACCCAAAGGAACTATATCAAAAAAGTCCTATCTAAGTTTAACATGGAAGATGCTAAGCCTAGTCCTGCTCCAATTGCCACACACTTACAGCTGACAACTGCTAAGAGTCTAGCAACAGAAGCAGAATAGAAACAAATGCAAAAATATCCTTATGATGTAGGTATAGGTTGTATAATGTACATCATGATTTGTATTAGACTTGACTTAGCATATGCATTCAGCCTACTTAGCATATTCATAGCTAATCTATGTCAAGAACACTGGCAGGGATTTAAAATAGTACTTAGATACTTAAAGGGAACCCTAAATCATGGTTTATGTTTTCCTAAATCTAACCTAGAATTCTTTAAACATACGAGCTTAAATGGCTATGTAGATGCAGACTATGCAGCAGATAAGGATACACGCAAATCATTATCAGCATATTATTTCACACTTTCAGGCAACACAGTAAGCTGGAAAATTCAACAACAATCAGTGGTATCACTATCGACAATAGAAGCAGAGTGCTACGCAATTACAGAAGGCCTAAAGTAGCTAATATGGCTAAAGGGACTACTGTTAGAAATTAAAACCCAAATCACAAAGAATGTAATCTACACCAACATTTAGAGTGCACTTTACCTGAGTAAAGATCCAGTTCTGCATGAGAGGTCAAAACACATCGACGTCCGACTCCACTTCATCAAGGATAAGATCAATAGTGGAGAGGTTGACTTGAAGAAGATAAAAGGAGAACAAAAATTTGACAGATTTTATTCTCCTTTTATCTTCAGATTTTAGGACAAAAGTGGTTTTAATAAAGAAATTCATTTTCCATAGAGATTTTCTATAGATAAATGAAGCTCCTTGAAGAAAAAACTAACACTTACCAGTCGATCTCACAACTTCGAAAAAAATTAGGGTTTCAAATTTCTGAAATCAGTCACGAATTGAAGAGCTACGTGAAGATTCATAGAGAAGGAGGGAATAATGTGAAGGAAATCACAAGATTCTCCATAAACCCTCACAAAAACACAACAATCCAAGAACACAGATGAAGAATCGAAGGAAAAAGAAAGGGAAAGGGACTGTCTGAAGCTCACGAAGAAGGGAGAGAGCTAAACTCTTAAGTGTTCAGATAAGTCAAAGATAAAACTAAGCCTAAGCCATGTGCGACACACATGAAGAGGAAAAAACGTCAGAGGCTAAGATAAAACGCAGACGTATTCAACGTAATAAAAATGCACAATAGAAGCATTCATTAATGGTCAGGTGAGGAGAGCGTGCAACATACATTGACTGATTCAAACTCAACCGAAGGCAACCATCTTCAACTCTTATAAATAAGACAAACCTTAAGCTTCAGATTCAACATTATTACAAGCTAATACATGTATTCATTCTTTTGATTCAAGAGAGAAATACTAAGATAGTGCCAGAGTACTTATCCAATGAGTATTAGGGAGTTTATGAGGGAGCTCTTGCAGGTGTTTTGTGAAGCACCCAATCTTTTGTATTCCTTTCCTTGAAGCTAGTGAAAAACCAAAGTGTGAGATTAATCCTTGGATATAGATAGCTCTGTGCTATCGAACCAAGTAAATTCTTGTGCCTTCTTTACATTTCTGCAACTCTTTATATCTACAAAATACAAGTCCAAGCATTAAACCATCATCAGTTAAGCAACAAATACAGAAGCCTTATAAATATCCTAACAGAACAATTTTCTCACAACACCTCTTGATGTAACAATTTATCTGGTTTGATGAAACCAAGTTTAATTTGTCCTCATAACTTTTGATCTCCTCAGATATGTTTATGGGACTATTCCACTAACAACACCATGTCTCCAGAATATAGCAGGTGGTAGAGGTTTGATTGCCCTTTCTACTGTTATCTCATGGCATCCCTCTCCACCTCTATTGCCTGCCTAGCCCTTAAGTCTCACATTGCTCAGGATCTCTAGCTTGTCCTTAAATGACATTTCCTTCAGTAGTCCTTATCCCAGTGCTCGCTACTTCGCCGGAAACTCCACATGCTCAAGAAAAGCGCCTCTTTCATCTCTGATTTTCTCAACATCGTATCAACCATTATAGAAGACCTCGCAGCCATCAATGATACCATCTGAGATGATTATCTCGTTTCATTCACCTTGAATGGTCTCTTAAATGAATACAAGTCCTTTGTCACTGCCATCGAGCATCGTAACTCCCTCATTAGCTTTTCAGATCTTCTTGCTCGCCTCCTCCTCCACAAACAATGCTCCTAGCCTATTCCTCTAACGTCACCTCCACCGAAGCTACTTTTCTAGTGTCACAATCTAGCAGGTCATTAGTGGCATAACTGGGGCCATTCCTCTTACTCCGGTGGATATGGGCATTTTGGAGGCAGAAACAATACCTGGCACCATAAACGTACTCCTTCTTATGCATCTTGGTGGACTAGGCTGAATGTCTTAGCCTACACCAACTCCTTAACTAGCCTATACCCTATCAGCATAACATACCCTAGCACAATAACTCTATGCCCAACCATGCTAACCCACAACACCTACCCCAGCCCACTTTTAATTTTTTCAAACCACCCACCTAACATTAAATATGTTAGAAGTGAGTTCATATTACAATCCATTGCTATTTTTGAAATTTTTAGTCGTAAAATTGCCCTATTGGGCCCTCTTTTGATTTTGCTTCTCTTAACAATGCCTTTTCTGCTATGGATATCTATAACCCTAAAGATGCTCAACATTTTCCCTTTAATGCTACCGTTGAATGGTTACCTGACACTGATGCTTGGTTGATAATTTCTGCAAGTGCACAGAGTCGTTCTAGTATCCTCACACTAATTATCCCAAGGCCGTCTCTCTAAAGGACCAATTCCTTCACCGCTGATTTAAATCTAATTAATTGAATGTTATCGACAGAATATTATAAAATGTGATTGGAGTTGAGTGAATTGTAAATTGTAAGTACTAAACAAGAAAATAGTAAGGAGTAAATCAAGGTTTTAGAATTAGGGATTGGGGTGCACCAATTCAAGGGATTGACTCATACAATATGAAATTGATTGAATGTCAGGTTAAGAAAATAGTTACATAACTTTACCCATATCTCTTTTTAAAGCATACAAGAGTACCTAGCTAGATGACCACCATTTCTCAATGTGTGAGCTTACTAACCAAGTCCATAAAGAACAAGCAACTACACATTCACACCCTAGCTTAGGATATCTCTACCTCTAAATCTAAGGTGTTCATCTTCCTCTAGCATGAACCATACTTCACTCTTCAGTACATCATATGATTCCTAAGATTGCATCTATGGAGATCAAATATAGAAACAACAGTGAGATTCAAGTAAGACAAACATAACCCAGAAATTTTCATTCAACATTCAACAATCCATATCATACAAATCAATCCTCCAAAGAGGCTACATCCCTCACCCTAAATAAGGTTTAGTTCCAGAACATTGTAACAAAAATCATACACATAAGGATGCTCAGCATTTAAGAAAGAGTAGAGAGAGAAAGTAGCATAAACACAAGAGAATGTACTTCCCGATCCTTGTACAAATCCCCAAAATTCCCTATCTTCCTCTTATTTTGTGCCTCCTAATGTAGTAGTCTTGTTTTCAGTGTCCAGCCCCCTTTTTTAGGTCTAAACAGTAAGTATTTATCTTTCCCTTGTCCCCAGAGACCTCATTTTCCCAAACAGGGGAAAATAGGTCGTGCTGGCCGCCAATGTCCATTAAACGAACATGCATGTCCGTTTAACAGACCTTCTCGGGTTTGAAATGCATCTTTTTCTAGGCTATGTCTGTTAAACGAACATGTGTGTCTGTTAAACGGACATGCATTATTCCATCAATTTCACATTTTTGAACTTCTAGTTGACAAAATTTCTTCTCAGAGCCTTCTTAAAAGTTGTAGAGCTCGGAATTCTCTTTGCAATCATCTTTGAGTGGCTTTGATCCGACATCTACAAGGAAAGTTATGCCTTTTACCCCACAATCTACCATTTGTACCTGTCAAGCAACACAATTGTAATGCGAGAGAATTACGTGTAAAATACTTCAAATCCATAAAGAAATAAGTCAAATTAAATTCAATTCATCCCAAAATCATCTACAAATAATTTGACTTATCAAATTCCCCCACACTTAGGTTATTGCTTGTCCTCAAGCAAAGTAACCGAAAGTCACTACCGAAACCTAAACCAAGTTGTTGATTCCACTTTCGTAGGTGTATGGTGGCATTTAGCATATGCCACAAGCCTTTAAACCACTATGTGTCCATAATGGAGGAGTTATAGTCTCCTGAGGGTTTACCTAAAACAAATGGTGCCCACAAACATTTCTTCTCCATCATTTCACACCTAATCATCACCATAGTTCATTCCAATCAGTCGAATGCATTATAAGTAAGAATTGAACTTAAAAATAAGATCACATAATACCTCATAATTTTGATCACACTTCAGTAACAATGAGCTTCCATAATGCTTCAATTCATCAAAATAACATGCTAAGAATGAAGTCTTCTTATGCACATTCATTTTCGCACAGATGCGTTTAAGGATTACTCTCAATCATCCTCTCATGCATGTCCCTTACCATAAGCTTGCTTTTTATCTTCTTCTCCACTACTCCCATCTATGGCATATCCATGAATCAAAAAGGTCTTTAATTCTTAGGTTGTAATGGGGCCACGGGTGAAGTGAGCTATGAACAAAGGGATAGGAATTCAAATATTCAACAATTAGTAGAGATGAATTCACAATTCTTATACTCATATTGTTTTATAGGACTCAACCAACTCTATTGTCACAGTTTTTCCCATTCCGTCGCTTTGAAATCTGAAGTGCACATGTTTTTTTTCTTTCTTCAAGATAAACACGCTTCTTGACTATCTCCCCCTTTTTGATGATAACAAATAATCATAAAAAATTGTAGCCAAAAAAATTTCTTCTTCTATTTTTTTTTCTTCTCTTCTTATTCTCCCCCTATCTTTGTCATTTCTTTCTCCTTTTCTCGTTTCTCCAATTGAAGACACAGTTGTAAAGGGTCTAATGTGCATAATGAGATGCACAAGTGACTCTATTTAGTAGCTTAGGTCTCCAAACTTAGTGGATCTGTACTGCCCTTCTGTAAGTCTTCCAACTACTTGAGAAGAGTCTTCAGTGGTTCGCTGACCACAATTGCTTCCTGATGCTTTCGAAATGTAGTGGGAAACATAGGTTCCTTTCTGGTGGACTGCATAGCGTGCTTCATCAATGTTTCTCACTTCAGCTTTGATCTGTTCTTCTATCAGATCGCTTGTTATCCCTTCAGGATACAGTTTCTTCTTCCCTTTTTCCTCATTACGAACAATGTAAGGTCTTAGTTGAATGTCAGGAACAACCTTGATCACCGTTCTCTTTGTGATTGGTAAAATAGTGTACTTTTGCCTTGTCATCTATGTGGGGTATGGTTTGGTTCCTTCATCCCTCTGAAAACCATACATACTTTTCTCGTCATCACTCAACAGATGCATTGTACTACTATTTACCAAGATTAGTTGTAATTGTGCCTTGATTCACCTTTTTGGGGTTTCTCTAATGATTATAGAGTTGCTACTCTTGACAGGTTGGCTTTCTTTAATAATCTTGACTCTCAAGTCCTCTTTTCTTAACGGTTGAGAGGTATTGACCTGTGCTGGACTGCATTCAACTAGCTTCTTCTTCTTCTGAACAACAGTAGGACTGCACTTTTCCTTACTGATTTTTTTCTTTTTATTTTCTTTAATCAATCTAGAAGTCTACTGAGGTTGAGGTTTCTCTTTCTCAAACTCCAATTTTCTCTTAATCTCAGTCTCTTTAGCCAATTTTGCTGAATCTTCTTTCAAAATTGAAACTAAAGACCTAGTTGCCTGAGGTGTTTTCTTCTCAGAGTCTCCATCATGAGTCAACTCTTTCCCTTTCTTTTCTTCTTATTGACGTAGGGTTCGAACTCTAGGCGACCTTTTTGCTTGCTTCGGTCTCTCCGAAAGGAGTATTTCCCCCTTTCTTTTCAAGGTCACTTTCTCCCTATATTGCACCTAGCTTCCTTCTTTATGAGAAATCGCCTTTCCCTTTATTGATTTATCTAACAATTTCTTTCTCCTTCTGCAGGCATTCTCTCAATGGATTGAGATTTTGATTTTCTTGAGGGAGATTCTTTTTCATTCAAACTTACCTTAACAGCACACTCACCCTCAATCCTTGCTTTTGTCTTAGAATTTGCTTTTTCTTTCTCCAGATTCTTCAAGCCCATTTTACCAATTGTTGCAGAATTGATGACGCTTTTGATATTCAGCTTCATACTGTTTCCTCTCTCCAAAAGGACTCTAGAGTCTCTGAATATTCTTGTCAGCATCATTCCATATGGTAGGGCGGTCAAGTCTTTCTTAGTCTTTTCCATATAATGAAAAATAAGAAAAGGTAGATTTATAGGCTGGCAATTGAGTAGATGAAATAAGCATTGTTCATCTAGCATTGTTACCAAATGCCTTGATCCTGTTCTTGGTAGAACACAATGGAAAAGAAGTGAGTGTAGAACCCTAGCCTTTGGAACAAGACTTGAAGCCTTCTTCTCCTTTGGATCATTGCTTCCATATAATTGCTGAAAATAATATAAAGAAAAGCCTAGCCAAGGTACTCTCCCGTTTGATACTGTAATTCGATCATAGACTCAAAAATA
>JAOQMP010000208.1:2745858-2773953 GCA_027563575.1 Erythroxylum pedicellare
CAATCACCAAAAAGACATATATGAAACTTCATATATTGAGCATTCAAGTTCTACATAAACAAATCCATAACACAATAAATTGTTCAACTCTTGATTAAACTCTAATCAAGAAAAATCTAATTACAAAGCATAAATCCTAACTCAGGAGTTTATAACAATGTAGTTAAATATGACAATGTAAAACTACTCTCTTTTGAAGTCCATCGAACTCAAGCCATCATTACATCTTCAAGAGGAAATGGTGTTTAGCCAAGCATCACTCCGGGAGCACTCACAACTGTAGATACACCGACATAATCCATGGTAGCAGCAACCAAATAATGAGAGCAATGATGAGAAGTGAACAATGGGTGATGGATGAAGGCCGAGAGTGAGAGATGAAGCGTATGTGTGTCAAAATGTCGGCTCTCTCTTGTAATGAATATGTGTAAAGTGTTGTCTGCATAACCTAATTTGGCATGATTTTAAATGCTGGGTCGCGGCTTGGGTCGTAACAGTGAGATATTTTCCTAAATATGTTTGGGTTTTCGACATTTCATTACTGCGATAGGCAAGCTCACCGCGGCATTGCGTATTTTCTAGAAAATCTTCGCCACGACGAACTTTTCCTGAAAGTTTCGCTTGATTCTTCGTTCTTCGCCACGACGACAGACGGGCTCCTCGTGGCAAACTTTTCTCAAAGGCTATGATCTCCTATTGACTTCAATTCAGCACGTTCACTCCCTTCTCCTTAAGGATCCTACATTCAAAAATAACAATTTACAGTATCAATTGTTCTTAGAAAACTTAAGCAATGCAATTAATATCAATTGTGACAATTTTTACTATCAAATTGCATAAAATAAAAGTGCACACTCAAGGATTACTTTTAAGCACAAAATCAAGAATTACGAGTCAAAAAGTATAGTAAAGGCCATGAAAGTGTTGCCAATTTAGATAATAAACTTGGGCTCAATCAATATCCAGCAGTTGATTAAACTCTAATCAAGAATGTTCAACTATAAATTACAAATCCTGAACCTTGGAGTTCATAAAAAAATAGCTGAACATGGAATAAACTACTCCCCTTTGAAGCCCATTAAACTCTAGCCTTTGCTACATCTTCAAGAGGAGAGAGGGGCCCAGCTAAGCATAACTCTAGGAGATTTCACCACCGGAAACCCATTGGAAGCATCCATGGTAGTAGTTGTCGATGAAGGAGAAGAATAATGATGTGGATGAAGATGTGTAGAGGAATTTTCTTCTGAAGGTAGAGAGAGTGAGTGTGTATCCTTCAAAAACTGTCGGCTCTCTCCCCCTCTTAACCTAAAATAGGTAGGTTTTAAAAAAATGGGTTATGGATCGGGTTGTATAGCGAGTAAACTTCCAAAAATGGTTCGGGTATTTGAAAGTTTGTCGTGGTAACAGATGAGTTGGCCGCGACGAACTTTTCTTGAAAGTTTTTTTTGGAGTTTTTGGTTTCTCCGCCGCAATGACGTGAACTTTACACTGCGGCGAACCTCTCTCTAAAGTTTTCTTAAATAATCTGCTGAGTTCGCTATGGCGACGTGATCTCACACCATGGCAAAATTATCCTGAAGAGTCTTTGCTTGGGTTCTTTATACTTCGTCGCGGCAAACATCACCTCTCGCCGCAGCAAACTTCCTGTTGCTTTGACTTGTTGACTTATCATTTTCAGCCTTTGCTCGTTGCTTCACTCCTTGCCTCTACTTCTTTGAGTGTCCTACAATAAAAAAATAGTAGTTTGTAGTATCAATTGTTCTTAGAAAAATTAATTTAGTGCAATTGATAATAATTTATGACAATTTTACTCTCAAACTACATAAAGTAAAGGCAAGCACTCAAGAGTCAAATTAAGCATAAAATCTAAAAATAAGACCTAAGAAGTGTAGTAAAAACAATGAAAATGTCACCAGTTTATATGAGAAACTTGGGTTCAATCAACGTGCACGTGGCATTCTTGAATGGATTACACCAAACCCACATAACATGTAATTCATGAATTGAAAGTAGTTTGCCCATATGACACATTTTGGGAACTTGTTTTTCATATACATGAGATATTTCGAAAACCTAATTTCATAAGCATGTATCTTTTAAAAAAGAAGCATTTTCAAAGTCTTTTTATAAATCATCAACACAATTCATGTAACAAACATATAAAAATTTCACAATCCAATCAAGAAGCAAATAAATGCAACATCTATGATGCAATTGAAACCATTAAGCTTCCTTAATTCAAAGAAAACAATGGGTGGCTTATTTACTCTATTATAAACATGTACCCACATTGAATTCCTCGCTTATAAACTTGCTTGGGGATGTCTTTACTCTTTCTCCTCTTTCCTCTTTTGCCTCACTTGATTTCCTTAAACAATAACCAAAATTCCATTTAATTTGGTTTAGAAATCGGAAAGTCATACCTCAACAATTTGGACTATTTCTTATGTTGAAACAAAAAATCTATTCTTGAATTCCATCCCGAAACTGAAATTTTTAGAGACTTAATTTAGACTCAATTCTTTCACACAATTTGTATCCCTATTCTCTAGTTTACACCAAATCAAAAATCAGTCCATTCGAACATACACAGAAAACGTTATGCCCAAAATACCAAAGCATGTTCGTGCAGGAAAATTGAGTTTTCCGCGACGAACTTGTCCAAACCTACCCTTAACGAACATATAACCCATATTAAAGCTAAACCATCACTTCTTCTTCATTTTCAACTTCATTTCAACCCAATATCATTCGCAAACCCATTCATGATCTATCTTTGATCATTAACCCAAAAATGTAAAACATTAACTCATGCCATTCATCAACAACTTCCTACCCACATTCAACCTTGTTTTTCACTTCCAACTATCACTAAATATGCTTCATCTAATATTCAAGAAAGGTTAATGCTTATACTTACTTGTTTTAACTTCAAATTCTTCAAACTCTTCAAGATCTCCCAAAAACCCTAGCTTTTCTCTTCTTTTCCTCTCTACCACGATTTCTTCTTCAATTTAAAACAAAACAACAACTTCTTCTTCTTTTTATACCCTTAATGATTGTAAGGTGACCCTTTTTCCCTTCCACTTATGCCTTATAATCCTCATCCTTAAGTGACTTGCCAATTTTGCCCTTTAGGTTTTACACTCTTAACACTTTAATTTAACCAACCTAAGCAATAAAATCCTACTAACATTGACATGTTAATTACTCCAAAATATTTAATCTATCAAGACCTCCAAAATAATTCAAATCATGCTTAATAAAATAAAAAAAATTCGGGGCCCAACATTATTAATATTTTATATAATGGTTTCAAGCAAGAAATTTTATAACTTATGGTGTGAATTTAAAAATAAAATTTTTACATAGGATGAGTTTAAATTTGGAAAAGATATTTTTTCTAAATTAGAGCCAAAATAAAATTTAAATTATTTTAAGTTTTAATGGCATACAATCCAGCAACATATATAAATCTAGTTCTACAAATTGCAACTGGTTACCTAATTGTATAAACAATAATTGAGAATGATTTGTTTTGCTAGTCAAACATTAATGTAAGGCAGAGGCTTTACTTATGTGGTAACAAAAGAAGGTTAGAGAGAGAAACTCTTCCTTCTCACTGACAAACCTCCCCATCTTGCAGACTATTCTTCCTTCAATTTTCCATCCCCATCTACTTCCCTTTCCATCTTTCTCTAGGTTCACCATTTTTCTGTTTTCCTGCCTTCTCCTTCACCATCCTCCCTCCTCCTCTTCCATCTGCATCTGCCCTTATCCAGGGGCTCTGTAGTTCTTTCATTTTTTCCAAATTTCCCACCCCTCTATCCTTACTATAAACATACCCTACTTTTCTTGCACTGCCTTCTGGAAAGTAGCCTCCTTTCCAAATCTAGAATTTCCACCTCAATGGCAGATCTACATCCTCCCAAACTTTCTGACTTTCCCCCTCTACCCTCGCATCCCCCATCCTCCTCTGCAACTCCCAACCCAGCTCCACCGAAACACACCAATGCAAACCATTCCTCCCCATCAAAAGCTTCTTCTGCCCAGTCTTCCTCCCCTCCATTCACTAAAACTAACCTACCCTCAACTACAGAGTTTCCTCCACTGAAACTAGACCCAATAGAAGGTTTATCTTCTATAAGAGCTAGGAGGACATTCAAACAAGTTGTTGGAGATAAGAATGAGTCCTCTTTGGTTTTCTGCCCCCCAGTGGAGTTAGAAGGGAAACTCATAGTGGCTCCTCCTCTAGAAACTATACAGAAATGAGTTAAAACATGGGAGTCCACTCTAGTTGGGTTTTTCATGGATAAAAGAACCGCATTTCCAGTGATTCAAGCTTGGACCCCAAAGGAATTGGAAAGGGAGAGGCTTAATGAAAGTAATGCTCACAGAGGAAAATAATATTATCTTCACTTTCTCCTCAAAAACAGAAGCTCAAAAATTAATTGAAGAGGGTCCTTGGCATAATTCACAACTTCCACTCTTTCTATAAAGTTGGTGGGCGGGAGTGGAACTAGAAAAAATCGAGGTGAAAAAATACCCTTATGGGCCAATATTCACAATATACCTTTAGAATATTGAACCACCAAAAGATTGAGTATACTAACTAGTTTTTTGGGAAAATCTATATGTATGGATGAGAACACAATGATGAGGAAAAGGGTTGGGTTTGTAAGACTGTGTGTAAATATGGACATCTCCAAAGAAATGAAGGATAGCATTCCTATTTTAAGGTTGGAAAATGAGAACTCTCTTAGAGAAGATAGAGTCCTAGTTACATACCAGTGGAAACCTTCATTGAAAGCTCAAGGAAAAGCATGGAAACCTACTGGGAAAACTTTCACAAGTGGAGATTATTGGTAAGTGACTAGAGCTGACAGACCTAACTTGGACGGCAAGAAGGAGGAAGGGAAGGCTAAGCAGATTGAAAAGATTCCTATTCTAAGTCAATTGGAAAAGGATCCCCCAAAAAATGGGGAACATAGCCAAGGAAAACATGGCTAAAACTTGGATAAAGGAAGTGGAGCAGAACTGATTCCTTCAGTGGATAAAGACAATATTCAGATGAACAAGGAAGTTAATGGACAGGAAATTGGTGATACAACAACAGAAGAAGGGGAATCAATTCCCCAACAGAAGGACCACAACTCTCAATAGACAGTAGCACCGAAAGGTAGAACTCAAGAGGATGAACAGGTGGCCTCAAGGAAAAGCAATAAGAGCAGTAGGAAAGGCTCCAAGGGTAAGAGCAATATTCTATGACGATGATAGTTTGGAATGTACATGGAATAAATAACCCCTCTAAGTTGAATGCTTTAAGGGATTTTGTCCTGAAGGAGAAGCCTCAGGTTTTTTGTCTTTTGGAAACTAAAATTAGTGAAATAAATTTAAGCAAGTTATGTTGTTTAGGTAGGAAATGGAAAATTTTATCAAACCATCACAGCCATGCCCATGGGAGAATTATTATTGTCTATAAGGAAGATTTAGTGGAGGTGAATGTCATTGAATCAAATAATCAGTACATTCACATATTGATCTACTTCAAGATGGAAAATTCTAAGGTGTTTGCTACTTTTGTGTATGGTCTTAACCTTGGTTTTCAAAGGATCGAACTATGGAATGCTATCACCCGATTAAAGAACTCGATAAACTCACCATGGTTAGTTTGTGGTGATTTTAACACCACTTTATATCGATCAAAAGCAAAAGGTAATTGCAACTTACACAATTATTCTTCAGACATGTATGACTGTATGCAGGAGGTAGAGTTAACAGATCTGAAATCAAAAGGCCACAAGTTCACATGGTCTAATAAGCAGACTTCTATTTGGCATATCAGAAAAAAGTTGGACAGGGCATTAGTGAATGTAGATTGGTTGCATTCTTTCCCAAAAAGCATAGCAAAATTTTTGGACCTGGTCATCTCTGATCATACTCCTATATGGATAGACAATATGTTCAACTCTCAAAAAGTCAGTCACCCGTTCAGATTTAATAATTTCTTAACAACTATCGAGGGTTTTCATGAAGCTATTTTACAGGGTTTGGAGCATGTTTGTTTTGGGAAAAAACAATACATTTGCCTCCAAAAACTTAAATCTATTAAGCAAGAATTGAAACTCCTAAGTTCTAAAAGAGGACCGAATCTCATGAAGGCAATTGATGAGGCTAGAGACAAATTATCGGCTATACAGTCAGCTTTGGCAAAAACTCCCATTGATGACTCTCTAGTCATGGCAAAAAAGGAAGCTTTAAAGGAATATTTACAATTGGTAGATAACCAAAATTATCTTTGGAAGCAGAGATCTAAAGTATCTTGGCTAAAGGATGGGGATAAATGCACCAAATTCTTCTTTAATTCAGTGCAAGCAAGGAAGATTTCTAACAAAATCACCTCCATTACAACTGAAGATGGGGTGATAGTGGCTGGACAAGAAGGATTAGCTAAGGAAGCATTTCTTTATTATAAGAATCTCCTAGGCACAGAGGTAACATCTCCTGAAA
Source organism: Erythroxylum pedicellare (assembly GCA_027563575.1). NCBI lineage: Eukaryota > Viridiplantae > Streptophyta > Magnoliopsida > Malpighiales > Erythroxylaceae > Erythroxylum > Erythroxylum pedicellare. The sequence goes on from JAOQMP010000208.1 coordinate 2,752,369, forward strand.
TAGGAGCTGAACTTAGGAAGTTTGTTTCTGCACGTATTACAGAAGACATAGGTTCCTTTCTAATTAGGCCAGTAACTTGTCAAGAAATAGAAAGAGTGGTGTTTGCTATGAATAGCTCAAAAGCCCCAGGTCCGGATGGATTGAATGATTTTTTCTACCAGAAATCTTAGACTATGGTGGGGGGGATAGTTAAAGAGGCAGTGCTTGAATTCTTCTAAAAAGGGGTAATGTTAAAGGAGATTATCAAGACCTTTATCTGCTTAATCCCTAACCACTCTAATCCTACCTTTTGGAAGATTTCAGGCTTATTTTCTGCACAAATTTTATCTACAAGATTATAGTAAAGATTTCGGCAAATAGGTTGAAGGAAGCTATTCAACCCCTCATTAGTGAAAACTAGGGAGCTTTTATGAAGAATAGGGATATTGGGGATAATATCCTTATAGTTTAGGAGTTATTGAAGGGGCACAACGGTAGGAAAAGTCCTTATGACTACACAATCAAAGTGGACCTACAAAAGACTTTTAATAGTGTGAATTGGAGCTTTTTACTACAAATGATGGAGGTTATGGTATTTTCCTAAAGGTTCTTAAAGTGGATCCGTGAATGCATTACAACTACAACTTTTGGAATTCTAATAAATGGGAGCCCTACGAAGGTTTTTAAAGGCAAAAAAGGACTTAGGCAAGGGGATCCATTGTCTCCTTACCTATTGCTAATTTGTATGAAGGTGCTAACCTAAATGCTGAAGCACCCAGGCTTCAAATATCATTGAAAATGTAAGAAGATTTCACTAACTAGCTTATGTTTTGCAGGTGATCTAATCCTCCTTAGCAAGGTGAATGTTCACTCAGTCACACTACTGATGAATACTCTCAAATTTTTCAAGGACATGTCGGGGCTGAGAATAAATTTTCAAAAAAGCTACTTTATCCTTTCAAAAAGTGCTAGCCATTTAGTAGATGCTTTGAAAATAGTCACTGGAATGGAAATAAAGGAGCCTCCTCTCCTTTACTTGGAATACCAATCTCTTCTAGAAGACTAAGGTACTGTGAATGCATCCCTCTAATTGAAAAAATACATAAAAGATTGGGTTCATGGACAAATAGAGCTCTTTCCTATGGAGGGAAACTTCAGCTATTAAAGTCTATTATCTCATCAATGCACAATTACTGGTGCTCCTATCTCTTTCTTTCGAAAGGGATTACCAAAACTATTGAAAGAATGATGAAACAATTCCTATGGAGGAATAGGATTAGCGAACAAGGGAAAGCAAAGGTCAATTGGCTTTTGTTTAGGGCTAGAGTTAATTACCAAAGAGAATCACTTACTCATGACTAAAAGGATTTGGAGAATTCTCAGTGATAAGCAGTCTATATGGATAAAATGGGTTCATGTTACATACTGAAAGAGAGGAGTTTCTGGGCTTTAACCCCCAAAAATAGTTATACTTGGTTCTTCAATCAAATTTTGAAAATGAGGGAGGATGTACAATAACATATTTCTTTCCAAGTAGGTGATGGAGAAAGATTATTTATATGGCATGATAATTGGACTGGACAAGGAGCACTGATCCAAAATCCGTTGGCAAGAACGTTACTAGAAAGGTTTCCTAGGAATACCAAGCTTAAGGAAATCGTGGCAGATGGAAGATGGTTACTATCACTGGATGAAATCAGAATATTGTCTATCCCCCATATCCGAAGGCCTGGAGAAAAGGATAATTATTTATGGCAGGGGATTTCAGTTTCAGAAATCACATTGCAGGAAGCTAAGAATTGATGGTGGGGACATTGAATCGAGTATAATGGTATTCTATGGTTTAGAACAAGTTTCTCAGACCTAAAAATAGTTTCCTACTTTGGCTAGTAATGTTGAACAGACTCAGTACTACGGACAGGCTACAATTCCTGAATTCCTCAAGGATGTGCATTTTTTGTAATCTAAAGGAAGAGACTAGAGACCATATTTTCTTTGAGTGTGATTACTCTAAAGAAATTTGGACAAAGATCCTAAGATTAAGTACTGAGAATCAATTGCCGAACAGACTCTATGAGCTATTATTGGAGTTGCCCCACCTATCTGTATCTAAATTCGACAAAGTAGTGATTCTAATATCAACAGCTACTTGTACTCAAGAAATTTGGAAGGAAAGAAACTGAAGAAGGTTTGAGTAGAAGACAAATCCCCTATCTTCTACTTTAGAGCTTATCATTATAAGCATAAGAGAGCATCTAATTACAAACCATTTGAACTCCAGCTGTAGTAGGGGAATAGCTCTCACATGGAGAATCTAGTCCCTGATTCTAAGTTTCCAGGTAGTATAGTTTCTCAATCATCTCAGGAAACAAACTTAGTTAATGGAGAAGGTTTAGGGACTAACCTGTTGGAAGCCAAGCAGCCCTCTTCTCAGTTTTCATCTCAGCTAGATGTAGAGCTACAAAAAGAAGACTAAAGTAGAAGAAATGTGCAAAAAGGAAAGTACTTCTTACCTCAGCGAGATCTTCTTCAACACCTCTCAACCATCCGACCATCCATCAGGTATGTCTGAAAAATTAGGGCACAACGCAAGATTTGAGTTCTAAAATCAGCATCAAGGAATTACACACAAGAGGACTTACCATGGGTAAAACTTTAAGTGTTCAGAAGAAGAAGGAGATGACGAGAGAGCTAGCAACATCGTCCCCTCGCCCATCCCCATTTTCCCTAATCAAGAAGCTTTTGGGAGAGACAAGTAAAGAAATGTTTCATTATACCCTAATTGGGAACTCATATCTGTTTCCTAATGCGTAGCCATTTTGATTGTTATTCTTACCCCTTATGTATTGTCATTTTGTTTGAGATTTAAAAAGGCTTTGAATTAGACGGTAGTGATTAATTGTGAAGGGTTTTGTAACCAAGGGTTGGGCAGACCATATATTTTTCAATATTCTTTAATGCAAATTTAAATTTAAAAAAAAAAGAAGGTTAGAAAATGTATGCAATAGTTCTATAATAAAATCTACGAACGAAGGCTCATCAACCTTAAGAACTCTATTCTCAAACAAAAATCACATTTGAAGTAGTTGAAAGATGATGTCAATACCAAATTCTTCCACTCATCTATACTAATGCAAAGGAATGTTCATCGAATAAGTATCCTTTGAGACAATGAAGGTAGAGAATTTTCATACCAAAAAAATTTACAAGAGATTGTTATCAATCACTTCCAGAACCTAATGGGTGCAGATATGTCCACTGACCCTAGTACTAATGTTCTCAACCTATTTGATTGTTTGGTTGAGCAAAACATCAAAGAAATTATGGTTTCCCCAATCTCAGAGTTAGATGTCAAGAGGACTCTCTATCATATGCATCCTTCCAAATCTCCTAGGTTAGAAGGTTTTACAACCCTTTTCTTTCAACACACTTGGACATCATGGGTAAGCTTCTCACGGAGGTAGTGATGGAGTTCTTTGCTTAAAATGCTCAAATAATTTAACCATACTTATATTTGCTTGGTGCCTAAAAAAACACAATCCTCATAGTATGAATGATTTAGACCCATCTTTTGTTGCAACATCATCTATAAATTGATTTCTAAAATACTTGCGGAATGTCCAGGGCCGGTCATGACATTTTATAGGCCCTGGGCAAATAAAAAAGGTTCTTATTTTGCCCTTTTTCTTTCTTTATGATAATTAAGAGTGGACTCTTATAAAGAACAAAAGAGGTAAAATAGGAGCCCTTTTGTTGCTCTTTATCAAGATCAAGACTTTTATAAAGAACAAAATGAAATAAAATGGGGCCCTTTTTGTTGCCTATTTTATTCTTCATGAAGCTGGGCCCTGGGCAGGTGCCCTGCCTGCCTTTGCCCAGGGCTGGCCTTGGGAATGTCTCAAGTTGGCTATCTCAAGTGTTATCAATTTAGCTTAGGACACTTTTATTTTTGTTCGAAATATTGGAGATAATATCTTGTTGCTTTAGAAATTATTGAAGGACTATAACTCAAGCAAGATTATCAACAGTTGCCTAATCAAGATTGATTTTTCCAAGGCTTTTGACACTGTTAGTTGGAGGTTTATCCATTTATGTCTTGATGCTTTAAAGTTGCCTTCTCTGTTTAATAACTGGATAATGTCATGCATCCCAACCCCATCCCTAGGTATCTTAGTTAACAGGGTTCTTACCAAACCTATTCAGATTGCTAAAGGGATTAGACAAAGGGATCCTTTATCCTCCTAATTATTCACTCTTGTGATGGAAGGATTCTCTAGATTGACTAGTAAACTGATATCTTGCAACCGGAGTTTTCAATTCCATTATAAATGCAGGGCTCTTAACCTCACTCACCTGTTGTAAGCTGATGATATATTGATCCTTTGTGGTTTCGATTCTCACTCTATCACTATGATGATGCATGTTTTGGATCTATTTACTGGATGGTCAAGTTTAAAGTTCAACTTTGAAAAGAACAGTCTTTACCTCTCAACTCATGTGAAGAACAATATTGAATTACAGAAAATAGTGGGGCTAAACTTGCAATCTACCTCCTTTCACTATCTGAGAGTCCCAATCACATCTTCTAAACAAAAGTAATTTGATTGCTTGCCACTTATTGAAAGAATTAAGGCAAGAGTAAATGTTTGACAAAATAGGTTCCTTTCATATGCTACCAGGCTAACTCTTCTCATTTCAGTACTGAGCAGCTTACATTTATACTGATTGGCTCACATTTCATTGCCAAGAAAAGTCCTCAAAGAGGTTGACAAAATCATTAAAGCATTTCTATGGTTAGGTGGCACTAAAGAATGCTAAAATAAAATGGAGTGAGGTTACAATTTTAAAGAAACATGGGGGTCTTGGGATCATTTCTATCTGTAACATGCAGAAGGTCCTAATGTGCAAATGGCTCTAGCGGTTATACACTGACCATAATGCTCTTTAGGTCAAGTGGATGCACGAGTACCACCTCAAAATGTGAATTTTCGGCAAACTCCTTGTTATAGGGAGTTTTCTTGGATTCTTATCCAGAAGATGAAGTTAAGAGACTTTGTTTATCCCTGTACTAAGCACAAGATTAGTAATGGAGAAAGAACTTGGCTTTGATATGACAACTGGATGGACATGAGTCCTGTTATTCTCAACCCTCTTGTTCAACACTTGAGAAAAATAATTCCTCTTAATATTAAGATTTCATATCTTTAATGGTCAATAGAGAGGGAATTTTTTAGGCTTCAATACTTTGCCTCAACATTTCCCTTAGATAGATAATGAGTAGATGGATGACTCTATCATTTGATCCCCAAATCTAAGGGGTAAATTCTCCAATAAATCTTGCCATTAGATTTTTACAAAGGGATTACTTAAAGTACCTTGGTCTTCTTTTCTGTGGCAAAATGTCATTCCACCCAAAGCTTTTTTTTATATCTTGGCTTGCTATTAAAAACACACTCAATACTAAGAGTCAAAGGCACAATAATGTGGATACAACCTATGTTTTATGTAAAATGGAAGTCAAGGATAGAGATCATCTCTTTTTTCTTTGTAGATAGTCGAAATTTATATAAAGTAGAAATTTGCACATGATTCCTAGTAAAGGGTATCCTTATACTTAGGAACAGTCGTTGGCTTAGGTAATCTGAAACTCTAAAAGAGATATGTCTAATGCCGTTCTTTATAAGTCTACTTTTAACACTACCATCTACTCCCTTTGGAAAAAACGAAACTCACATAAATTTACAACCTTGAAAAGGATAAATATCTACTTGTAGATAAGATCATTAATTGAATCAAAATCACCTTAATTGCCAAAAATTTACAGCTCGATCTCTCCCCAGATATAAAATGTAGATGGAATTTGTAGCGTGAATTATCTTACTATGAATTATCTTACTATGATTAATCGCTAATTCTCTTTGTAATATATTAGTCTGTACAATGTTTGCCTTGAACACAGTTTTATCCATAGATAATACCATATTCATTTTTTTTTAAAAAAAACGTTAAGGTTCTTTTCATCTCCAAGTGGGTGAGTTGTTGCATTTTTCCATTTTGTAAGATTCTTTTTTTTTATATGGACATAATTGTATATATTATATTTATATAGACACACGTGCAATAGTTCTACACCAAAATCTACAAACGAAGTCTTGTCAACGTCAAGGTTCTTTTCATCTTCAAGAGGGTGAGTTGCTATACACACACACATATATATACATATAAATATATGAAAATTCAATTTTTATATAATTTTTTTATTTTTTAGACTTATTCTTAAATGTAAACTTGATCTATAAATTTATTTTTAAAAGCTATTTATATAAAATTAAAGATTAAATATATAACTTTTAAAAATAAATTTATAGATCAAGTTTAAATTTAATAATAAGTCTAAAAAAATTAAAGATTAAATATAAAATTATATAAAAATTGAGTAAAAATTCATCTTAGCAAGGTATTTCTAAAATAACTTTAAAATACTTTAATCCATAATTATTATCTCACATCTTAATATTTTGTTTATGGATCATGATTGTTGTTTTGCATGCATTATTATGAGAAAATATATATTTAGTATTTATATCATTATTTTTAAAAGATATTGACTTGCTATGTGAATGTAATTTTAAAATAGGTTACATTTTTCTTTAGGTAGATACAAATAAGACATTTATTTGAAGAAGTTCATTTTTAATTTAATAATTAGTATGTATAAATTAACTTAAAACTTAACTTTTATATGAAATTTAATTTTAAAAATATGTTCAAAATTTTAAAGATTAAATATATAATATATAATATATTAAAAATTCAATAAAAGTCCAATCAATGTATTTTAATATGTCATAATTTTGTCTAATTTTCACCATTTAAATCCTTCTTAATCTTATCTTAATATGTTCAAACTCAATATTTTTATAAAAAAAGACTAGTCCTTATTCAAATTTGAAAGAATAAATGAGCAATATCACCACTAATCAAGGGGAATCAAGAAGAATTAGAGCAATAAAATATTTTATTTTACAGATTTGGATCAGATTATTAGAATCAAATTGAAATATGAAAAATCAGTGTAGTATGATTTTAGGCATGGGCAGGTTTAATAGAAAATCCAATTTTTGGACTTCCAATTTATAAGAGAAAAATGTGTTTAAAGTTGTTAGAATCTTATCTTGGCCAAATCTCGGTAGAAATTAGTGAAGTTATTATTTAAAGGACCCAAAGAATCGCAATAAGAAAGATTTCACGAAAGGTTTAAGTGGCTATAAATAAGACAAGGGTGAAAGAGCAAAGCATCCAGATTCTCTCTGCATTTTTCTTGCTTTTAACAAAGCTTTCTTTTCCTCTCCTTAGTGTATGTAAGGGCAGGTTTTCTTCTTTAAAAGTTAGTTGCTATTAGGGTAGGTTTTCTTTTCCTCTTCTTTGAAAGATTATTAATGACAAGGAAGCTCTTGTTCTAAATGGATCAACAAATTTTACATCAAGGATTCTAATATTTTAAGGATAAAAGTTAGTAGAGATCATTCCTGAATATTCACTTAAACACTGAGATTGAGAGCCTATATCTACCCACATATACGGGCCATGGTTGGGAAAGGCAGAAACACTTAAGTTCTAGTATGACAACTGGTTATCTTAGAGCCCACTTCACATCAGTCAAGATCTAATTGCCTTACGGTCTAGGTTCTTCGAAGAGGCTAGGAAGATGGCTCTTTTTAAGTTAAATGGAAAAAAAGAAGAAGGAACACCTTTATTACATTTAAGTTCTCATGTATAGTAACAATTCAAATTGGTTTAATGCAAGTTCTAGAGGTATCCAAATGACAGAGGATCACACACAAAAGGAAAAATGGATAGTCCAAAGATTTTCCTATCCTTTAAGGTTCAAATACTCACAACTTCAAATAAATTCACCTAATCATTTATGCAATACTTCATCAATTAATTGTCTGTATTTGTCTAAGTGCATGCCATATCTATTTCAATTTATCAAAGTGTTTAGCCTCCTTTTTAATCAGTTTTAAGTCTCATTTTGCACACATTGTCCAATTCATTCAAAAGAATTCAGAATGAATCAAATCTCCCCAAGTAAGATGACCTACAAATAAGAAGAACCCTAGAACAATTTTAAGTCTCATTTTGTACACATAGTCCAATTCATTCAAAACGGCTTAACAGAAATTTCTTTTACATATTTTATTTCAATAATTTCCAAAAACATTAAGAAAATGTGATAATGCCTTCAACTCTCGAAGCCCAAAGGCCCACATCGGATAGAATTGGGATGGGAAGGAAATTCTCTAGATATAAAAGAGAAGCAAGTCCGACTTTGAGTAGAAGTAAATTGGGAGTGAGATTTGTTATATATATATATATATAAGGGCTACTATAGGTGTACCTGGTACCTTGTATCATTTAGTTTCAATAGTATAAAGCTTTTCTCCCTACCCGTGGGCGTAGATCATGTACGTCGAACCACGTTAATTTTTTGTGTTATTATCTCTTTTTCTCACTACTTATCGAGATTTGTTATATATGTATATGAGGGCTACTATAGGTGTACCTGGTACCTTGTATCATTCAGTTTCAATAGTATAAAGCTTCTCGTGGGCGTAGATCATGTAGGTTGAACCACGTTAATTTTCTGTGTTATTCTCTCTTTTTCTCAATACTTATCGAGATTTGTTATATTTGTATATAAGGGCTACTATAGGTGTACCTAGTACCTTATATCATTCAGTTTCAATAGTATAAAGCTTTTCTCCCTGCTTGTGGGCATAGATCATATAGGCTGAACCACGTTAATTTTATGTGTTATTCTCTCTTTTTCTCACTACTTATCCAGATTTGTTATATATGTATATAAGGGCTACTATAGGTGTACCTGGTACCTTGTATCATTTATTTTCAATAGTATAAAGCTTTTCTCCCTGCCCGTGGGCATAGATCATGTAGGCTGAACCACATTAATTTTCTATGTTATTCTCTCTTTTTCTCACTACTTATCTAGTATCACCAATTTACAACACGTTAATCTGATTCTGGCTTTTTTTTCAGATTCGGGGTGTTTGGCTAGGCGTTTAACTTAGGTTTTCTCTTTTGTTGAAAGAAGATGGCGTCTCATAAATTCGATATTGAGAAATTCAATGGATTGAATGATTTCACACTGTGAAAGGTGAAGATGCAAGAATTCTGATTCAGCAAGGGTGCGCGGTGGCGATAGAGGATGAGGGAAGGTTGCCAGAGAGTTTGAAGACGAAGGAAAAGGTGAAGATTTTGGGGAAGGCTCATAGCGTCATTCTATTGAGCTTGACTGATGAGGTATTGAGGGAGGTTGTAGACAAGACTTCTATAGCTTTGTTATGGAAGAAATTAGAAAGCAAGTACCAGAAAAAAAAATCCCTAACGAATCAGTTTTATCAGAAGAAACAACTATATACCCTCAGGATGTCAGAAAGTACACCGATAAGAGATCACATGGACAATTTTAACCAAATTATTTTAGATCTTCAAGGTGTTGGGGTTAAAATTGAGGAAGAGGACCAAGCAATAATTCCTTTGTGCTCATTGCCTAATTCATATGAAAACTTTGTTGACACGATGCTTTATGGGAGAGGCACTGTTTCGATTGGTGATGTAAAGGACGCTTTACAATTAAAGTAACTGAAAAGGAGGGTGTCTGGGTCCAGTGAGGAAGCATCAGATATGGGTTTGGTAGTGAATAAAGGCAGCAGAAAGGAGAAGGATGAAGGTAATCGAAGTAAGTCCCGTTTGAAGTCAAGGTCTAGGGGCAACTATGGTGCTTTAAATGTAAGGAGAAAGGGCCTTTCAAGAAGGATTGTCCACACTGGAAAAAGGCAAACAATAATAAGGAATCAAATGTTAAGGCAAGTGCCTCAATGGTTCAAGACAGCTCAAATGAGGGAGATGGTGGAGATGTTCTGCTGATTAGTACCAAAAATTCTGTAAATATCTGGGTCATGATTACTGGAGCTTCTTATCACATGACTTTCACCAAGGAGCTGTTTACTTCTTTTAAGAAGTGGAAAGGCAGTGTGAAGCTGGGAGATGATCAAGAGCTTAGTGTGAAGGCAGTGGGTCAGTGCAAATGAAAATGTTTGATAGTGTGGTTAGAACATTTGATGAATGGTATGTTCCTGGGTTGCAAAAAAATTTGATTTCTCTGGGTACCTTAGACAAGCAAGGATACAGTTTTTCAGGTGAGGGTAGACAAGTGAAGGTTTCTAGAGGTGCTCTGATAATGATGAAGGGTAGGCTTCAGCATGGGGTATATATACTCATTGGCAAGTCAGTAATGGTCACTGTGGTAGTCTCTAGTTCTTTGGAGAAGAACAATGATCAAACAGAGTTATGGCATCAACGATTGGGGCATATGAGTGAGAAAGGACTAGCAGTGTTGGGAAATTAGGGGTTGTTGGGGGGCGTGGAAACTGGGAAGTTAAAGTTCTATGAAACTTGTGTTAAGGGCAAGCAACACAAAGTCAAGTTCAGTTCGAGAAAGCATACCTCCACTGATATCCTTGAATATATACATTCAGACTTATTAGGTCCTTCTCCAGTTAAGTCTCATGGAGGGTGCAGATACTTTGTGAAATTTATTGATGACTAGTCCAGAAAAGTATGGGTGTATTTTCTAAAGAATAAGGATGAGGTGTTTGGGAAATTCAAGGAGTGGAAGAATGTGATTAAGAAGCGTACGGGGAAGCAAGTCAAGACACTCAGAACTAATAATGGGTTGGAGTTCTGTAATATGCCATTTGATGAGTTCTGTAAGAAAAAAGGTATAGTGAGACACCACACTATACGACACACACCATAGAATGGTATAGCAGAACGGATGAACTAAACACTTCTGTAGCGTGCAAGATGTATGCGGCTGAGTGCTAATCTTCCTAAGCAATTTTGGGCTAAAGTAGTTAACACTGCAACATATCTAGTGAATAGATGTCCATCAACTACAATTGATCTGAAGACTCTACAGGAGGTGTGGTAAGGTAAACCTTTGGACTACTCTGGTTTGAAGATATTTGGATGTCTAACATATGCTTATGTGAATGATGGTAAACTAGAGGTGAGGGCAATAAAATGCATATTTCTGGGGTATACAACTAGAGTAAAGGGGTATAGACTATGGTGTATAGAATCAGATAGGATCCCGAGATTCATTCTTAGTAGAGATGTAATGTTTGATGAATCTGCTATGTTCGACCAGAAAGAGAAATTTGAGGATCTTGCAAGGAAAGATCTGGGTGTTGATCAGAAGGTGGAGTTTGAGGTGGAGACCTCAAAGACTGATAAAAGCCCCATAGAACGACCCATAGATTTGCAGGAAGAGTAGCAGAGTATAGCAACACGAAGAGGAAGAAGAGAAATTATAAGACCTGCCAAGTATGCAAATTGTGTGAAATTTGTTGATACTAATCCTGTTGCATATGCATTGGCAGTGGCAGAAAGCATTGGTGCTAAGGAGTTGTAGTCTTATAAGGAGGCAGTTTAAAGTAAGGAAGCAGCTAATTGGGTGATGGCTATAAACGAGGAGATGCAGTCCCTATCAAAGAATGGGACTTGGGAGCTGGTACCTCTACCAAAGGGTGAAAAGCCTATAGGATGTAAGTGAGTATACAAGAAGAAGGAAGGGATTCCTAGAGTTGAGCCAGCAAGGTTCAAGGTGAGGCTTATAGCCTTTTTCACAAAAGAAGGGCATTGATTACCATCAGGTATTTTCTCCAGTTATGAAGCATAAGACCATTTGAGTTCTTCTAGTCATAGTGAGTGCACTTGATTTTTAGCTGGACCAACTTGATGTGAAGTTGACATTCTTACATGGGAATCTAGAAGAGGACATCTACATGACTCAGTTTGAGGGGTTTCAAGATCATGAGAAAAAGTAGTATGTTTGCCTTCTAAAGAAGTCCTTGTATTGCTTAAGGCAGTCACTTAAGCAATGGTACTAGAGGTTTGATGCTTTTATGATTTCTAATAAGTTTATAACCTGTTCAATAGTTGTGTATATTCTAGGAAGCAGTCAGATGGTTCTTGGATCTACCTGTTGCTATATGTGAATGATATGTTGATAGCGACAAAAAACAATGCTAAAATCAACATATTAAAAAGGTTGCTAAGCAGTGAGTTTGAGATGAAAGATCTTAGTGTAGCCAAGAAAATCTTAGGCATGGAAATTTGGAGAGATAAAAAAGCAGGCCTATTGTATGTGTCACAACAGATGTACATTAAGAAGGTGCTACAATTTTGTCAGATGTATTAAGCCAAGCTTGTGATTACCCCATTAGTAGCACATTTCATATTGGATGCTAGTACACTACCAAGCATAGATGAGGAGAAAGACTATATGAATGGAGTCCCTTATGCTAGTGCAATTGGGAGTTTGATGTACGTGATGGGATATACAAGACCATACTTAGCCCATGCAGTTAGTGTTGTGAGCAGGTTCATGGGAAATATAGGGAAGACTCACAGAAAAGCAGTAAAGTGGATCATGCGGTACTTGAGAGGTACGGTTGATTTTTGTTTAGTTTATGGTATTGACGGATTTACTGGTGGATTGATAGGTTATACAAATTCAGATTATGGTGGAGACCTTATGAGGTGGAGATCGTTGACATGCTATATCTTTACCTTATATAGATGTGTCGTTTGTTAGAAAGCAACTCTACAGTCTATAGTTGCTTTATCGACCACTAAGGCAGAGTACATGTCCTTGATCAAGGGAGTGAAGGAAGCAATGTGATTACATGGATTGATTGGAAGCCCGAGATTGGAGGTTCAAAAGCCTAAGGTGTATTGTGACAGTCAAAGTGCATTGAGCCTTGTAAAGAACCTAGTCTACCATAAGAGGTCCAATCACATACATGTCAGATTGAATTTCATCATAGATGCCTTGGAAAATAAGGTGGCGACCGTAGAGAAGATACCAACAATTGAGAATCTAACAGACATGTTGACAAAGCCATTGCTTGTTGACAAGTTTAGGCATAGCCTGGACCTGGTGCAAGTACGTGCAACATAAGGCCCTACGGGGCGTAATGGCAGGGAGATGATTGAATCAGATGCTTAAAGATTTCAAGTCAAGGTGGAGAATTGGGATGGGAAGAGAATTCTCTGGATATAAAAGAGAAGCAAATCCCACGTCGAATAGAACTGAATTGGGAGTGGGATTGTTTATATATATGGGGGCTACTACAGTTGTACTTGGTACCTTGTATCATTCAGTTTCAATAGTATAAAGTTTTTCTCTTTGCTCGTGGACGTAGGTCACTTTGGCCGAACCATGTTAATTTTCTATCTCATTCTCTCTTTTTTTCACTACTTTTCTAATACCGCCAATTTACAACAGCAAAAATAAGAAATTAATAAAAGAAAGTATTAAAATAGCCTAAAACAATACAACATACCACAAAATCATAAAAAAGGAGAATATCCTTGCCCTTTCTCCTATTTGAATCATTTTCCCTAACTTTTGAATAAGATCACAAAATAGAAAGTAAAAGAGTAGAGAAGAAGAGATTGTTCTGTTCTTCTTTTGTGTTTAGGGTGGTGCAAAAACTTGTGGAAAACTTATAGACAAGGTGGAAAGGGTGGCATGACCCTGGTCTAAGAAGAAAGTCATTAAATTGTGTCCCATCCAATACAATTTGCTTTTAATTCTTTCAAGATGAGTTGGGACAGTCAATTGAGTTGAGAAAAAGGAAGAGATATCTTCTTACAGATTAGTAGCCAGATGTTTGGAAGTTGAAGATTTGTTGTATTAAAATATGCTCAAACCAACAATAGCTAGACTAGGCGGAACATAATTGAAGGTTCCATCAGACTATTGTGTGATGATTCCCATCTTGGCTAAACAATTTAGATCCAAAGGTTTCATCTCATAAGCAATGTACATATCAGTATTAGACAAGTCAGGTAAATCCAAATTAATGGCTAGTTGTGTGATGTATGAACCAAGGATTAACTGTTTATTTTTATTTTGAATCATAGAATGGAATTGCGTAATCAACCAATACCTTAAGTTCACTGCAATATTTTATTCCATGCACCACAGAAAATAAAATTCGATTTTAGCTAACGTTCTTGCACTATTTCATCGTCCAAAATAGTTGTAGGCTAAGAAACATTGTAAATATTTCAAAACAGGTTTCTTTAAATATGAACTTTTCGAGGAACTCGGGTTGTATAATGTAGAATCAACAAACCATTCATTCCATAATTTGATAGGTTGAAAGTCAGAAAACAAATTACACTTTGAATTTAAGAACAAATTTTTTTGTTGTTGCATATCCTTTTTAGTGAACCTCATCATAATATTGAATTCAACAATTGAAAAAGAGAATTACTTTCCCATCATCCCAAACTCTGTAGTCCTCCTTGTAACAAGTTAAGATCAGATAATTGGATATTGAAAAAAGCTTGTCAACCCAATTGATTTACCAAAGCTTCAAATTCATCTTTAATCTTTAAATCTTCCAGGGTACGGGTATGAATATACTTATAAGTATATATTTTTTGTTTGCAAAGTTTTTCATACCTTTATTTATCTTATTCATCCTGGAAGGTATTGAAACCTCTAATTTTGAACTTTAATATGCTAGCCAGCTCCATTTTCTTCCCCTTTTATGTTTTGAATTTTAATGTGTGATCGTCTTATTCTTGTTCTACTTGTGGAGAATCAACTAAAGATTGAATAGGTTAAAGGTTGGGTGGTGGTGTGACAGGTGTTGTAGTATTAAATTCAATAGTTTGCTCTGGATGCATCTGCACCTCTAGTAAGGATGGTCCTTGGGGTGTTTCTTCATGGCTCGTCAGCATTATTCTCTTAACATTTGCTTTGGTTCTTCTCACAACTGCTCTATCTTGAGTTGAAGATGGTGGGATTTGAAGGGGATAAAGAAATTTGTACTACTTGAGATTTGGGTATGGCTTCTTGTGGAAGAGGATATCTATGTATTCTTGTTCTCGTGTTGTGGTGTCTCTAGTTGATGTTGCTAGAGAATGGTGTCTTAGTCGTTATGTTTATGTGGTGGTGCGATTGATAGATGGCTGAGTGATGAATTGAACTAACACAATTTTTAAGGCTTCGTAAACCAGACATGGTCGTGTAAATGAGCGTGTCTAAGTCCACAAAATCATGTACTTTCACGAAACAACTCTTTCGTCTCCATATGTTAACAGTTAGTTACACATTCCAGAGGAACAAACATGTCCAATTACGTAAACAAGTGTGTACATTTCCATATGGCCAAATCGTGGTAAAACAAAATCCCAAACGTTTACAGATAACTACATGACCCTTTTATAAGATCATGTATGTTTTAACACGTGCGTGTCCTTTTTCATATGGTCATGTCCTTTAAAGCATCGTAGATTCCTTAGTTTCCTTACTTGATTCCATCTGAATTCCTCTCTTTTTCGTTTAGAAGGCAAGTAAAACTTACATTCCATAACTTACATGAAAAGATTTGAATCTTATAATGATAGAGGAGTCTTTTTTGCCCAATAAAAAATTCTTTCCGAGTAATGAGTTTATCATGTAAAGCTTTTATTCTCTTTATAAATTCTTGCATTTTCATACGACTCGTTACGAATTTCTTCAAGTTCATATAGCTGTAATTTTTTATGATTCCCATTTTCATCAAAGTTCATATTGCAATACTTAACGATCTTAATTTCTTCGTGTTCTAATTCAATGGGTAGATGACAAACCTTACTGTGTACCAATGATATACCAATTACTGTTTTACAAGCTATTTGGTAAGCCCATTGTGCATCTTTTAAGTCACAAGCTTTATTCTTTCTCATTGGTCTAACCATTTTTTATAATTAATTTGATTTCTCTGTTTATTTATTGATGGTATATATGATATCCTATTCTATTAAGTCACGTCATATTTCTTTAAGGCTACCTCTATCACTCAATTATAGAAATTTTTACCTTAATCGCTAATTAGGGCTCATCGAATACCCAATCTACTAAAATGTTAGATCTAAGAAAACATGTTAACACTTTGGAATCATCAGTTTTAAGTGACTTTTGCTTCTACCCAGTTCAACAAATAATCGACAACTAATAAAATGTAGACAAAATTAAAGAAAGAGGGAAAAAGTTCTATAAAATTAATGCCCCATTGTCAAAATTTTCTAAAAACCAAAATTAAGGTTTATGGCATCTCATTTCTTTGAGTAATATTAGTTGTTCTTTGACATCATTCACAAGCTTTACATAACAAATAGGCATCTCGAAATAACAAATGCCAAAAGAAAATACAGTATAATTTTTTCTTATCATTTTTCTAGCCCCAAAATGTCCTTTGCAAACATGTGAATGGAAAAAAAAGTGAGGATAGATGATATCTTAATTTCAGGTATACATATTCGTTTTATTTGATCAGAGAAATATTTATGTAAGTACGGATTGTCCCACATGTAGTGCTTAGCATTACTCTTAATCTTATCCTTAAAACTTTTGACAGATCTGCAAGTAACCTATTAGTAATCGAATAATTTACTTTTATATTTGCATACCATGGCAATTGGACACTAATAGAGAATAGTTACTCATCCAAAAATTCTTCTTACAGACACTAGACAAGCAACTTAAATAATTTGTCACTCGATTTTTTGCTTCTTTCTTATATTTGATTTCCAAATCAAATTCACGTAGCAGTAAGATCCATCTCTTCAATTTAGGTTTTACCTCCTTCTTTGTTAACAAGTATTTAAGGGTTATATGATAAGAAAAAACAATGACTTTAATACCTAACAAGTATGATCAAAAAATTTTCAAAGAAAAAACTACTGTTATCAAATCTTTTTCAATTGTTGAGTGATTTCTCTGGGAGTCATTTAAGGTCATGAAAGTATAGTAAATGACATGAGGCACTTTCTCCACGCATTGTCCAAGAAAGCTCCTACTACTTTGTCACCAACGTTATATATAAGTTCAAATGGCAACTCCCATTTGTGCAGTTGAATAATAAGGGTTAAAATGACTAACTTTCTCAACTTGTCGAAGGTTCTATCATTGTTTAGTTCAAAAATAACATCTTTGTAGAGTAACTTGCACAATGGGGATGTTAATTTTGAAAAATCTTTAATGTAGCTCTGATATAAACCTGTATAGCCAAGAAATGAGTGAACTTCCTGAGGGTATGGCAAAGATTGAATAACATCCACTTTAAACTTATCTACTTCAATCCCTGTAGAATAAATGATTTATCCCAAAAATATGCCTTGTTTTTAAAATCGTGTCAGTTTTCACGTTTTACTATAAAATGACATTTTTTGAAATCTAGAACCAGGTTAATTTCTATACATCTTTTTAAGATCAAACTCAAATTATGTAAGCAGTCATTAAAAGAGCCTCTATGAACAAAAAAATTCATCCATAAAAACTTCAATGATTTGTTCTATACAATATGAGAAAATGCTTACCATACATCTTTAGAAAGCAAATGGGTCATTGCAAGTGCCAAAAGGCATTCTTCTATACACAAAAGTTTCAAAAAAATAAATAAAATTTTCTCTAGGAACAATTGTGGTTTGGAAGTACCCTGAAAAACTATCATAAAAATAATAAAATGCTTTACCAACTAATCTCTCCAACATCTAATAAATAAATAGGAGAAGGAAATGGTCCTTTTATGTCACTAAATTTAACTTTTTATAGTCGATACAAATTCACCATTTGTTTTGGGCCCTAATAGTAAGACTTCATTCTAAGTTGTGAAACTACAATTCTCATCTTTTTTGCAACTAATAAGGCTAACCCATGCACTATCTAAAATGCGGTAAATTATACATTTTGAAAGATCTTCAAAATTTCTTTCTTCACTACCTTTATCATAGAGGGTTTAATCTTCTCTGAATTTTCCCTATAGGTTTAGTTCTATCCTTTAGGAGGATCCTGTGCATACAAATAAATGGGCTAATACCTTTAATGACTAATACCATCCATTCAATAATTGATTTATAAATTTTTTAGAACCTCTACTAATCTTTCTTCTTGCTTAAAGATTTGCTTGTTAGTGTTTATTACTGTAAACTGTCTCCTTCTCATAGCAACACGTATTTAACGTGTTCTAGTGGTAGTTTTAACTATAATTTTGGTGTTTGCATTATTGAAGGGACAAGTTGGTCACTAGGTGTGAGGACACCTAAGTCCATATACTATACTTTCGGTACCTGTTTTACTTTTGCAACACTATCAAAGGCTGCTATATACTTCTACAAACAAAAATTAAGGGAAATATCAATATATTCCTCATTAAAAAGACTTTCCATCATAATTGTCTCTAACTTATCCTTCCCATTAATCTTGAACCAGTTTTGTGCTAACGAATCCAAAACATTTATTGTAAGAATAAGAAAATTATTATCATGATATTTCATTTAATCGTATATATTAAATTGCACATTATCCTTATTGAATTCCATCGTCAAAGTTCCATTGTGGATATTAATTTATGTTTTGTTTGTCGTTAAAAATGACCATTTAAGAAAAATGGGTATTGATTGGTCATCATTTTCCATATCCAAGATACAAAAGTCAGCAGGGAAAATCAATTTGTATTTAACATACACAAAACATCCTCCAATGACCCCTTGGGATATATATTGGACATATGCTAATTGTATCACCACTCCCATTTTTTCTAATGATTCTAAGTTGAGATCGAATAAATGGAATGGGGCATGATGTTTATGGATGAATTTAGATCTAACATTGCATTTTCCACCTTAAAACCTCCAATAGTGCATGGTATAGAAAACATAATTAAGTTTTTACACTTTTTCAAGATGGTTTCTCAAATGACATTAGATACATTTCTCTCCAATCTTACCTTCTTAATCCCTTTTGTCTATTATCTTTTTTCATCGTGCAAAGTTCCTTCAAAAATTTAGCATATCTAGGTACTTGTTTGATTGCCTCAAAAAGAGAAATATTTACCTCACATTTCTAGAATGTCTCATATAAATCAACATAATGCTCCCATCTTTGGTTATCCTTTAATGCTTACAGAAAAAGGAGGAAGTATATATAGCTAAACGAAGAAGCATGCAACTCATCCTTAGATGTAGGCACACTTTCCTCTGTTTTAATGTGTTTAACATCTTTTGTATCGAAATTTACTAAATGTGGGGCTTTCATGAGCTACTCCACTTTCTTTTCACTTCACAATGTAATGGCATTGGAACTTTTTTTTGCAATTCACTATAGTTTGTGATGGCAGTTTATTTGAACCTTATTCGAAACGACTAACTGTTATGGGTAACTGACCCATCTAATTTTCCAAATTTTGAATACTGCATTCACTTGTTCTGTTGAATCTTCTTGTAACATGAGACGCATATTTTTATAGGTGTGCTACTACCAAACATATTTTGCAAGCCTTTACCACCTACATTTTTCCTATAGCCAATTGCTAGATAAGTACAGTAAAATCATTCGTACTTTTTTTAGAGAAGAAATGTCTACCTCACTAACTTATGGAGTTGAATAGTTTGTCCTGGCATTAAATTGTTAAGAGTTGGATGCCTTATTAGTGATCAATGTTCAAATTATTTCTAGTATTTTATCAACAAGTGCTCCTCCACTAGCAGCATCATTAATGATCCTATAAGTTGCTAGAAGTCCTTTGTAAGAATAATGAAGTAGGAGTTATCGCTAATTTGGTGATGTTTACAACTCACACGTAACTTTTTAAAATGCTCTAAATACTCATATAGTGATTTGCTATTATATTGCCAAATACCATAAATCTCCTTTCAAATATAGTTGCCCTTGAAGTTGGAAAGAATTTTCCAAAAATTGTTTCTTCATTTCATTTCACAATGTAATGTTAGTGGGTGGCAAATAATATAACCAATCTTAGGTGTTATCCTTCAAAGAGAATGGGAAAGGCCTCAATTTTATTTGGTATTTAGTAATGCCATTAGGCTTCATTCCCATACATACAACTTTGAATTCTTGAAGATGCTTGTATAGATTCTCACCTGTAGTATGACACAAGGTTTATAGCAAATATATTAAACAAAATTTTAATTCAAAAGTAGCATTTACATCAAAATTAGAAAATTTTATGTAGTAAGTTATTGGTTCAATATTAGTTTGGCTACTTTCATAGAGTTCAGTTGTCAATCATGTTTCTATTGTTTCACCAATTATAACAATGCGCTGTTTTTGAATCTTTGTTTCTTTCCTTAGCCTTTTCACAGTCTTTTGGATCTTTAAATTAAACTGTAAATTATCTTCCTTCAAAGATCTCATAATGATTATGCAATCTTAGAATCCCCTAATAATGGTGCTAACATTTAGAGAAACTATTATATGTATCTCAAATTAATTCCTAATTTTTTGTAATTAAATAAATGTAATTGAGGGAAGTAGGAGTTGATTTCACAAGAAATTCTCATTTGCCAATCATTTCAAAAGAAAATAATTAATAGGGGTTGATTCAACTTTGCAATCAAGAAAATAAAGGAAGTAATAAATGAGAGTTTTAAAAAAAATTAACCTTGGTTTATAGTTGCTTCTATCCTTGGAACTACAGTTGATCATTAACACAAAAATACTTATTTCATTAATCATATATTCAATTTGATACTAAATATCCATCATTTCTTAGGATTAGTTAATTAAAAACATGTAATTCAATAAACTCTTATTGCTTAACAACGTTAGATATGATCCAACTTTTAATTAAACAATAGCTTCAATAAAAGAAAGACCATTGAAGTAAGATAACACAATGTTTGTTATTGCATTTAATATAGTTGAATGATTTTCCTAAAATTAATAATTTCTGATACAGCAAATTATAACTCCTATTTGCTCCAAATGATTAAAAGAATTAAGCTTTTACGTATTTAAACTTTAATCTACCAAATGATCATTTCAACTATTAAATTAATCATGCTCATTAAAAATCAATCAAAAATAATTATAAAATAGAAGCATAGAAAAGCTTTTCAATACATAAACAAATGAAATATTCTACTATAAAACCCAATTGCCTCATAATCTTCAACGATCCAAAAAGGGCTTTCAATTCCTTTAACCAAGAATAAAAACTTTAGCCAATAATAGTCATTTCTACCACTAGAAGCTGAAGAAAAACTACTATATTGTTTACTAAAGAAAGGAGAAAACAAGATGTCTTTGAAAAGCTAGAAGATGAAGTTGGAAGATGGACATTTTGCTCCTTCACATCTTGCCCTATTTATAGCCATTGAAACAGATGTGAAAATATTGTGGTTGTGATTCTTTGAATCCCCCAAATCTTAACTTCATTGATTTTCGCCCAGATATGGCTAAGATAAGATTTTAAACTACTTTTAACATATTTTTTCTCTTGCATATTCGAAGTCTAAAAATTGCAGTTTGCATTAAGCATACCCATATCTAAGATCATGCCAAACAATTTTTCTAGATTTAATTTTGGTTCTAATAATCTTATCTCAATATGTAAAATAAAATATTTTGTTAAACCAAATCTCTTTAGTTCACCATTTATTATTGTTGAGATGTATCCTCCATTCAATATTTTAAATTTGGATAAAGGCCCTTTT
>JAOQMP010000208.1:2806815-2818742 GCA_027563575.1 Erythroxylum pedicellare
TTGTAAGATTTAACAATTCAATACCATCATCATCCTTTCACCAAAGATTGATTTGGTTATTCTTAAACTTGACAAGTTTCATACAATTCTCCTTATATGTAACTTTATGATTCTCGTTATATTGATTTAACCAACATGACATAAAAGGATAGTCTCAGTTATCCAACTTTGTATTCTTTCCATTTATGTTAAACACAAGTCACCTTTGATCCAACATATGCAAACTATTTATATAAAATTAGATCAACTACTTGTACTTAAAATCTATTTCATATCATGATTTGAATATTATAATAATTTTGAATCTAAATTCAGTATCAAATACTCATAAGCATGAACTAGAAATATATATGATCTCTATCATATCACGTGTAGGAAAGAAAATTCATACAATCATTTTCTTCTTATTACAACTATTATCATACTGTAACAAAGCCTTTAATTGATGTCCATATTTATGCTCTTAGTAGGTTAAATTAAGTGAAACAATTTCATTAAGGTACTATACCTTTCAGCTCTACTCTATGCAACCTTTTGCATCTTGCTATCTTGGTGTTTGCTTATATCTTACATGTTGTTATCAAAGTTTATAAGACATTAGTCAACTCAAAATGTCAATATATTTTACCATCTATTTGATTTTACATATTTCTAAAACTTTGTTACCGAATCCTCAATAGGATTATAGCAAAATTGCATAATGGGCATATAATTTTCTATCTAACTTTACAAACTATTCTTAAATATAATCTATGTCTAAAAATTTTGGTTCATTAGCTCTTAGTATCAATTATACTAAACAACGTAAATTCCACTTAGAAAAAATAAATGTAAGAAAGCAAGTAATCAATTATATGTCATGACTACTAAATAAGATTGAGACTTTAATCATGCATTTGATTACTCCTACTATTTTATTCAAAATAATAGCCCTCATTACTATTCAGAAAGATTACTCTAATATTTCTAAAGGGCTAGGATCACATTCAAATATAATTGATCTTGAGTTTGTTCAACAAACCAAATAAACTTAAATTAGGTAGATAACAAATTTATCAATCATATCTCATGTGACTCTTAGACCCATTCGGTGACAACTCTTGCTAAAACATATCTTATATGTTATTCCTAACTCTGCCTTTAAATTTATGTGATCATGAGTTTGCTCATCTAAATCACACAAATTTAGTTAAGTAGAACCAATTGTTATAAGACTAAATATGTTTGGGTTAAAACGACCTTGAGTTTGCCCAAGAAGTTTATAATAAATAGGACTTTGATTTATTCTTATAACAATAGAAGGCAATAATTACATTCTTAACATGAATCTTATATTTTAAAGAGGGATTTAATTTTGTTTGTATCATCAAATATAAAATTGCATGTATATATATAAATATATAAAATATGCAACTTATGGCACTCATTATCAAATTATAAGCATAAAACATCAAGCTTCGTTTGATTCAAATTATTGATCTTTATAATCAAAAATAATTTTTCTAGTTCTTTGGAAAAATTAAATTAGATTAAATCCATTGATTCCTAAATATATTACATTCCTATTCCAAATAGAAATTTGATTTGATTTGAAAACAATTTTCAAATCCATTTGCAAATTATTTTTAATTTATCTTGTCTTCTTCAATAAATTTTAATTGAAAATAAATTTCACCAAATTATTCAGCTTATTATAATTTACAATAACTCCTTTATCAAAATTATAAAAGTAACACTTTCTAATCCAATTAGAAAACTATTTATAATCTCATTAGCAATTATTTTTCTTAATTATAAAACTATTTTCTAATATTAAAAGGAAACTACTTTCAAAATTAAATAAAAACACCTTTCATATTTAATTAAGAAAATCCTTTATATTATTTATTTAGATATTGATTTCTTAATTAATTAGAAAATCTTTCTTTAATCAGTTAGAAAACTGTTTTAAAATATATTAAAGAATGTTCATTTTTCTTAACTAATAAATAAAGACAATTTTGAAATTTAACTAAGAAAAATACTTTTCTAAAAAATCAAGAAACTTATTATTCATAAATAAGGAAACAATTTCTAAATAAATTGAATAATAATCCTCTAAATAAATAAATTCATATATTTAATTTATCCCAATCAAATTGAAATGAATAAATTTAGTTAAGAAACACCTTTTTTAATCATTTAAGAAAATACTTTTCTTAATTTTATGGAGTCTAACTAATTAACTTCAATCTAATAGAAACTAATTAATTCTAATTTTAGAAACTATCTTTCTAAAATTAATTAGGAGTCAATATAATTATCAATCTTAATCACATTAAGAAAAATAATTACTTCAGCTTCAAAATTAAGGTCTCATTTTAATTGATATAATCTCATTGTACTGGTTGTCTAACATAATCTAATTATGATAGATAGTTCTTTTAAATATTTGTTTGATTTTGAATTGATAATTTATTTAATTTAACAATTCATCTCTTTAAAAAATTAAACTAAATTTCAAAGTATACCTAATAAAAACAATCTTTGAAAACAATTAGAAAACACTTTTCTAAATTTATCAGGGACTTAAACTAATTTAATCTTAATGAAACTAATTTAATTGAAATTAAGGTTTAAAAAATAAAAATCATATTAAAAATGAGTAGGAAAATTGTTTTTATCAGGCTTGTGACAAGAACGGTTGACTAGCACATGCGTTTGAAACAGACGCTTGATACACCCGCCCCAACATTTTCTCGGAAATAGGTTTTTCTCTCTCACCCGCCGCCACCAGTTGATTGTCCTCACCCGTGTTTTCCAGCTTCCCAGCCGCGTTCTTCAAGCCGATGCTTCCACGTCACCGAAGGTCTCCATCGTTGCCTCCTCTACACCGTCTGCTTCCACACATGGGTTTCATAAAGGCCTGTTTGGCAATCAGCTGATTCTATCAGCTGTTAGTTGATAGCTGATTCTATCAGCTGATTTGACCAGCTTATTGCATTAGCTGTTTGTTATTTGATGTTTGGTAAAATTAGCTGTTTAATATTAACTGTTTATGTGTACAATGACTTATGAAGATATGACTTTAAAAAAAAAAAAAGGGTTTTCTTATGTAGGGTTAACTTCAACATCTTGAAATACAATTGGAGGTATAACTTTAGGATCTTCATCAATAATGCTAAATTATTTTATCTCTTAATTTAAAATGAGTAATAGAATTAACTTGTTAATATTATTCAAAAATTATATAAAATTGTAATATATTTTTATTTAATTATTATATTATAAAAATATTTTTATTAAATTACTATTTGTTTATATATAATAATTTACGAAAATTATACTACTTTTGATAACAAATCAACTATTAAATTATTAAATAATATTAGAAAAAGATAAACATGAAATTTACTACATAGTTAGAAATTTATGTTTGGATACAGTATACACAAAATTTTTATATTAAATTTATAACAACTCTCGATATATTTAATCACAAATTCAATTAAAAATAGGTAATAATAATGTTTTTAAAATGATGATCATATTTTAATAAAAATTATTTTTAAAACTTAAAATTATTAATTAGGACAAAATATTTATTTAATTAAATAATTATTAGTGCTTTTTATTCCGTAACCTACGATCCACTCTTTTTTGTATAGAACTATATGAAGAATTATCATCTCTTTAATTGGTGAGTTGTTGAATTTAGATTGATTGATTGAGTGCTAGGTTTGGAATATATACAGAAAATCTTTTAGATGCTTTGATGTAAATCCTGTAAACTGAATCTTTGAAACAGGGCACTGGATAATAATTCCATGTATACTTTGCTATTCCATAGAAGTTGTATAGATTTGCATAAGCTTTGTATATGAAAGCTTTGAAATTCAACTCAAACCTTCAAAATCATACATCAACAAAAGCATCATTATTTTCATACGATTTATCTATATCGTCATACAGTAGTAGCAAACAATCTTAGCAGATAGTTCACTCAAAAGCCAAGCCCTAAAATCATCTATACATATAGTCCTAAAAATAGTAGTTAGAACCTGTACTTATCTATAAAGTGATATGGTTAAAGAGCAGCACAGACGTTCAAGACTCTGCTCAAGTCTCCATTGGGTGAAACCAAGAGTGGCAATCGTCCAATTCAGTTGGGGGAGCAACCCTATTTCTGATCAACATTTCAATAGTTAGGAATTTCCTCTTCCTCCCACCTCTCGTTTTGGACTTAAATTGCTTATTAGAAGATTCAAAGTTACGTTGTACCAAGATCAAATATCAGTTCTTCTGCAGGACACATTAAGGTCCCAGCCTGATGATGTGTCCAAATAAAGTAGGAAACCTACTGGAGTATCGACATGGCAACCAGATTTTTCATGCTTGTCTCTAACATGCTTGTGTGCAAAACTCGCGTCAAAACTTTTAAACCCACATGCAAAACGACAAGCTTGAAGGTGAACTGCCTTTACATGCTGATTAAGATTTGTTTTCTATGGAAAAGAATCAATCAAAGAGTATTTCATTCACAATTGAGAGCATAAGGAATGAAAATCATAAAATGAAAGTGTCTTATAATTGAAAATCTATATTGGCAATCCTTGTGATGGCATTTAATACTCTTGGCCAAGGTGCCTCCTGCTTCATGGGATCAGAGATGTCTCTTGATGTTCTTTTTTAGTTGTTTAGTCCCGCAAACCTCACAAGTAATATACTGATGGCAGGACTTGACATAAGCCTTTAAACATTTATCATTGGAAAAATGCTTCATACACCTTGGTTCCAAATAGATTGTCTCTACCGAATCCAGTTTAACTGTAATGAAATGATTATTAGCATAATTACATCAGCAGGGAAGTTGCAAGAATTCCATATGGTTTAAAGTGTCCACAAAAAACCAGAACAGAGAAGAAATACAAATTCTACTATTTCTAAAAGAATAACTATTCCATCTCATGACTGTGTAACCATCTATATGAGTGTCCCTGCAAAAAGGACAAATACTAAAATAGGAAAGAGTATAATAGAATTGTATGGACAAATGACTTGCCATGTGAATCTTCATGTTTTTTCAGCTTAGAAGGATATCTGAACACCTTGCCATAACCTGCTTCTGGGCAGGCATACTCCTCCTGATTAACAGAGGGGGACTCTCCACAATGGAGTTCTCTCACATGTCTCTTTATATTATCAGTGAATGAAAATTTGCGATTGCAACTCTCAATTGGACACCTGAAGACTTTCCCTTCATGCTATATAAGATGGCTAGTTAAGTGGTCTTTCCTTCTATAGATGGCATAATAGTCATCAATGGGACAAGTAAAAGGTCGCTGCAAAATCACAAGCATACAGAAGTATTATTAATAAAAATCCATAGATAGCTAAAACAAAGCTCAATACCAATTCAAATATGCATTCAAACCTCAAATTAAACCCACGCGTGATTGAGGCTCGCTTGATGGAGCTTCTCAGGTAGTCATCCATCCCGATAATGGTCCATTCAAGTCCATGCTTTTAGCCTCAAGCATTTTGGAGTTCTAATACTGGGATCTAATGCTTTATGCCAATATCCAATTTTTTTGTCATTAACAAAAGAATGAATTCCTGCAAAGTTACGAATTCAATAACATCCAAAAATGCTAATATTAACATAATAATGAAAGAAGTATGATTATACCCAAATGATAATCCTTCATTCCTCTAGTTTCAACATCTTCTAGTACACGAGCAAGAATAGAAGTACCTCAAATGAATCACTTTGCATCTGTTGTTTCAAATAAGCAGGCTTATTGAAGAAAGCACCACACTCTTAGCATGTATTATTATTGGATTTAATTTCCTCATCAACTCTTTTCTCACACCTCCTTTCTTCTTCCTTGTGTATAGAATGTATACGAGAGGTAATAAGAGTCTTTTTAGATCTGCAAATACCACAATATTTGCAGTAATAGAGTCTTATCTCTCTAAATATACTTCTTTCTCTTCCTTTATGCT
Source organism: Erythroxylum pedicellare (assembly GCA_027563575.1). Classification (NCBI taxonomy): domain Eukaryota; kingdom Viridiplantae; phylum Streptophyta; class Magnoliopsida; order Malpighiales; family Erythroxylaceae; genus Erythroxylum; species Erythroxylum pedicellare. Next base: position 2,812,801 of record JAOQMP010000208.1, read on the forward strand.
CTTGCTCCATTTCAGTCTGTCTAACCTATGAATGAGACTTCATTTTCAAGCTTCTGCAATTTAATTCAACAAACACAAGAAATCAGAAACTAAAACCCTAATATCACTAGAATTCATTTAGACTATTTACGTCTCAACCTGTCTGAATCATAGGAATTTTGAAATTTGACCCTTTCTTTGTTTACCAAACAATTAACAGCCGAAGAAGAGATACATAATTCAAGATTAACAATACGATCATGAAGAAGACCCTTAAAAATCACAACTTTCAGACTCCATGAATATGACGAATGATTAAGAAGTATTTTATAAACTGAAATCGACTAGAACTTCTTTAAAGCTATCTTTTCATGCATGAGATTATAACACAATTCCCTAAAGAAAAGCATGAAAGAGGGACCAAAACTTTGTAGAAGGAAAACAATAATGCAAACAAGCACATAAATGCAAAAATCAAGACTCGCATGTTACATTTGAAAAGATCGAGAGGAGTGATAAGTGCATGCGTAAGTCCATAGCTCAACATCCCAGCGGTCGTGCATGTCGTATAATAATTCGGCAAGAACAACTCAATCTTCTCACTAGGTGCCAGAATCACCAACCCTTTTGACAGAGGACCACCACTGGACATTGCAGCATCAACAACTGCAGTTGCCTTTGTGCTTTAAGCTTGACCTATTCCGTTCTACTGACTATTAATTGCCTCAAGAGAAAGGGAAACTAAATAATTTTGAAATGTAAGTCAGTTCTTTTTTATTTTGAGTAGGGATGATAATAGATGGATTGAATTTGAGCTACTTAAGATTGAACGCTAGTAATCCCAAATGAAAGGAATAGAAAAGGGGAAAGAAAAGAAGAATGATGAAGAAGAAAAAAGAAAAAGATGGAAAAGATCGAGAGCGGAGAGCAGAGAGTAAAGAGTAAAGAGGGGTAATGTCAATATAAATCAATCAGCTATCTTCAAACGCTCTAGTAAAGGAGCTGATGAAAAATTAGCTGGTTGGGTTGAATCAGCCAATCCAACCAGCTTTTAACCAAATAAATAAAGAGCTCATTGATATGGGTCAAATAGCTAATTTAAGTCAAACAGCCAAAATATAATTGAAAAGCTATTAATCAAACATGGCCTATGTCTGTAGAGGTCTAATTCAAACTTGCTACAGATACTACTCCTATTACTGATCTTATTCACTTTCATAGAGTTGTTGGTGCTCTTTAATATTTCACGTTGACATGCCCAGATATATCCTATAGTGTAAACTATATTTCACAATTCACACATGCTCCTGTAGTTGCTCATCTGAAATTGGTTAACAAATCCTTTGTTATCTGAAAGGAACATCTAACACTATTTTACACCTTACTTCCAATACAACTTTTGAATTGTCTGCCTTCTTAGATGCTAATTAGGTTGGTTGTCCTACAATAAGGAGATCTACCACTGGTTGCTGTACTTTCCTTGGCACAATATCATTTGATGGGGTGCTAAGAAACAATGCTCCAGTAATGAAGTTGAGTATCATGCTATAGCTAATATTGTTGCTAAACTTACATAGCTCCCTTATGTTCTTAAAGATCTTGGCATATCTCTCTTATCTTTATTGTTATAATATTAGTGCTTTATATATAACAATCAATCTTGTCTTTTATGCTCGGAGTAAACACATCGAGTTAGATTAACATTTTGTACACAAACGAGTTGCACTTGGATTACTTGTCACTAAACTTATGTCCTTTGATAAACAAGTTGCTGATATATTTACTAAATATGTGTCAAAGACTGCCTTTGCATATTTTCGCAACAAATTGTGCCTCTAACCTCAGCTCAGTTTGTGGGGGGATATTAACAACCTACAGCCTCATCTTAACACCAATACTATAAGTTCATAGAGTGATAAGGACAAATCATGGAGTGATAAGGATGATCATACTCACAAATGGTGTTCGTGGAGTGATAAGGATGATCATACTCGCAAAATTATCAAAGGAAATATGGTTGGTGACAAGGACCTCCAAAGAGTAACAAATTCTAAAAAAATGGTAGATCATTAGTTAAAGGAAACTCCAACTAATTGATACATTGATATCTTTTTTAATATTACTGGAGATAAAATAGTAATCTTTCCTTCCTTATCTTGTGCAACAGATATATAGGTATTACTATATATCTATAGCTTTCTTAGGCTTGTAATTGTTATTCCTGACTTCCCAAAGTCAACAAAGGAAGGAAGAAAAATTTTGCATACCCACATGCATATGCAAAAAGAAGAAGAAAAACGAAGCCAGCCAGCTATCCACATTTGGCTATACACATTTGGGAGGGCTATAAAAAAGCCTTCCCATATTAGTTTTAATCCATCCCAAAAACTCTCCTCTTCTTTAGCTACATCCTTAAAAAAGTTTAGAAGTGTTTCTCCCATTTTTGAGAAAGTTAGTGTTTTTCCTTATAAAATAGAGAGAAGTTGTAGCTCCTAAATATTCATAGTGAAATTTCTTCTTCTTGTCCGTGCTTTTTACCCTAATTTGTTTGGAGGTTTTCCATATAGAATGTATGTGTTTATACATATGAGTATTATTCATACGTACAGGTACTATTCATGTGAAATAATGGGAGCAAAGTTCTTACAAAATTTGAGATTGAGAAGTTCAATGAGAGTAATTTCTCATTATGGAAGTTACAGATGAAGGTTATCTTGAGAAAAGATAAATGTTTAGCAGTCATTAACGAAAGGCTAACAACATTTACAGATGATAATAAGTGGAATGAGATGGATGAAAATGTTATTGCAAATCTTCATCTGACATTAGCGAATGGGGTGTTGTCAAGCATATAAGAGAAAAAGACGATAAAAGAGGTTTGAGATCATCTCACAAAATTGTACGAGGCTAAATCACTACACAACAAAATTTTCCATAAGAGGAAACTTTATACTCTTCATATGGCGGAATCTACTTCAGTGACAAAGCATATCAATACCTTGAATACTTTGTTTTCTCAACTCACTTTGTTGGGTTGTAAAATAGAGCCAAATGAACGTGCTGAGCTTCTACCTCAAAGTTTACCTGATTTGTATGATCAACTTATCATCAACTTATCAAATAATATCCTTACGGATGTTCTAGTCTTCGATGATATTACATCTACTATCCTAGAAGAGGAAAATTGACGCAAGAACAAGGAAGACAAACAAGCAAGTTCACAACATGTGGAGGCCTTAACGGTGATGAGAAGGAGATCAATAGAACGAGGTCAAACTGTAAGCCAAAACCATGGTATTTCAAATCAAGAAGCAAGATGAATTTAAAATGCTACAATTGTGCCAAGAAGGATTACCTAAAGAAAGATTGTTAGAATTTAAAGAAAAATTACAATCCTCAAGGAAACATGGCAAGTTGTTCTAATGACGGAGATGCTCTATATTGTGAAGCAGCAATAACTAATGAAGGCAAGAAAATATTTGTTAAAGTATGACTTCTTGACTCGGGAGTTACATTTCACATGACCTCTCGAAGAGAATGGTTCCATCATTGTGAACCTATCTCTGGAGGATCTATGTACAATTGCAATGATCATGCCTTAAAGATCGTTGACATTAGAACTATCAAGCTGAAGATGTATGATGGTACAATTCATACTATTCAAGACGTGCAACATATAAAGGGCTTGAAGAAGAACCTATTGTCGTTAAGACAACTGGATGATCTTGGGTACAAGATCAATGGTGAGAATAGAATCATTAAAGTAATAAAAGGAGTGCTTATACTTGTGTAGGAAGAGAAGATAGCTACAAATTTATACATGGTAAAGGGAGAGACTTTGCAAGAAGTTGAAGCATCAGTTATCTCAAGTAGTTCAAGTGAAAGATCAGCAATGATGTGGCATTAGAAAATTGGACATATGTTTGAACAGGGAATAAAGATTCTTGCTGAGCAAAAGCTACTTCTAGGGCTTACAAAGGTATCTCTACCTTTCTGTAAGCATTGTGTTATAAGCAAGTAGCATCGGTTGAAGTTCAACATATCAAATTCTGGGAGCAAATTAGTTCTATAATTGGTTCACTCTAATATATGGCAAGCACTGGTTATGTCCGTAGGAGGAGAAAAGTACTTTGTGTCCTTCATTAATGATTATTCCAAGAGATGTTGGGTGTATCTAATCAAGAGGAAGATAAATGTGTTTCCAAATCTTCAATGTTTACAAAGTGCAGGCAGAATTTGAATCTAGAAAGAAGATCAAATGTTTAAGGATAGATAACGGAGGAGAATAAACTGAAAATTTTGCAAACAAGAAGGTATCAAAAGACAGTTCATAATAGTATACACTCTTTAGTAGAATGGAGTGGCAGAGTGGATGAACAGAACTCTGTTGGAGAGAACTAAAGCTATGTTAGCAACTGCAAGCTTAGACAAGACTTTTTGGGCAAAAGCAGTAAGTACTACTTATTATGTGGTAAATTGGGCCCCATCAATTGCAATTGAGTTGAAGACACCGATGGAGATATGGTTTGGTAAGCTGTTTAATTATTGAAACCTCCATATATTCGGAATTCTTATGTATTGTCAACAAAAATGTAATCTTTGTAGATGAGTTACAAAAGAAAGGTGAGGATGATAGCACATCAAAGGAAGATTCAAAGACTAATGTTATTTAAGAGGAAAGGGAATCTTAGACGAATTCTTCTAAAGCAACACTGAAGCATAAGGTTTAAGAGCCAATAGAGTTTGAAGCTCCAAAGACTCATAGATCAAATCACCCAAAAGGCGACTCAATTGGCATTTAGACTATATTATGGAGGGTAATATTGCATACTATCTTTTAACTGAGGATAATGAGCCATCAATTCTCTAGGAAGCCATGAATAGTTTAAATTTATCTCAATGGATGACATCAATGCAGGAAGAAATTGAAGCTCTTAATAAGAATAAGACTTAAGAGCTCATGCCACTACCACATGGAAGAAAGCCTAATGGAAATACATGAGTTTTCAAGATTAATCGAACTGGAAAAGATCAAATAGAGAGATATAGTGCAAGATTGGTAGTAGAAGGATATGCTCATAAGAAAAGGATTGATTTTAATAAAATATTTTCTCTTGTGTTCGACTCACTATTGTCCGAGTAGTCTTGACAATATGTGCTACATTTGATTTACACCTTGAACAGTTAAATGTAAAATAACTTTTCTTCAAATAAATTTTGAAGAAGAAATTTATATGCTCTAACCAGAAGGTTTTGAAGAAAAAGGTAAAGAGAACTTGATTTGCAAGTTAAACAAATCTCTGTAAGGCCTAAAGTAGGCACTGAGGTGTTAGTACAAGAGATTTAATTCCTTCATTGTAAGCCTTGGATATGATAGACTAAATGCAAACCCTTGTGCATATTTCAAAAGGTTTGGTGAAAATGACTTCATTATCTTGCTGATATATATAAACGACATGTTGGTAGCAAACCTCAACAAGTTCGTCTCAAGGAGTTAAAGGCACAATTGTCTAGGGAATTTGATATGAAGGACTTGGAACCAGCAAATAAGATTTTAGGGATGCAAATTCACCAAGACATAAGTAACAAGAAGATTTGGCTTTCTAAGAAAAATTATCTAAAGAAGATCTTACGACGTTTCAACATATAAGATTGTAAGCCAATTTCTACCCCACTTCCTGTTAATTTCAAGTTATCCTCTAAAATGGTCCTAGTAATGAAGAAGAGATGATGGAGATGTTTCGAGTACCGTATGCATTAACAGTGGGAAGTTTAATGTTTGCTATGATTTTTATAAGACTAGACATTGCACATGTAATAAGAGTGGTTAGTCAATACATGGCGAATCTTGGTAGAGAGCATTGGAATTTTGTAAAGAAGATCCTACGATATATTAAATGAACCTTAGATGTTGCATTATATTATGGAGGATCGAGCTTTCTTGTTAGTAGATATGTTGATTT
>JAOQMP010000208.1:2822681-2832999 GCA_027563575.1 Erythroxylum pedicellare
ATTTACAGTTACAGTTTTTATTATTTACATGTATGTGATGCCATGTGGAGTTCTGTAGTGATCGCACGTAGCACTCCTTTATCTTAGGCTATGTATCGGAATAACCTACGGGCGTCCCGGTGCGTACCCTAGGGTAATGGGGTGTTACAAGAGGAGTAATTGATCAGATCGACGCCATAAGTGAAACTCAGGATTGGGCTAAGGAGAATTGTCATTTGAAGAAATAAAAGCAACAGGGATTACAAAAGAAGGAGATGAATTTTTCCAGCTCCAAGGTGCAAATCGCAGCAAGAACCTGGGCTCTCCAAGTAATATAATTGGACTGAGTAAGTTTAGTAATGGTAAAATTCAAAGATTTAGCAAGAGAAGGAAAATTGAGAAGCTGATCAGAAGATGAATCAACAGTAGCAGTGGAAGAAGAAGGAGAGGAAAATATGGCAGCCATGGATGTTAGTCTATATGGGCTCTGATACCATGTAAAACTTAAACAAATATTCATAAGTGTTTTTGTATTTCTTCAAAGAATGATACACAATAAAGTGTGTATATTTATATACACCTTTGTTGTTGGAATATTCCTGTATATTGTTACAACAGAAAGAATGACATTACTGATGGTTTGTTACAACAGATTTTCTTCTAGAATATGTGTTGATCTCTGCTGCTATGAATTAGTCATTATGGGTTGATTATTGTTTGATGGGCTTGAGTGTGATCCATTATTACAAGGGTTTCCTTTTCTGTTCCTTTACATATTTTTGGGGGAGATATTCCAATCAACTTGACTCGTTGGAAAAATCCCTGAAGATATTGGTTCTCTAGTTGAGCTAACGTATCTAAGCCTTGCTCTAAACAGCTTGACAAGTAACTTACCATCTTATATTGAAGAAAACAGTTTGTCAAATATGAATTATATAAAAGTTCAGTAAAAAATAAGTTCAGAAATTTGGCTTCAGTGTTTTGCATGGATTATTATAAGAAAATATATATTTGATAACAATTAAATAATTTATTTATATTTGTATAATTATTTTAATATCTTATGATGTGAATGTAATTTTAAAATGTTTAAATAGGTTAGGTTTAAACTAGAAAATGATATTTATGTTACATAACTTTAAGACTATTAAAAAGTTTTACGTTGAACTCTAATCATACTCAATCTAATTAATGTATAAAAATCTAAATCTAGCACTTATAGTGGTAGCGAATAATAGAAACTCTATTATATATATATTTCAAATTTAATTTATAAATGCAAATAATGTATTAAATAATTCATTAATTGATTATTCAATTAACTTATAAAAAAGTAACTCGAATTTTTATTATAAAATAAGTATAAATAATTCTTTTGCTTGTTAAACGTATATAAAAATGTTCTCATCATCACTTAGTAATAATAAATAGATTAGAAAAATTTATAGTAACTTAAGATTACCATTCATTGGAATGATTCGCTCACTTCAACAGTAGTTCTAAAAAAAATCTGCAAACCAAATCTTTCCGACTTTGGCTGATCAATCATTGTAGAAACAAAACTCGTTAGTGTGTTAGGTGTCCGGTCAGCCAGCTCTCGAAAATGACTTATCTTACTCTTCGACAGGTTGAGTGGCTGCGAATTTCCCACATATAATGTTAGTACTTTTACCTCTACATTTATGTACGAATGTACCTTAAAACAAATCTCATTAAATAATTGCAAAGTAAAGTTTTCACCAATTATTCTCCAGTTTTCAACAAATCAACTTGGAACTGCCGCTCTTGAGACGGTAAAATAACTGAAAGTAGCATCGTATCTTGCGAGAGTTATAATCTTCTACAGGACCTTCTGAAATGTTTATGACAATGTTCGAGACGACTTACGCTGTAGCTGAAGTCATTTAGCTGCTGCAAAATTTTGTTTCAGAAATTCTCCTGTTATGCTTGTTTCTTGAAATCAATAAAACTTCCATATGGTTTCTCAATTTAATGAGAAGAAGTTTACGGTTGAAGAAGTATTATTCACTTTTTCCAAATGATAACAAGGATGGAGGGAAGTCAAAATACTAATTAGTCCGCTATGCTTGTAACTATCAAGTGCAACTTCCATGGGAAAAAAACTGAAACCATCGTAAGGAAGAGGAAAACAGATATGAGATGAACAGATTAGGCAAACCATTAGGCGGCGCTGAAAATTCACTTTGAAAATAGAATGTGTCGTTTTCAAGTTTCCTGAAAATGAAAAGAAGGATTATAGATTCCTGCCATATCAAATAAGGACTTACTTCAAACGTCAGCTTTTAAGTTATGAACTAAGGGTTTGATTACTTAAAGGATTGACATTTGTCAATGCTCTGAAAAATTTTCTTTTATTCACGTATCATTTCAATTCAGGATCACAGAGTGACCTCTAAAAACTATCAAAAGGATTGTTACTCTTTATATTCCCTTAACATCTGCAAAGATTTCACCATAGACACAAAGTATTTCGAACCACAAAACTAAGAAGAGAGTATATTTAAGCCCAGTTTTGTGTAGGAGTGGCTGCTCATCTCATCTGCCATATGCTTCAGTATCGAATGGACTCAGGCCTCCACCCCACTTTCCGTTCAGTTTTGTTCATTCAGCTATTTTATATCTTTTCTTGGAACATGCCATGTGCGCAAACTAAGAGCTTGGGAAATGAAACTGATCAACTTGCTTTGCTGAAATTCACAGAAGGTATAACTAATGATCCAAATCTAGTCTTGAACTCCTGGAACAGTTCTCTCTCCATCTGCAGCTGGTATGGGATTACGTGCGGTCGTCGGCATCAACGAGTCATATCCTTGGCGTTGAAGGGACAGAATCTCTTTGGGGCAGTATCACCTTATATTGGCAACCTGAGTTTTCTTGGGTCGCTTGATCTCCAAGGTAACAGGCTAACAGGCGAAATTCCACAAGAAGTTGGTAAGTTATTCAGACTGCGGCATGTCTTGCTCAACAACAACTCATTAGAAAGCCAAATTCCTGCCACCTTGACCAACATTTCCCAAGTAAGGACAGTATCCTTAGCAAAGAACAACATTGCAGGAAATATTCCTCCCAATATTGGCTCCTTAATAATGCTTAAGGTGCTTATTCTTGATTCAAACAATCTGGTAGGAGAGATCCCTCCTTCCCTTGGAAACATTTCTTCACTCACCAACTTTTCTGTTTCCTTAAACAATTTGCAGGGAAACGTTCCTGCAAGCCTTGGTCAATCAACTAGATTAACTTTTTTGAATTTTGCATCCAATCAGCTGTCTGGAGAGATTACTCCATCACTGTTCAATATCTCCTCTATCACGAACTTTTTAGCTTCAGACAACATATTTCATGGGAGTCTTCCATATACCTTAGGGCTCACTCTCCTAAATCTAAGGCAATTCAGTTTTGGTGGAAACAAATTTTCAGGGTCTATACCAGCATCATTGTCTAATGCTTCTTTATTACAGATCCTAAATATCCCTGTCAACAATTTTGTTGGACAAGTTCCAAGAAATCTAGGAAATTTGAGAAATATAAGGTGGCTCGATTTTTCATTCAATAACCTAGGAGGTGATGCTGCAAATGATTTGGCTTTCTTAACATCTTTAAGAAACTGTAGCCAGCTTCAAATCCTGGGTTTTGGTTATAACCATTTTGAAGGTGTTTTACCCAGTTCTATTGGCAATCTGTCAATTCAGCTTGAAGAACTTTACCTTGGAGGCAATCAAATCACTGGAACCATACCTGTGGCATTAGAGAAATTTATCAACTTAACCGTCCTGGGAATGGAGAGCAACCATTTCACAGGAGCACTTCCATCCTACTTTGGAAAATTTAGCAGACTACAGGGATTGGATTTATTTCAGAACAAGTTGTCAGGTCAGATCCCATCCTCTATTGGCAATCTGAGTCAATTGTCTATACTCTACTTATTGAAAAATAACTTCGAAGGAACCATTCCTCCAACTATTGGGAACTGCCGTAGTTTGCTAACTCTACACATTTCTGAAAACAATCTCACTGGACCTATTCCCCCAGAGATTTTTGTTCTCCCTTCCTTATCAAAAGAACTGAACTAATCATTTAACTCACTAACTGGCAGCCTACCAGCAGAAGTGGGAAAGTTAGCAAATGTAAATCTACTGGACATTTCAGAAAATAACATGTCGGGTGAAATTCCTAGCACGATTGGAGGTTGTCAGAGCCTGGAATATCTGTATCTGCAGGGAAACTCCTTCCAAGGAAACATCCCTTCATCTTTGGCTTCACTGAAGGGTCTACGAAGATTAGACCTTTCTCGAAATGGCTTAACAGGACAAATTCCGAAGGATTTACAGGGCATTCAGTTTTTGGAATTTCTCAACATTTCTTTCAATGATCTTGACGGAGAGGTGCCGACAAGAGGAGTATTCGCAAATTCGAGTGCCGTATCCTTGATAGGTAATGGTAAGCTTTGTGGTGGCAAAGAGGAATTTCAGCTACCGAAGTGTCCCACCACAGCGCATAGGAAGGGGAAGTCCCTTGCTTTCAAGCTAGCTATACTAATTCCTTGTCTTATTTTAGGCATCCTTCTAATGTCAGCTTTTCTAGTTTTACTAAGAAATCCCAGAAAAGGTTTATTGTCTGAAACTATACCCATGGGCAAGTTTGTGATGGTTACTTACAAGGAACTCTGCCAAGCAACTGATCAGTTCTCTTCTACCAACTTAATTGGCTATGGTAGCTTTAGCTCCGTATACAAGGGACTTATGAGTCAGGAACAGAAACTAGTAGCCGTCAAAGTTCTTAATCTTCACAAGTATGGAGCTTCCAAGAGCTTCCTGTCCGAATGCAAGGCTCTGAGAACCATCAGACATCGAAACCTTGTTAAAATCTTAACTTACTGTTCGAGTCTGGATAACAAAGGTAATGATTTCAAGGCTCTAGTTTTTGAGTTCATGCCAAACGGTAGCTTGGACAACTGGTTGCATCCTGACTTTGAGAGCCAAAGCCAATCAAGGAGACTAAACCTTCTTCAGAGACTGAATATCGCAATAGATATCTCTTCTGCGTTGCACTATCTTCATGATCAGTGCGATACTCCAGTAGTACATTGCGACCTGAAACCGAGCAATGTTCTTGTTGATGACGACATGGTTGCCCATGTAAGCGATTTTGGTCTAGCCAAGCTCCTGTCCACCATCAATGATGATTCTGAAAGTAGAAGTAGCACAACTGTACTCAAAGGAACCATTGGCTATGTTGCTCCAGGTACGGACTTCCCTGTCTCCACGTAGTATAGAAAAGAATGCTATATATAATAAAGAACTTTAGCTTCCTTTATCAGACTCATTGAAACTTCCATGTATGTTATATCAATTTTAGAGTATGGAATGGGAGGAGAAGAATCAAAAGATGGTGATGTGTACAGCTATGGCATCCTTGTGTTAGAAATGCTCTCAGGAAAACGACCGACTGACGAAATGTTCAAAAACGGTTTAACACTTCAAAATTTCGTGAAGTCGGCCTTACCAGGTGGTCTTAACCAAGTTCTGGACCCGAGTCTTGTCCATACAATTTCACAAGAAACAGGAACAGTTGCTATGAAAGCAACAGAAGAAGGTAGTGATGAACAAGAAATAGAAGAAGCCAACTTCAATAAGCACAGAAACTGTACGAGTGTGCGACCTGAGGTGCACAAGTGCTTACTCGCGATTCTTGAGATTGGTCTTGCATGCTCTGTGGAATCACCTAAAGAGAGAGTGACTATGGGAGATGTTAACAGACAACTATATTTGATCAAGAAGGCTTTTCTGGGCATCTAGTCTCCATCGGATGCTTACCAATTGTGAAAGACATCTATGTGATTAATGCTTGTCATTTTATTTTCATGTATAATGATGATAACCATAGCGCTATAAACATTTGATTTACCATACATTTAAATTTTCTCATCTTCATACTTAAAATTCAAGAAATAAAAACTATAGACATTGTTTAAGTAAAAGTATTGTAATATATTATAAGCAAGCAGCATCGGTTGAAGTTCAACATATCAAATTATAGGAGCAAATCGGTTCTATATTTGGTTCACTATGATATATGGCAAGCACTAGTTCTGTCCACTGGAGAAGCAAAGTACTTTGTGTTCTTTATTGATGATTATTCCAAGAGATATTGGGTGTATCCAATCAAGAAGAAGATACATGTGTTTCGAATTTTCAAAGTTTACAAAGCGCAAGTAGAATTTGAATTTAGAAAGAAGATCAAATGTTTGAGGACAAATAATAGAGGAGAATACATTGACAATAAATTTGATAAGCTCTACAAACAAGAAGGCATCAAAAGATGGTTCACAATGGCATACACTCTTTAGTAGAATGGAGTGGCAAAGTGGATGAACAGAACTCTGTTACAGAGAACTAAAGCTATGTTAGGAACTGCAAGTTTAGACAAGACTTTATAGGCAAAAGCAGAAAGTACCACTTATTATGTGATAAATTGGGCCCCATCAATTGTAATTGAGCTAAAGACACTGATGGAGATGTGAGCTAGTAAGCTAGTTGATTATTTAAACCTCTATATATTTGGAATTCTTATGTATGTGATGTACAATTCCCAAGAAACTATGAAATTGGATGTAAAATTCAAAAAATTCTTATTCTTGGAGTATGTTGATGGAGTGAAGGGGTAGTCCCTATGAGATCCCACTGCCTATAAGGTTATCATCAACATAAATGTAATCTTTGTAGATGAGTTACAAAAGCAAGCAGAAGATGATAGCACATCAAAGGAGGATTCAAAGACTAATGTTGTTCAAGTGGAAAGAGAATCGCAGATGAATTCTTTTGAAGCAACACTGGAGCACGAGGTTTGAGAACCAATAGAGTCTAAAACTCCAGAGCCTCGTCAATCAAATAATCTAAAAAAGCAACTCAATTGGCATTCAGACTATATTATGGAGGGCAATGTTTCATACTATCTTTTAATTGAGGATAATGAGCCATCAACTCTCTAGGAGGTAATGAATAGTTCAAATACATCTTAATGGATGACAGAATTGCAGGAAGAAATTGAAGCACTTCATAAGAATAAGACTTGGGAGCTTATGTCACTACCACATGGAAGAAAGCCTAATGGAAATAAATGGGTTTTCAAGATTAAGCAAAATGGCGAAGACCAAATGGAAAGATATCATACAAGATTGGTTGTAAAAGGATATGCTTAGAAGGAAATGATTGATTTCAATAAAATATTTTCTCAAGTGTTCTACTCACTATAGTCCGAGTAGTCTTGGCAATATATGCTACATTTGATTTACATATTGAACAGTTAAATATAAAAACAACTTTTCTTTCTATAAATTTTGAAGAAGAAATTTACATGCTCCAACTAGAAAGTTTTGAAGAAAAAGGCAAAGAGAACTTGGTTTGCAAGTTAAACAAATCTCTGCACGGTTTAAAGCAGGCGTTGAGGTGTTAGTACAAGAGATTTGATTCCTTCATCATGAGCCTTGGACACGGTAGAATAAATGCAAACCCTTGTGCATATTTCAAGAGCTTTGGTGAAAATGACTTCATTATCTTGCTGATGTATATAAATGACATGTTAGTAGCAGGCCTTAACAAAGTTCGTCTCAAAGAGTTAAAGGCACAATTTGCTAGAGAATTTGATATGAAGGACTTAGGATTAGAAAATAAGATTTTAGGATACAAATTCACCAAGACAGAAGTAACAGGAAGATTTGGTTTTCTAAGAAGAATTATCTAAAGAATATCTTACAACGCTTCAACATGTAAGATTGTAAATCAATTTCTACCCCACTTCTTGTTAATTTCAAGTTATCCTCTAAAATGAGTCCTATTAATGAAGAAGAGAGGATGGAGATATCTCGAGTACCGTATACATTAGTAGTGGGAAGTTTAATATTTGCTATGATTTGTATAAGTCTAGACATTGCACATGCAGTAGGACTGGTTAGTCAATACATAGAGAATCCTAGTAGAGAGCATTGGAATTTTGTAAAGAGGATCTTATGATACATTAAAGGAACCTCAAATTTTGTATTATATTGTGGAAAATCGGACTTTATTGTCAGTAGATATGTTAATTTAGAGTATGCAGGTGATCTTGACAAAAGCAAATCTACTACAGACTATATGTTTAAGCTTGTTGGCAGAGTTGTAAGCTAGGTTTCCAAACTACAATCAATTATTGCTACGTCAACAATAGAAACAGAATATGTAGTAGCTACACAAGTCAATAAAGAAGCAGTATGGTTGAAAATGCTCTTGGAAGAACTCAGACACAATCAAAAGAAATTTCGTTGTTTTGTGACAGTCAGAGTGTCTTGCATCTTGCAAGGAATCTAACATTTCATTTAAAGGCCAAAACACATATGAGTACAATATTACTTCGTTCATGGACAATTCGAAGGAGTTGTAGATATGTAGAAAATTCATGCCAAAGGTAACTTAGCAGATTTCATGATAGAGGTAATCAATGCTGACAAATTTATTTGGTGTCGATCCTCTTACGGCTTGATGGAAACATGAGCAATATGGAAATGGCAAGAAAGAAAAAATGGTGTCAAGATTGGATTGATTTTCAATCAAATCTTCAAATGGAAGATTGTTATTGTTGGCTTCCCAAAGCCAACAAAGGAAGGAAAAAAATTTGTGCGCGTCCATATGCAAATGAAAAAAGAAGAATAAAAATGAAGCCAACTGGTTGTGACAATTTGTCCATAGTAGGCTATACAAGTTTGGGAAGGTTATAAATAGGCCTTCCCATATGAGTTTTAAATCCATCCAAAAGAATCTCCCCTTCTTTAGCTAAATCCTCACAAAATTTTAGAGAGTGTTTCTCTCGTTTTTGAGAAAGTTAGTCTTTCTTCTTGTAAAATAGAAAGAGGTTGTAACTCCTAAATTTTCATAGTGAAATTTCTTCTTCTTGCCTGTAGATTTTACTCTAATTTATTTTAGAGTTTTCAACGTAAAATCTATGTCTTTATTTCTTCATTATTATCCATTTTAGTCATATTTAACTACAAACTTGCGCTACCCCGATCGATTTTTTCAATAATAATTATGAGTGAGTGACAAGAATCAATTCTAGAATAATCAAATACCTCTTTACTACAATTCTATTTTTAGTCTATGAGATGTTCAAAAACACACTTGATAATTCAGGAAGTTGGCATTACCACGTGGTCTTAACATATATTTTCCAATAAAATTTCAGGATTATTTTGTCAGTTATTAACGGTGGTCACTAAAAATATGTGTTAGCGAATCGAACTCGTTTTATGATATTTTAGTCAATTTAAAGGCTATTTTCAGTACCCAACAAAAACTATTGGCCTTTTCATCATATACATTCATATTTTTGGTTTAGAAAAATGTGACCCAAGTCATTTATTTGAGGAGATTCATTATTTATACTAAGTACACATATTGTATTTGTATAAATTGATGCAGCATGCAACGCTTTAAAAACTAAGTCGAAAGTTAAACCGATAAGATAAGATATTTGAGATTTAAAATGTTGAACGAGTATTAGATCGTAATGAAATTAGCTAAAGATTGAATAAAATTAAAGAATTTGATATATTATTGAAAAAGATTATTCTTATTTATAAAAAAAATTGAAGTTTAATTTTAAAAAGATATTATTAAATAAAATTTATTTATTTATTTTAGTTTATAAAAATTTATTAATTAACAAAAATTGATTGATTAATTATAAATTAATCGATTTTTAACAATAAAAATTATTAAAATAAATTAAGCAGGTTTAGTTTTCAATCGTTGTTAGTTAGATGATGACAAAGAGGCTGAGGTGCAATTCACAAACAGATCTTTTGTTTATCTAAAAGGAAAGATGTTTATATGTCGGGGAAAAGTATTATCTACTTTTCCAAAATGAGAACAATGAGTGCAAAGCTTTTTTAAAAGATAAAGTTTCAATAAAGATGAAGGGGAACTCGGAATGATATAACTATCAGTCATAATTGAAACCATAAGGAAGCAAGAAAGGGGAAATAAATATGGAAATGAAAATATTAGTCAAGCCATTCTGTGATGGAAATTCAATTTAGAAATAGTAGAAAGTTAGAAGTACCAAATGCAAATGACTAAAACTAAGCTCGATGCATCACAAATTTTATTTTATTTTGATATAATTTTATTTTATGTTATTAATAAAATTAATTATATGATATGTAATTTTTATTCCATCAATACAAGTATATAATATTTTTTATATTTGATTTACAATTGTTCGTTCTCAATTATTATTAAAAATATATATGATTCGTAATAAATATGAAAAGAAATAAATTTTATGT
>JAOQMP010000208.1:2837290-2857943 GCA_027563575.1 Erythroxylum pedicellare
TGCAAGATTCCAAGAGGGGTTTCACACCTACTAGACATGGAATCAAACTTTCAAAGGAACAAGCACCTAAAACCCAAGAGGAGGTTAAACGCATGTGTAACATTCCATATGCTTCGACAGTTGGAAGTTTAATGTATGCAATTCTTTGCACTAGAACGGATATCTATTACTCAATGGGACTGGTAAGCAGATTTCAATCCAATACAGGAATGGAGCATTGGACTGTAGTTAAGTGTATACTTAAGTGTCTTCGTAAGATAAAGAACTTAATGCTTGTTTACTCAGGAAGTAATCTTATTTTGGCAAGATGTATAGATTCTGATTTCCAATCAGATGTTAATTCAAGGAAATCAAATTCTGATTCTATATTTACTTTAGGAGGTGAATCCATAGTTTGGAGGAGTGTCAAGCAATCTTGTATTGCTTATTCGACTATGGAGGCTAAGTATGATGCGGCTTGTGAAGCAGTAAAGGAAGTAGTCTGACTCCGTAAGTTCCTAAATGATTTGTAGGTAGTTCTACAGGGAAAAAAATCCATTAGACTTTATTGTGATAATAGTGTGGCAGTGGATAATTCTAAAGAACCTCGGAACCACAAAGCTGCCATTCACATTGAGTGAAAGTATCATCTCATAAGGAAGATAATACAATGTGGAGAGGTGAATGTGGTAAAGATTCCCACAAAAAAAACCCTTGCTGATCCATTTACAAAGACATTGTCTCAAAATAGCTTTGAGGGTTACCTAGAAGGGATGGGAATGAGGAATATGTGAAGCTTGATTTAGAGAAAGTGGGACATTGTTGGAGTTATATAAATATAGTTCCCTAGAAAGCAAGTATATTTAAATGTAACTTGATCTTCTTCTAGTTATAGTTTTGTAATGAAAATATTTATTATTAATAAAGCAAAAGAGTTTGGTTTTATTTGTATAAACATAATATAACTAGTCATAAGGAACCAAGATTCTTTTGTTAATAATCTAAATATACATCAATATGTATCGGAAACATGTATAATATTAGAATCTAAATTAATTGATTCACAGTTGAATAATCAAGCTGGTCGCTTAATTATAGTTTAGACTGTAGTGTTGTGATTTATATCTATATAAATAAAGGAGTTTACTTAAAGGGAATGATGAGTTTCATATCATGAGTCGACTATCGATAATGGCAATATTAAATGAATTTGGATTCATGTATGTTTTCAAGAATAAAGTAGGCCGTTACTTTAATCTTAACACATACTTTTAGCATTTGCTTATTACGGACCACAATCTTGATGAGTGGTGAACTCATATGTGTTTCATTATAATTCTTGATATGACTGAAATGGATTTTTATAGAGTATTAATCAAGTGTCTGCATGTTGAAATTATTAATTGAAACATGTATCAGGAATAAAGAGTTTTTAGTGATATCATCACTTCTAGATGTTTTATGGAGATTGGTGATTAAACTGGTGCCAGGAGTTTGATGGACTAACTACCCATCAAGTCTTAACATAAAGATGAGATCTTGTGTGTTAATCACCATATATAGCAAAACGGAAGATCTAGAAGGAAAAACCAATATAAGGGCAAAATGGTAAATTTACCTTTTGCTCTGTGGATGGCTATAACAAGGCTAATAATAGGGTTTGCAATTGGACATCTTATTTGAAATATGTGTTATCATAATATTTAGTAATTCAAGAGTTCAACTAATTGTCTTTAGTGGAATGACATTTAGTTAATAAGCTAGAATTTAATCTAATGAGATTATATTAATTCTGGACTTATTAGAGCTTGAATTATTTAAGTCCAATAAGATTCCCCACTTGGCTTTAAGGGATGTTATCAAGCAAAGTAAGAAATATAAATGGAGGTTTTAAAAGCCTATAATTGAATGTTGGGCTTGCACTAATTAATAGTTAATTAGAAGCCCAAATGTATATTATGAAATGGGCTAGACTTTGGTTTAATTTGATTAATTAAATTAAAAAAAAATTTAGAAAGTAAAGTGCAATTTTTTTCATTAGGAATGAATGTGCAGCTGCACATTTAACATTAAATTACTAAATAAAGATGATATTTATTATGGTTTATCATCATTAAATGGAGTTATAAACTTACCATTAAATGGTTTAATGTTTATCTTTTAATAATAGCATGTAACCTATTAGCATTCATTGAATTAAAGAAGAAAGATGTACATTGGATGGACCAGCTTCCTTTTTTCAGTGTCAAGACCAAAATTGATAGTTCTGATTTAGTTTAATAGACTTTTCATATAGTCATCTTAAAGACAAATGAGAAGTGTCTCATTTAATGGCTTCTTTATGACTGATTAAATGAAGAAATGATGCATTGGTTGGAAAACTCTTCTATCCTTTGTTGTTAACCAAAAGTGTGAGAGAGTAAGAAGGGGTTCTTACATTTTTATCACCCTCTCTCCTATCTCGAATAAAAAAACAAAAATTGGATGAAAGTGTCTCATTTTTGGTCTTCTTTCTTCTAAGAAAATTCTCCTCCAAAGTTTTCTTCTCCTTTCCCACCAAAGGATCTTGTCAACTAAATTGTCCAAAAAGAACAAGTGGTAGATCAGATTGATCGAGGATACAATATTGAGAAGAGGAAACAATAACAAGAAGAAAAGGGCACATCACTTAGGAGAGGATATATTGCCCAGGATAGGATAGCGCAGCGAGGAGTTAAAGCTATAGTGAAGGAGTCAGTAATATAATCTCTATCTTGTTTATGTTTATTATTATCCTTATACCATATCATATATAGATTGGCATGATGATATGAATATATTGCTTCCGCTGCAATTTAGATTTCTAAAAAGTTTTGAAATCTACCATTTCTCTAAATATTGCATGCTTTCTTTTTTCGATCCAACAAAGGTATCACTTTTAGGAGGTTTGATATAAACCATATATTGATCTACATAGCGTGTAAACTATGTCAGTTCCATCCAAATCCTGAAATACTTCAGGTTGTACCATATAGACCACTTCATAAAGGTCTTTACTCAAGAAAGTGATTTTGATAACTATCTGATGTAACTTTATATCATCATCAGCTATAATTGCCTTAATCACTCAAAATGTATCATACGAGGATACGAGAGAAAAGGTAACATAAAGTGAACCTTTCTCCCCGAGTAAACCATTAGGAAACTGAGCAAGATTATAAACCACTGAACATTATCCCAAAATCCTTTAGTTCTTAAAACTTCATTTACAACTGAGAGGTTTGCAGTTCTGCTACAAATCAACTAGCTCCCAGTCCTTACTATGCTTCATGTTTTACATCTCGTAATTAATTGCATCCCACCATACATCCGCATTGGGTCTAGAAACAACTTCTATAAAAATAACTGGATCTATAACATAGTCCTATACACTTGATAGACTATGTAATCAGATGGGATAGCAGGTCATCTCACTCTAGTGGATTTACTTAATTGTATTAGATCTTGTAACCTCAGGAACCTATGTGTGTACATGTATGGGTTCCTGTTCCTGTACAAGCATGATACAATGACATAGTTCCTCTAGATTTAACTGTATAAGTAACAGGTACAAGATAATTGTAGTATCTACCTTGCTATCATCTGAAAGGTCAATAGGCTTAACATCATCATAGATGTCGTACTCCAAAAAATTAGTTGTTTGTGAGTCCACTATTATGTTCCCTCCTTCTTTATAGTAAAAGTTATAGCCTTAAAGTAGTCGAGATATCTTACTAAATAGCAATGAGGGGAATGGGCATGCAATTTATCTTTATAAGGATTATACTATCTCAGTAGGGCAGCCTCATACACGAATATGTTCAAGATTGAGTTTCCCATACTTTTAGACAATTAGGTGGATTAGCCATGTTCTATATTGACTTATTCAAGTCCTTTAGGGTGCATTTATGGCTTTCAGCAACACACTATTTTGCTTAGACCTACTTGACATAGTGAATTAAGACACTATTCCAACTAATTCCAAATATTTAGCAAACGGATCTTTTAAAGTCCTGAAACATCATATTTGCCATGATCTTCTATTCCATGGTTAAATCTAACTATCTTGATGAATTTTCCTAATTAGTTCTCAACCTTTAGTCTTTAAGCAAGAAAACATAACTATGATGGGAATAATCATCCATAAATGTCAAAATATATTTAGAATTGCACAATGCAACTACATAAGGTCTACCAACTTACCTTTGCAAAAGTCAGCATACATTCCTAGATCATCTTAATCTAGGATTGAGAAATGCTTTCCTTAATCAATCTCTCAACCTTAGATTATGGAAATATGGCTTAAACTTTTATGCCATACCATGTATGACTTCTCATTCATTAGGGTCTTTCATAACTTGTTTAGCGAGATACGAAGAAGCATTTATCTAATTCAGGGTAAGACACATTCCATATAAACCATATGACAAGAAGGTTGTACCATTATGGTTTGCATTAAACAAAAACTGTACAATAGAAGCAATAAATACAAAACATTAACCTCTTTGTCCAAAATTGATCAAAAGATCACATATAAAATGTGTCGTGTAAAACCTAAATGAACCTTATAGCAAGGTTCAGTTCATACATCGCCTATAGATATTACTTCCACTTCTTCATTATTGTGAGTCATTAGTTCCTCTTTTTTTTTATTTGGCTTTATCCTTGATATGAACTACTACATCGCGGGAGCACTTTGATTAGATGTTCCACTAAATAGCCACCATGTGTATTTAATGCGACTATCACAAATTAGAGTCATAATTGACAAGACAAAGAATAACCTGATGGTCACAGTCTTTCATTTTAAACCTTATACTGCTGGTTTCTTTATGTCCCTAAGACCTTTACCAGCACTGGTTTGACTATCATCAACATGTAGAGAAGATTTTGATTTTTTTACCTTTGAACAAAGTGAGCTTTATCTTTTCCTTGCCTTTAGTTGCTTTGAGGGCTATAGGAGTGGTAAGCTTGAGTTTCCCCTTCTCAACAATACAATGGGATATCAAAGCATTGAAGTCCCAATATCTTCAATCTATTGTTAAGATGAAACATTCTCGATATGTGCTCTCCCTATTCTCTCATATATATTTCATGGAGAATAATTCTTTTATCAAGGCACTTGTCTCAATATTAGGTGAGACTGTGTACCTCTGGGAGATATTATTAAGAAACTCCTTCGCTATGTTTGTGTCTGGAAGTCCACTTGGTAGATGGTTAGGAATGGATCTTTTAATGGTCATCATATATAATCTATTAAACTAATCCCAAGCTTTCTATGTTGCTTTTTGAACTCTCGAGCTCATGGATGTGGGTAGAGATGGGCTTTCGGTCCAAATGCCCATATCAACCTTAGTTATCTCCATAACATTCAATACATTCTTCATCCACTTCTTTGTATTGAAACTAGTCAAGATTTCAATGGTGACATTGATTTTATTGACTAAAAAGGTGACTTTTAAATCAGCACAAATGTAGGATAACAATGATACTCAAAGCCATTAAATAGTATCTTTACTGAAAATCCAATCACACATATTATGAAATGCCTGTGGGCTAAATACATTATATATATAACTAGACCTCCACATAAAAGCGATCAGAGAACAAACCATCAACTCTTATGACATTACCACCTGCGGGCGAATAGATCATTCAAGCAATGAATTTCCTCTATCTAATGCCTTTATACAAATCTCAAAATCTCATGTAAGGCCAACACCTCTGGAAAAAATAACCAAACATGATACTGGAGACATCCCCTAACATGTAAGCAGAACAATTCAAAATACTGACTCAAGAGGCCACTGTGGTGACTATATCCTCATCAGCATTCAAAAAATCCATAATCACAAGGGATACATCTTTAAGTTATCCTCACATTCTTTATGGGCATATGGTATGTGACAATGTAACATCAATAAATGAAAAAACTTGAGTGCATAGTCTCATTGTCACACACTCGTGCAGAAGACATTCTTTAAAAACTTCATTTAAGACCTTTGTATAAGAAAAATCTCAATAGAGTAACTATCGTGTGTCTCCGGAAACTGAACCGACCACTCGAGACATAAGAACCTTATGTATCTCCCTTATGGCAAGTTTGTTATATGAAAATTCATTCAAAAATGGCTTTGGAATTTCTTAAATCCTTTTCTGATCGATTATCATGCAATCCCAAACACTAAATATGAGACCTGAGACACAAGAACCTTATGTATCTCCCTCATATGATGCTCGAAGTATGAAAATTCAATTGAAATAAGATTTACAATACCTTAATTCCTTTTTCTGGAGTTAAACTTTAATTTATTACTAATGTAATAAATCTAGAAAAATGGAAAAGCTTACTTTATAAGTTTCCCACCCAAAAACTAACCCAAAACACCCAGAGATAGTTTTATGGGAATTTCTGAAATTTTGTGTTTTTTTAATTACTGTAGCAGTCTACTGACGTCAGTTGTCTGACGTGGCTCACCACGTCAGTGCATATGGAGTAGGGTTTTATGCGTTTGGCGTGTGCTTATCATGCGTTACCCACAAGTGTTGTCCATTCGACGTGCCACAAATATGGACGGATGTGGCGTGTGCGTGACATGCACCCAACATCCAACGCTCGTACGAGCATAGGTCGTGGCGTTTGTCGCCCGCTGGAGCAATGTGTTGGCATGTGGTTGGTGAGTGCACTACGCACGCCAATCGTACGCCGCCACCCATGGCTATTATAGCAGCATCGAGCAACGTTTCCTCTCCCACTAACACCGAAGACGCGACTAGCAGCATACGATTGGCATCCTGGGATTTCTTTTTTTCTCCATTCGGTCCATTTTTAACCCATTTTTTCATAGCTAGCCTTATGTATACCACTGTTAGATAATTATATACGTAAAAAAACTGAAAAAGAATCCAAAATAGAGGAAAATCATATGAGATGAAAAACTGAAAAACCTTAATTTCTAGCAATCTGATCACATAACTGCTCTGATACCATATGTAATATGTAGTACAGACCTTATTACGTACCTAGGATCATACATGAAAATATCAAAAAGGAAGGTAATGCAGAATACTTGATTTTGGTTCCATTTCTGATTCCAATGCCATTTCCGAGCTCCAAATGATCACAAATCTCCCAGGACCTTTATGGAAAGTGTTTCCTGACACAAAGTTTAGACCTTTCTATAGTTTTCTCAATACGTAAGCTCTCTTAATGGGTTAGAGAATCTTTATGCTTACGATTGATATGAGCAACTGTAGGAGACCTTAACCTTTATATATGGCTTCCATATCGGGCTTCCCCATCATAAGGCTGATATGGGTCTGGTCTACACTAATTCGAATCCATTTTTCACCCAAGCTTCGACCCATTAATTTAGATCATTTGTTGGGTCACTTTATTATCTTTATCTAGATCAAATTATGTAACTTAACCGATAATTTATTTAAAAATCAAAAAATGCAATTAATAATTGTCCAACTTTATAGGAAAGGAGAAATTTTTCCAACAGTAATGCCATCAACTTTAAAGTTGTCCTGTAGGTTTGAAGGCATTTAGTCAGGAAAGAGCATAGAGAAGAAACTACTGTGTGTTTACTTGTGGAATGAGTCTATTCCATATTTGATGAGCATGAACGCACGAGTGAATTGTATGTTCCTACGATTCAATGTTGCCACACATAAAGCATGTAAGTTCATCTGTTAGGTGCCAACGCACTTTTTCACCATTAGTTAGCAATGTCTCATGCATCAGAAGCAATAGAAACATACCAATTCTTTCAGGTCCATTCCAACTCTAAATCAAGTTCCGTTGCTCCCATTCACTTCCACAAAGTATTTTGTACGTTGATTTGGTTGTAAACAATCCTGAGTTTGATAATTTCAAAGCAGGGATGTTTGGGTCTTCATTTGCTGTTAACAAAAATATAACATTGATACATCTATTAACTTCCTTCGATAGCTTATCTTGAAATTTACTCTAATTCCCCCTTCAGAGGTAAATTTATCTAATGTGAGCTCCTATTATAGGATTGGTCAAATAGCCAAAAGTTCAAGTGGAGTACCAATATCCAGCCATAGGTCCTTACAAAAGCATATATTTTTACCATTCCCAATTATCCATTTAATACTGGCCAAACAAATTTCCCAAATAGTGCAGAGATGTCTCCATAAGTGAGAGATTTTTGGACGGCAGAGAGGTTAGGATTCCATGCATAGGTAGTCTATATTTGACTTGAAGTGTCATTAACCACTAGGCTGAGTCATTTGATATTAAACCCCACGTAAGCTTTATGATCAAAGCTTCATTCCAGCTCCTGACATTGGAAAAACCGAGACCATCTAACTCCTTTGGCATGCAGACAGTGTCCTACTTGACTAGATTTATTTTCTTTCTAACATCATTAGATCTCCTGATATGTGTTTAATTGTTGATATACTTAATCATTTAAACTTAGCGATTGTTGACATGAAATTACTTAAGATATTCACTTTAATTCATATATGATTTTAGGTACAATTTGGAAGCAAAGAAATTAAAGTGAGTTGAAAGCACCATATATGGGTCATTTTCTGAATATTAATTTTTGTTTGTGTTCGTGAAGTAAGAAGAAGAAAATTAAAAGATAAGAAGGAGAACACAAAAGAAGACAACCAAGAAGCTGCCAAATAAAATAACATAGCAGTTAAAAAAAAAGACAATGCAACACACACAAAACGACGTGAGAAGCAATTGGAGAGGCTGACCAAAACAACAGCGTTGCATAAGGAGGAAGGACTTGGGAAACACAGACAACATCTACGTTTCTGTAAAATGATGCTGAAGGGTGCATGAAGTAGGTTTTATTGATGTGGACCCTTATTCGTCACATCACAGCTACAGGAGACGCTACAAGGGCGAAGCGGCAGTAGCTGAGCGCAGGCGCAGGTGTGGAGAGTCTTCGGCTGCAGCTTGGCTGGGCTGAGGAGGATCTGTGACTGTAACTTGGTTGGGCACAGTGGAGAGGTGAAGCCGAAGAGAAGAGTGCGAGAGAGCAGTGAATAAAGCCTTGGACTCATCTTTAATTGTCCCATCATGAATAGTAAAGAGAGGAGAGGGCATGTAGAGAAAATGACTCACTTTTGGATCATGAAAATGAAGATGGAAAGCTAAGGTCGAACGTCGGTTCGGAGGCAATATTGACGTCGATGACCCGGGTTAAGTTTTTTTAATTATTTTGTTGTTTCTTTTTCTCATTAGGAATTGATTGTGTTATCCTATGTTAACTGAATTGGGTTTTCCGTATGGATAATCGAATTTTCGTTATTTTTCGGTTATTTGTGTATGAACCCGTTGGGTATTATGAATTGATTATTTTAATGCATTCATTGAATCATTAATTTCAAACCCATTGCTAGAATTTCGATATAATCGATAATTTATGTTGAAATTCATGTGTAGCGACTAATGATTCGTAATTATTATGGATAACAATACCTAAGTTAAATGACGCATCATATGTGGTTGTTGCCTTGATTAATCAATTTTCCTAATTCGTAATGCTACTACCTAATTAAATCTAAAGATTGTATCCTAGGTTATTCGGTGGTTAGGGTTAATTAACGATCGTATCTTGATTAAACAAAATCTAAGAGAAAATTCGGGTTAATTTTTAACCCACAATTAATAGTTGCTAGGAGAGGTTAAAGAACAACAAATTAATGAAATATGCTTAATTAGGGTGTAGGCCAAGATTGAATCAAAGAACCGGGTCCCTACCAAATTCTCCACATTTATCATTTTTTTGTTGTTTTCTTTAATTTGTTTTTATTAGTTAGTTTCATTTTATTTTCTTTTTCCAAAAATCCAAAACCCCCTTTTTCCTAAACACCGGTTAATTTCATTCCATAAACTTTACATACTCTCTCTGTGGGATCGACCTAGACTTGCCACTGTTACAGTAGTAATCTAGTTATTTTATTTTGACGAACATAATGATGTGCGGTCAAATTTTGGCGCCGTTAGCAGGGAGTGCGGTGTTTTAGTTTTTTTTGTGAGTTAATTTGTGTTTTGTATATATTTTTTCATAATTGATTTCATTTCTATTAATTGGTGATCATTCCATTTTTTATTTTATGTTTGAAAAAAAAGTTCGATATGGACGGAAGTAATTTCTTATATAGCTCATATTCTTAATCCTATAACAATGTTTGGACTGATCAACCTAACTTTGTTGTGGATGGGATAATCAGCAGAATTACTTCCATAATAGTCTGTAGGATGCACAACAA
The DNA here is from genome assembly GCA_027563575.1 of Erythroxylum pedicellare. Classification (NCBI taxonomy): domain Eukaryota; kingdom Viridiplantae; phylum Streptophyta; class Magnoliopsida; order Malpighiales; family Erythroxylaceae; genus Erythroxylum; species Erythroxylum pedicellare. Next base: position 2,847,554 of record JAOQMP010000208.1, read on the forward strand.
TTCTCGTACAGATCAGAAACTTCCTATCCCAACTCCGGTCCATCTCTGGAAGAGTTGATTTTGCAATTGTAAGAGAATACTTTACAATTCTAGAAGGATGGAGGGCAATTTCAAAAACACACATGGTCTAGCACCCATGATTCGGAGAGCCAACACAATTTAGGTGCATCTTTAGAAGAACTTGTTAATAATATTGCTGCTAACAATTTACAATTTTTACAAGATATGTAGCAATTACAACAAAATTTGCACCAGGAATTGCAAGAGTTCTGATAAGAGACAAAAGCAAGTCAACAGAGGATGGAACACCTAATGGGTCAGATGGAAATGAGCCTTAATCGCCTAGAATTGCAAAGCAAAAAGGAGAAACAGTATCAACCTGAGGTGTATTCAATGGACGTCTATGCGGAAACTTTACAAAGTGATGCGGAGCTCGAGAATTTTGAGGTCAACCCTCAAGAATTATTTGTTCCAAAGAAGTGGTGAAGGAGCTCGAAGCCGTAAAGGACATATCTTTTAGCTCATAGGTAAGTACTGAGTCTATGATTTTTTTGAAACTAACTCTTTACCTTTACATAACAGATTTGAGGAGTTAAATGATAAAGAAAAAGGTGAAGAGACGTTCCAAATATTTCCGAAGTGTATGGACTTAGTTGGGATTGAGAAGCTGAGGATAGGGAAGACGCTAAGGGAGGATAATGATCAACTAAGGCCCTATCCGGAACTACCTCGCGTGAAGGAGCCGCATGTGACACCCGAAGATCACAATTTTATCACGTAAGGAGTAGAAGGAGTAGAGCCAGCGACCCTAAACAAAGGTACTTCTTGGGAGGCAACCTAAGGGAAGTAAATTTCTTTTCTTTTACATTTTCGCATTACCATTTTACATACATGTGTGCTTTTGAATTTGTTTGTTTTACTTGTTTTTAAGTTTCCAATCAAAATGAGAGAAATAAAAAAACAAATGAAATAAACATTTTCTCATATTCTATTGCTTTTAGGATTATCTAATCATAATTAGAGTGTGGATTGACTAGAGAATTTCATAACAACTTTAGCATGTACTTTTGCTCTTATGATTGGTCGATATGCATTATCTTTAGAAGAGTAGTGACTTATGGTAGACAAAGGTGGTGAGATTTTGAGCCTTATTTGACTGACACATCCGTATCAGTCTCATTATCTTTTGATAATGTGTGACCTTCGTGACATGTACATCCTGATTTTGCGTTGAATTTATGTTCGAGATCACATTTTATCTCATGCATTAACATGGATATGATTAGGCATTCTTTGTTTTTCATACACTACATTGGCCAAATAAACCTATCCTATTGACATGATTTTTTCCCTGATAAACCCCTTTAAGCTTTAGCCTTTCTTTTTGTATAAACCACATTTTATGCTTTTAAACTTAACCAAATGTCCTACCCAAGTCATAAAGTTAGTGAAACATTTGTGAATGTTGAGCTTGTGGACGTACAAAATTCTAAGTGTGGAGTTGTACATATGTGAGGGTTGGTTATAATATTGGGATGTTATTTTATGTCTTATCATTGAAATTCCCATGTTGATGTAGTTTGTCTTAATTTTTATAAGGAAAAGAAAGAAAGACAATAGAAAAGAAAAAATGAAAAAATGAAAAAGAAAAAGAAAGAAAAGAGAAAAGCAAAAGAAAGAAGAAAAAGAAAAAAAGAATGAAAAAAAGTTCTTTAAATAAATGTACTAAGGAGGAATTGCATATGTGTTGAGAAGTTGTTTATGGTTAATGCATATTCCTAAAGCTGTAATGAATGTGTTATTTGAGTATGTTAAATATGAGGTAGATGTTGGCTTAGAAGGATCACTCTTGTGATTTTAATGTATTGTTAATATAAATTGTATGAGTGATTCCTTTAGATTGGTATATGCTTCATGTGGGTTGGTGTGTAAGAGATGAATGGGGCTATGAAATATAAATGTTGCATTCGTTATAGATGACGGTATCAAGCTTTTGATTGATTGCTACCTTTGTTTCACTAGCTTTGATTGCTTGCATGCTACTTGACCTAAACACATCTTACCTCACCTTTGCCTAAATTGTAACCTTGAAAAGTCTTTTGATTCATGATTTTGCATGTGAATTTTAGTGGAGGAGAAATGAAATGATATGCAAAGTTGTGGATTGTCATAATCATGAATGGTGTTAAGTGTACCTATGGATATATTTTAGTTAAACACATTTTCTGAGTCTACCATTAAATTGCTCAGTTTTTGAAAATGATGAATGTTGATTGATCATGAGTAAAAGCTTGGAATGTTGATTTCTTTCTATAATTTTTGAAAGTTATTCATCTTTCTTTATGATTATATATTCTTTGAACATTTGGGAAATTAGTCAATGTTTTGGGGTCTTTAAGCTTAATTTGGATGTTTTGCCTGAGGACGAACAAAGCTGATGTGGGAGAAATTGATTTGTGTTTAATTGTTGATATTTTTTATCATTTACACTTAGCAATTGTTGACATGAAAATGCTTAAGATACTCATTTTAATTCATATATGATTTTAGGTACAATTTTGAAGCAAATAAATTAAAGTGAGTCAAAATTACTGCATTTGGGTTATTTTCTGAACATTAATTTTTACTTATCTTTATGGAGCAAGAAGGAAAAAAAATAAAAGACAGCAGAAGCCTAAAATGACAACAAATGGACTAAGCAAGGAGCAGCAGCGTGACTGAAATGCTTGCGTTAAACACATGCATACGCTGCATTTATGCAACGTTTATGCAGTGTCCGAACAGATGAGGCTTTAAGTGTAAAGAAGGGTTTAAAGAGGAGTGAATTTAATTGTCCAATCAAGTCATAGTGGAGATGCTACACCGAAGAGATAGGCACAGCAAGGGGCAAGCTAGCAGCAGCCGGGCGAGCAGGCACAGAAGGCGTGAGTAGGAGCAGGCACAGCTAGCTGGGTGGCTTGGTGGCTAGAGAAGGGTTGCTGCAGCTTGGTGGCTAGAAAAGGGTTGCTGCGGCTTGGCTGGAGAAGAGACGTGGCTAGTCCGGAGAAGAGAAGTGAATGAACAGTGTAAAACCTCTAAATTAAATTGTCCCATCAGCTACAGTAAAGAGAGCTATAAAGGGGTTCTCGGTTAGGGATTGGAATAGAGGTTGAAGCATTTTTTCGGGAAAGACCCATGAAGGGCTAGGCATTTCGACGCTAACTCGGAGGTGACATCAATGCTGATGACTCGCGTCACTTAATTTTTTTATTATTTTGTTGTTTCTTTCTCTCATTAGGAATTGATTGTGTCATCCTATGTTAATTAATTTAGTTTTTGTGTATGGATAATTGAATTTTCGTTATTGTTCAGTTATTTGTGTATGAACCCATTGAGTATTGTGAGATGATGATTTTAATGCGTTCATTGAATCATTAATTGCAAACCCATTGCTAGAATTTTGATATAATTCGTAATTGTTATGTTGAAATTCACGTGTAGCGACTAATGATTCGTAATCATTAGGGATAACATGACCTAGGTTAAATGATGCATCGTATGTGATTGTTGCCTTGATTAATCAATTTTCCTAATTCATAATGCTAGTACCTAATTAAATTTAGAGATCATATCCTAGGTTGTTCGGTGGTTAGGTTTAATTAACGATCGTATCTTGATTAAACAAAACCTAAGAAAAAACTCGGGTTAATTATTGATCCATGATTAATGGTTGCTAAGAGAGGTTAAAGATCAAAAGATTAATAAAATAGTTAGGGTGTAGGCTGAGATTGAACCAAAAAATCGGGTCCCTATTGAATTCCCCACTTTTATCATTTTTTTATGTTTTCTTTAATTTGTTTTTATTAGTTAGTTTTATTTTATTTTCTTCTTTCAAAATCCAAAAGCCCCTTTTTTCCTAAACACCAGTTAATTTCATTGCATAAACTTTATACACACTTTTTGTGGGATAGACCTAGACTCGCCACTGCTATAGTAGTAGTCTAGTTTTTTTATTTTGACTAACGTAATGATGTGTGGTCAAATTTTGACGCCATTACTAGGGAGTGCGGTGTTTTAGTTTTTGTTTGTGATTTAATTGGTGTCTTCTTTATATTTGTTCGTGATTAATTTCTTTTCTGTTATTTGGTGATCTTTTCATTTTTTTTATTTTTGTGTTTGAAAAAGAAAATCAACATGGACGGAAGTAATTTCTTTTATAACTCATATTCTCAATCCTTTAACAATGTTTGGACTGATCAACCTAACTTTTGTTATGGATGGGATAATCACCAAAATTACTTGCATGATAGTTCGCAAGACGCATAACAATTCTTATGCAGACCAGAAACTTCCTATCACGACTCCGGTTCATCTCTGGAAGAGTTAGTTTTGTAGTCGCAGGAGAATACTTTACAATTCCAGAAGGATGGAGGGCAATTTCTAAGAAACACATGGTCTAGTGCCTAAGATTCAGAGAGTCAACATGATTCAGTTGCTTCTTTAGAAGAACTTGTTAATAATATTATTGCTAACAATTTGCAATTTCTACAAAATATGCAGCAACAGTTGCAAGAATTCTGACAGGAGATAAAAGCAAGCCAACAGAGCATAGGGCACCAATTGGGTCAGATGGCAATAAGTCTTGATCGCCTAGAATTGCAAAGCGAAGAGGAGTAGTTGTATCAACTCGAGGTGTACCTAGTTGAAGTTTGTGCAGCAACATTACAAAGTGATGAGGAGCTTGAGAATTTTGAGGTCAACTCTCAACGAATTGTTTGTGTCGAAGAAGTGGAGGAGGAGCTCAAAGCTGAAAAGGACACATCTTTTAGCTCGAAGGTAAGTACTGAGTCCATGATTATTTTTGAAGCTAACTCTTTACCTTTACATAACAAATTGAAGGAATTGAATGATGAAGAAAAAGGTAAAGAGATGTTTGAAATATTTCCGGATTGTATGGACTCAGTCGAGATTGAGAATCTGAGGATAGGGAAGATGCTAAATGAGGATGATGATCAACTAAGGCCCTATCCGGAACTACCTCACATGGAGGAGCCACATGTGATACCTGAAGATCTCAATTTTGTCACGTGAGGAGAAGAAGGAGTCGAGCCAGCGACCCTAAACAAAGGTGTTTCTTGGGAGGCAACCTAAGGGAAGTAAATTTCTTTTCATTTATATTTCTACATTAATTTTTATATGCATTTATGTTTTTGAATTTGTTTGTTTTACTTGTTTTTAAGTTTTCAATCAAGATGAGAGAGAGAATAAAACAAATGAAACAAATATTTTCTCATTTTCTATTACTTCTGGGATTATATAATCATGATTAGAGTGTGAATTGACTAGAGAATTTTATAGCAACTTTATCATCTACTTTTGCTCATATGATTGGTAGATATGCATTATCTTTAGAAGAGTAGTGACTAATGGTAGACAACGCCGGTGAGATTTTGAGCCTTATTTAACTTACACATCTATATCAGTCTCATTATCTTTTGATAATGTGTGACCTTCATGACATGTAAATCCTAATTTTGCATTGAATTTCTATTCGAGACCACATTTTTATCACATGCATTAACATGGATATGATTAGGCATTCTTTGTTTTTCCTAAACTACATTAGGCAAATAACCTATCCTATTGACATGATTTTTCCCTTGATAAACCCCTTTGAGCTTACCCTTTCTTTTTGTATAAACTACATTTTATGCTTTTATACTTAACCAAATGTCCTACCCAAGTCATAAAGCTAGTGGAACAATTGTGATTGTTGAGTTTGTAGATATACAAAATTCTAAGTGTGGGGGTGTACATATGTGACGGAGTTATAATATTGTGATGTTATTTTATGTCTTATCATTGAAATTCTCATGTTGATGTAGTTTATTTTAATTTCTTATAAGGAAAAAAAGAGAAAAGAAAAGAGAAAAGAAGAATGAAAAAGAAAAAAAAGAAGAATGAAAAAAATTGTTTAAAATAAATGTATCAAGGAAGAATTTCATATGTGTTGAAAATTTGTTTATGGTTTATGCATCTTCCTAGAGTTGTAATGGATGTGTCTTTTGAGTATGTTGAATATGAGGTAGAGGTTGGCTTGGAAGGCTCGCTCTTGTGATTTCATTGGCATAAATTGTATGAATGATTCCTTTGCACTGGTATAGACTTCATATGGTTTGTGTATGAGAGCTAAATGGGGTTGTGAAATGTAAATGTTGCATTCATCATAACTGATGGTACCTAGTTTTTCATGAGTGTTGCTTTGTTTCATTAGCCTTGATGACTTTCATGCTACTTGACCCAAACATATCTCACTTCACCTTTACCCACATTACAACCTTAAAAAGTCCTTTGATTCATGATTTTGCAAGTGAACATTAGTGGTGTAGAAATGAAATGATATACATAGTTATGGATTGTTATGATTATGAATGATGTTGAGTATACCCATGCATATATTTTAGTTAAACACATTTTCCGAGTCTACCATTAGATTGCTCAGTGTTGGACCCCAAACTTTTCTTGGAAGTTAGGACTATTAAATGAGAAATTATTGGCATTTAGCCATGTGTAAACAAAAAGAAGAATTATTGAATTTGAAATGAAGTAGAAAAGATGGTTTAGGTACAAGATGGGTTATATGTGAAATATTGGAAGTTAAAAGCTGGAAAATGTAGTTGAAACATATTCACTGAGTATACTTTGTTGTTTTAGCCATAACTTTTTCTCTAGTTATCCAAATGAGATGAGTTTTTATTTGGAGTAAACTAGAGACATAGTACTACAAATTGTTTGATGAAATCAAGTTTTTATTTAGTGTCTCTGATGTCAATTTTTAGCTGGTAGTTGAGCATAGAATATTAGCATAAGAACAGTACAAAAATGTTTGGAATATAACTTTCATATTTCTGAACAAAATTGAATAATTTTAGTGTTATTAGAAACTTAAGACAATAAGGAACTTTTGTTTAGAAGGAAGTGTTATCAAATTCCTTCAATTACCTAATCAAAAAATGTCTGGATATTTGGAAGGAGTAAGGCATGATTTAAATAATTTTGAGGTCTTACTAGATTAATTATTTTATTTTGAGTTAATTATTATGTTAATGTTGGTAGGATTTTAAAATATGGTTTGGTTGAATTAAGTATTAAGAGTATATATGTATAAGGGAATTTTGGGATGATCACTTAAGCATTAAAGTCTTAAGGCTTTGAAGGAAGAGCAAATTAGACATTTCTCAATCATTAAAGGCATAATTGTAATAAGAAGTGTTGGTTTGCTTTTAAGGAAGAAGCAAAAACGAAAATTGAGGGAGAAGAAATGAAGAGAAGAGAGAAGAGGGAGAGAGTTTCGGTTTTGAGAGGAAAGAAACAAGAAAAAGCTAGGTTTCATCTTTACTTTGCTTTCAAGAAGGAATTTGAGGTTATTCAAGAAGGGAAAAAGGTAGAGAAAGATAAGAGCTTCCACTCAAGCCAACAATCTCACTACTTGGTGAAGATTAAAGGTAAGTTTAATTTTAATCCTTTGGATTTTGGAAGAGTTTTAGTTCATAAAGCTTAAGAAATGTTTGGGTTTTAGTATTTTAGAATCAATTTTTGGGTGAATGTGTCTTGTGGGTTCTCAATTGGAATTCCTATTGAATGGAATTTTTGGCTTATGTTAAAGGAAATCAAGTAAGGCAAGAGGACCAAGGGGAGAGGTATCTTTGAGCAAGTATTAAGTAAGGAAATTCAAGGTAGGTTTCATGTTTATAATTGAGTAATGAGCCATGAATGCTTCCTTTTAAAGCAAGAGAATAAAATGATTTCAATTACCTCATAAATGTTGCTTTTATTGCTTTGAATGATTTGTGAAATTACCACATATTTTGGTGTATGAATCTCGATGATGAATTGTGATATGGAAATGGTTTTGAAAAGACTTTATGTTTACGAAATTAAGTTTCGAAAATGCATATGAAACATTTGGTGCTCATGAAAGACAAGTTTTCAAAATGTGCCATTTGGGCAATTAGTTTTCAAGTTATGAATAAAATGTTATGTGGTTTTATAGTGGTCTGTTCTTTCTGTCAAGTGCACTTTAACTAAAAGGTTTCTCCTGCCTACCCGCTAGTGGCATAGAGCTCCTTTACAGACTTTCATAAGTTTACGGCTACGCAAGACCATTTTGTGGGATTGTGATAGTATGTTCTATTCACGGCTACACAAGACCCTTACGAGAAATGTGTGGTATGTTCTGTTACGGAACCACCCAAACCATTTGTTTATGTGTTCATGATATGTTGATAAGATTGATACATACATGATTTGTTTTATTGTGAATTTGGTTAAAAATTTAAGAACCCCAATGAGAATTTTCTATGACAATGAACATTTTAAATGGTTTTGCTTACTATTCATTACAAACTTGTTACCAATGAGCTTTAAGCTCACCCCCTTAAGTTCCATATTCAAGTGATGAGCAAGAAATTGAGTGACTGAGAGTCAAGGCATCAATTCGGATTTACTTATTTGGTTTTGTTTTGGAGTAATTTATGTAAAACCAGGCTGTAGTCACATGTTGAGAAATTATTGTTCAAGTACCCTTTGTAAATTTGAGATTTTGGTGAAATTTTGTATTGTGACTAAGAAAGCCCATTGAAGCTTTGTAAAACACTTATGTTTTGATGATAATGAAATATGATTATATTTTTGGCTCATGACTCTCAAAGTTTGTACTTTACATTTTCAATCTTTTAATGGTGTAGAAATTGTGTTTTGACTTTAAGGGAAGAACTGTATTAATCTAGGCTGAATTAGATAAAGTTTTCTTCTTAGAAGTTGTATCTTATCCTCTTATCTTTCCAATGATATAAAGTATGCAATTTTTGGATATCGGAGTTGAGAGATGTGATCATTATAATTTAGTAATGTTACGCAAGATGTATACATAACAGCTATAGTGAAAGATGAGAATTTGTTGCATATGATGAATCATTTGAGTTGAGATTTGGGAGTTTTAAAATCATTTTGGTAATTGAAAGGTTGATAAGTGATATTACAATAGAATAAGTGAATTTGGGAAGATTATAAGTGAATATGATGTTAGAATGGACGTAGGAAGCATTGGAGAGGCTTAGGTATCCCCTATGTCCATTAGACAAACTTTAGGTCGATTAAATGGACCTTCTCGGGTCTGTGAGGAGCCCCAACCTCGCCCATGTCCATTTAACAAATATTAAGTCCGTTAAACGGACCTTCTCAGGTTTGGAATGGCCCCCAATCCCGTGTATGTCCGTTTAACGGACCTACACTGTATACTTATGGAAATTTGGATTTTTGACCCTCTAAATGGAAAATATCACTTGTTGGTCTTCATGAAAGTTATAGAGATAGAATTTTTCTTTTAAACTATATAAGAATGACCTTAATATGATATCTACAGTGAAATTTATGTTAATTTTTACGAAATAGGTTCAGTATGATTGAGGACAAAATCATGTTTGATTCTTTTGGACATAACTTCATCATCTGACCCCCAACTGAAGTGATTCTTAAAGAAATGGTTTCCTAACACATTTTTATATCTCTCCAAAAAATATTGGTAGCTTTTGGTTTTAACCTGAAAAAGATTAATGGAAAGATAGTGAGGGGTCAGTTGAGAAAGCATGACTGGGGTATGAACATACTTTGGCTTCTTAAGCATAACTTCATCTATAAAGCTCCGATTGAGATGGTTCTTACTTCAAATTAAACTAGAGACTTAGAGCTACAATTGTTTTGAAGAAGTCAAATTGTGATTTTAGTGGTTGACTGGTGTGGGCACTCCACCCTTGTGGGATGATGGCTAATGAGAATCTATTGAAATAACCCTACATGTTATTATGCTCACGTGTGATGACTCTGAACATTAGGCTCCAGAAATGGGATCCAACAGTTGTAGTATTAGAGCTCCTAGGTTTAGTATCTTAAGTGGGTATTTTTCGAAATATATGTCAAGTTACATGCATTTTTAACATGTCTTAGCATGCCGCAATGACTGATCCCTAGTTTGAGTCGTATGTGTATAAGTCACACACATGGGCATTTATTAAGAGTTCGAGCTAATAGAATTAATGAGAAGAATGATGCCGTTTTAAAATTTGAGAAAATTGACAGTTATGGGGAATTAGAAATGGTAAATAGTACATGGTTAAATATGATAGAAAATGAGTCAACGCATTTATATTGGTGGAATTAAATATGACACCAATATTGTACTGTGGTGTATATCCCAGAATGTGATAAAGAAGTGAATGTATTATCATGGATTGTTTGAGGAAAAAAGGGATATGGTAGAAATGACAAGATTTAAAGTGCATAAGCAAAGTTGGATGAAAACAAAATTTTATTATGATCTTATAAGGATGAACTTAGAACTGAAGTGGTTGTT
>JAOQMP010000208.1:2858043-2869051 GCA_027563575.1 Erythroxylum pedicellare
TTAATAATTATATTTTAATTAATTATAACAACCATACCCTTACTTAACAATGATACCCATTCCTCTATCTTAGGAGGGGAATGGGGTATTACCTAAAAATGGGTAATGAAAATAATAACTTAATAATGATACCTCCTTACCAAACTTAATCTTTCATTCCATATCTTCATTTCCATTATTATTACCATTCCCTGGTACGAACTAACCACTCCTTGGTCTCCATGGATGCTTACCAATTGTGAAAGACATCTAAGTGAATGCTTGTAATTTTATTTTCATGTATAATGATGATAACCATAGCGTTATAAACATTTGATTTACCATACATTTAAATTTTCTCATCTTCATACTTAAAATTCAGGAAATAAAAACTATAGACATTATTTAAGTAAAAGTATTGTAACATATTATAATTTTTAAAAATAAGTTAAAGGATTCAATTCTAATTATTTTATGTTTTAAATATTATGTCTAATATTTTAAGTACTTATAATAAGTAATAATATACAATTACCTTTATATATAACTATAAAAAATTAGAACAATAATATTTTAGTATAATAATTCATAAATAAATTTAAGTTAAAAAATTAAAAGTAGGATTAAACTAAATTTAAGTTAAAAAATATGTTCAAAATAAATCAACATATTTCAAGTGTTCTAATATTTATTATGGGCTAAGAAAAGCCCTATATGTAATCAAAAATTAAAAGTAGGATTAAACTAAATTTAAGTTAAAAAATATGTTTAAAATAGAGTCATATTTTTAAAAAATATATAATAAATTATGAATGTATTTAGCAAATTCACACGGCAATGAACAAGACGAAGCTAATAGAGCGCTGGGGCAGAAAGAAGGGTTTAAAGGAGGTTTTTAGTAATTGAAGAAGAAGACGCTAGAGGTTCACGAAAGCACCTCTAATGGCCACGCTCTCCGATGCTCGGGCCGTCAAGTCCCTCAGCAAATCTTCTGGCGGCCGCCGCTTTGTTGTAAGCTACCCTCTCTCTCTCTCTCTCTCTCTCGTTGTTGTTGTACTATGAATTTGTGAAGAAAGATACAATCTTTAAAGCCTAAACCCTGCTAAGTTGTTGACAATAATGGATGTTTTATTCAAACGAGCTAATGGGTTTTTGAGAAGGCTCCAGGGGAATCAAATAATGTTAAAAGATTGAGACTTAGTGCTAATTTCTATTGGATTGGTTCTTCAATGAATATGGAGCGGGGTCTGGAATGATATTGTTACAATTGAGTTGGAGAAAGAATAGGAATTTTGTATGTTGGAGATGGAAAGGGGTGGTGTATTTCGATCTGATTCTACTTGGTTACCTATCAAACGAATCTTTAGGTTGTATTGGTGACAGTAATTTTTCTATCTCAATGGAAAACCACAGTGACGAATAGCTTTGAAAACGGAAGATAAAAATTATTTACGTGATATAGATGTTTTATTCTAGTTATAGGGCTGTTGTATCTCATGAAATAAATATGTAATTTACTATGAACTTGTGAGCAGAAGAATTATCTACCACTTTTCTGTTGGATTCTTCTGAGAGAACTCATCCTAGGGACACCTGAGGATGCCTTATCTACCATAAAAGGTTGTCACTATTTGGGATTTGACTAAACATAGAAGTTAGCTTTCTATATATATTCAGTTAGTTGAAGTTATACTCATCTGTTGCTAATGGATTTACTTCCTTGTTGAACAATTACTTTTTGTTTGTTTATGCACAATGTAATACTTTTTTTTCTTTGTTTTGGTCTGCCTTCAGTTCAAGACATTATCTCAGAGAATAGAAGAAATTGAGATTGATGTCTATCGGAGCCTTGAAAAAATAAAAAATGAGCCATCTGAGGGATCCACTTTTTTTCGAGACTGCCTCATGGAATGGAGGGTGCGTTTACTATGCTATCTTTCTTAATTCATTCAGTCATAATGTAAGCTGAGGTTTGTGAAAACTGAAAATGAGTTGGTGGACAGATAAATTCTTTTATGCTGTTGGATTTGTGATCACATTGTATAATTTCTGATGAATGTTTTTTTTATAAAAAATTTTATGTGGAGAGCCTCTCAGTAAGAATTAAAATTTTATGTTAATAGGATATAGAGCAGGTACTTCCACTGTGGTGTTCGCTTCTTCCATGTGTTTCATAAAATTTTCAATATGCTGAATGCAGGAGTTGAATACAGCGGAGGACTTTATTTCATTTTATGAGGAAATGATGCCATTTGTACAGACATTACCTTTGGTGCTCTTGCACAAGGAAACTATTTTCTCTAAACTCCTTTGTAGATTACAAATGGTGGCACGACTATCACTTGAGCCTATTCTCAGGTAGACTGCAGTTATGGTTCGTTCCTTATTTGACTAGAAACATATGAAAAAATATACGATTTGAGTGTGCTGATGGTATATGCTGACTATGTTATTTAGGCCATGCGTTGTCTCTCTGTTCATTGTGGTTTTTGTTTCATTATTTTCTTCTACAAATTAGCTTATGCCGAGCATAAGTGAAATTTATTTTTTGTTTGTACAGATTGATGGCAGCATTGTCTAGAGACCTCCTTGAAGACTTCCTTTCGTGAGTTTCTTTCCTTTTTTTTTTAATTGTAATGTACTTTTTTTCCATTTTTTAGTCTGTTACCTTTTAGCCTTATGGTCGTTTTTGTCTATGTATTCAAATGCTTAAGAGGGGCTTAGCATGTTGAGAAAATCTCACATATTGAATGGATTAGCTTTAATTTTGGGTTATTAGTTTTCATTCAAGTTCATTGCTAAATATTTAGGAAAAAAGTGAGCAGAGATGTAAAAGGCTTGGAGCATCAACATATTTCAGCTTGTAGATTATGCTGGTTGCACTCCATGTGCATCATCATCCCTAATTTCATTGTTTTGTCACAAATATTTGTAGCCTTACTTCAGTTCTGCTTAATTACAGCAATCCTTGAGTTAGATTTTTAGATGTTTCTTTGAATAATTGGAGCATTTCAAAAGGAATGCTTTATACATTGCAGACAGATGAGGAAAATGAAAATCTGGAAAGCATTGAATCGTAAATTCAAAAATTTTGTATGATACACGTTGCTTCATACTTTTTATTTCATAAGTCCAGAAAAATAGTTTCACGATGCTAATCTGGGAAGATTCCTTTTAATTTCTTACCTTGGCTTTTTCATTTGAACCTTTAGGGTTGTATTATCATTCCAAATTTTAATATCCTTCATTTTGCATAATTTTATTTGCATTTCCTGTTTGGCCAGGTTTTTACCCAGGTTTGCTGATTCTTTGGTCTCTCTTCTTAAAAGTGGTGCTGACAGGGAGCCAGAAATCATTGAGCAGGTCTACTTATGGAGCCATTCATCTGCTTATGCCTCTTATCATATAGTATTCACCTTGTTGGAATGACTTGTTTAACAGAAAAATTCACTTTAAACATTTGATCTTTTTTTGCAGATTTTCACTTCTTGGTCATACATGCTGATGCATTTGCAGAAATATCTAATACGGGACATTGTATATGTTCTCAAGTATGTTTTTTATTAGCTTTATAAATTGCTTTCTCCAAGTAAAATGCTTTCAATGTGCTGGTACTTTTGTTGAATGCAGGCATGGAGATGATCAACTTCAAAATGTTTTGTTTGCTAGGAAAGGATATGAGACTTAAGTTCCTGTTTCTGATCAAAATTTGTGCACGATCATTTACATAATTTGTTATTTATTGTTATTTGGAACTATCAAGTAAGATCTGAAAATGCAAGGATTTTTAAGTTTGCTAATTTCTGGTTTGTAACAGTAGCTATCACCTGACTCCAGAGTGCAGCTGAATCCATGTGCTTGAGTTGTTTGGATTTAAATGGATAAATCAATCAACTCATTACTTTCCTAAGTGTTTTTTATTTTTGTGAACTAATGAGAGAGAGTGAGATTTGCCTGAAAAAATAGAGTCCAAATATTTTCTTCTTTTGAAGAAGTAACATTGGAACTATTTCTGCAAGAGGATTATAGTAGTGATAGAAGATTATAGTAAGAATGATGAAGCAATAAGAAATGGTTCATTTTATGTATCTGTATCTGATTTATTTTATAGATAACTTGGTAAATTTTGTCAATGGCATGTAAATCATAGAATTTCATCAACTTTTACTCAACTGGAAAATGATTTAGACTCTTGTCCAAGTAATTGAAGTTCTGTATTCAGCCAGTTGCGTGAGACCACAAAAGATCTCATTAAGAATGATCGAATATTTCTCAAATATTGGTCTCTTAACAACATTTCTTGCTGGGCCTATAGTTCTGTGAAAGTAGAAAGAAAACATTTTAGCTTCAAAATGATCTAGTTGTTAATGGCATCCAACTTTAAAATTACAGCAACTTATATGGTTAAAGTTTTAGCGTTTAATGCTGTTTCAGTTCTTATATACATATATAATTTGTTGTCTCCACAAAGATTCGAGCCCTGGTAGAGGAGCATGTTTTAGACATCCTCTCCAATGAACCAGGATGCCATTGATAATACTGTTTCAGTTCTTGCTCTTATTTTGGATGCTTTTTGTGGTTACTGAATTTATGCTGGCCAAACACCTGATATGTCAAATGCAGATCATGTTGTCATACTAGATAATTGGTTGTTTATGCTTTTATTATAGCAGTGAGCATAGTTTTGGTTTTTCTATTGAAGAACTAGGAGAATCTTCAATCTCTGTATCTGCTGGTACTGATCAGCCATTTCTCCTAAATATTTTTTACTTTTTTTTTTTGAAGGATCACAACAAAATTAAGATATTATCCAAAGAGTTACGTAATAGAGATCATGGCAGCAGCAACATCATTCTTGCTGAGAAATGCTCCTAAGGAGCAACATAGGAAAGGTATGCCCATTTTTTAGTCTGTTGGAGTTGTACTTTTTTATAATAAAACTCAGGTTTTGCAGAAACTTATGATATATATGGACTTGTTGTAATGCATAAAGGAGTTAATTTGGTTTTGAATAGCATTTCATGTTGGTCTTGATCTCTTCCATTCACATGTTTTGTTGTATTGTTTCAGTATGAACTCCAAGTTTTGCCTAAAGTTAACAATGGGCAAAGTTTTGCTTTTCAGGTATCCGAAAGATTATCCTTGAGGTTGTGAAGAAACCAGTACCTGAGCGGAAATCTGGAGTCAGCGCTTTACTTTATCATGTTACGAGAGGAACATCGTCAAGGTTTCATTCAAAGGCAGAAAGTATACTGTGTCTTTTGACTGACAACTCAACATTTGCCATTGGTGATAAATTTGAACAAGGCAAGCCTTTTAATACTATCCTTGGACCTAATTTCATTTTATACTTCACTCTTCGTTTGTTATTGTGCTACATAACAAGTCATAAAGTTTATCTTCTTCATTTAAGAATTGTTAGAGTATCCCATATTGACTAAACATAAACATGTTAAAGGATTTATAAGTGGTAAGGGTCAACTATCCAAACAACTAGTTCTAGTTATTTGGACAATGGTTGACCCAAGTCCAATTCTTGTTAGTGGACTCTACACTTTGCCCATATTAAAAATTCAATATGGTATCAGAGCTTTTGTGACCAAGTAGTCGTGAGTTCAAATCTTACTACCCACCTATTATTCAGCACAAGGTAGAGTAAGCCTGTGCAAGTTTTCACTTGAGGGGGTGTGTTAGTGAATATATAAAACCAATTAAATCGGCCTCACACAACAGCTTAAGCTATTGTGATGAAACAGTCACTTAATATGGTATCAGAGCAGGTTTGGTCCGGATTATTAATTTCCCAGTTGTCCGTCTGGATGTCCAGTTCAGTGGCCCGGTCCGGTTACCACTGCGTATATTTGAAGTGACAATTGGATGTCCAGTCCCAGTTGCACTTGAGGGGGAGTGTTAGAGTATCCCATATTGACTAAACATAAAAATGTTAAAGGGTTTATAAGTGGTAAAGGTCAACAATCCAAACAACTAGTTCTAGTTATTTGGACAATGGTTGACCCAAGCTCAATTCTTGTTAATAAACTCTACACTCTACCCATATTAAAAATTCAATAGATTGAATGAGAAATTGGTTTGTTATAGGAAACCAAGCAAACCCTATGCAAGAGCAAGAGGAAAGACAACCTTGCGTTTGGATTTTCGAGCAAATTAGGTGGGTAATATATTATAGCTATTATGTAATATGGACAAATTGTCTTGCTTATATATTGTGTGTTAAATTGCTTGTTTTGAATTTTTGTGATTGTTAAAAATGCATTGTCATTTATGATGAATGATTAGGTTATGCCATTAAAATGTGTCATGACATTTTGTATAAAAAAAAGTAGAGGAAAAAAAATAAGAATATGAAAATGTGTGGAAATGAATTGAGCATAAATTTGCTTGTGATTGGGTAAGAGAGGAACCCGTTTCGTAGTCATGTGCACACTGAACTAAAGCCTTCTCTTGACTGCCCGCTTTAGATATATGAGATCCTAAGAATCAGACTTGTTTTGCTCACAGTGTCAACTTCAGCTTCTCCATTTCATTTCATAGAACTCTCGAGCCATTTGTTGCGCATTTTATCATTGATTTGTTAAGTATAATACATAATTGAGTGTTATGTCTTGATGGATAATTACATAATATGTTCTAGGTGATGACATCTTGTTAACTATGAGTTGTGAATTTGAATTGTTGAGTATTGAACTGCTATATATATATGTATATATGCTTGAATGTGTGGCTCGTTACCGATGGCTATAAATGTATAAGCCACTGAGCTTCGCAGCTCTCCCCATTATTTTCACTCCTCAGGTGCAGAATAAGAAGGTTAGCGATCCTTGCAAGGCAATTGGACCAACTTTGAGATAGTTAGAATTTTCATACTAAGTTAGTTCGACAACTTTTGAGTAGCTTTAGTAGTATATCGAACATGGGCATCCCTACGTATTTTGTATTAAGCTAATGATATAGTGTGGATATGTAACTAAAGCTACATTCAAACACTATTTTATTTTAGCAATAAGATCGAGTATTGAAGAAGTTCTTTTTTCATGATGATAATGAAATATGATCATGTTTTGCTCGTAATTCTCAAAGATGGTATATTGCATTTTTCAAGCTTTCATAAGGGTAAAATTGTGTTTTGACTTCAAGGGAAAAACTGTATTAATCTGGGATGAATTAGGCAAAGTTGTCTTCTTGGAATTATCTTTCTAGCTTTCCAATGATATAAAGTATGAAATTTTTGGATATCGGAGTTAAGAGATATGATGTTCATAAGTTGGTGATGCTGCATAGGATGTATATACAGAGCGGCTATAGTAAATGATGAGAATTTGTTATATGTGATGAATCATTAGAGTAGAGATTAGAGAGTTTAATGGAATAAACTTGGTAGTTGAGTTGATATGAAGTGATATTGTATTAAAAGAGTTGAATTTGGGGAGATTATGAGTGAAAGAGATGTTAGAA
This sequence comes from Erythroxylum pedicellare, assembly GCA_027563575.1. Lineage (NCBI taxonomy): Eukaryota > Viridiplantae > Streptophyta > Magnoliopsida > Malpighiales > Erythroxylaceae > Erythroxylum > Erythroxylum pedicellare. The sequence goes on from JAOQMP010000208.1 coordinate 2,865,496, forward strand.
TAGATGTAGGAACCATTGGAGATGCTTTAGAGGGAGTTTTGTATCTCCTATGTCCATTAAACAAACTTGAAGTCCGTTAAACGGACCTTCTTAGGTTTGGAAAGGCCCCTAGCCCAGTCCATGTCCGTTAAACAGACATTAGGTCCATTAAACAGACCTTACGGGTGTGGAAAATGCTCCAGACCCTGTGTTTGTCCGTTACGTAGAGATGTATGTCCGTTTAACGGACATACATTGTACATTTTCAGAAATTCACAATTTTAACCCTCTAGATGACAAAATCTCTCATTAAGATCGAAAGTTGTAGATCTCAAATTCCTCTTTGAAACTGTCCTAAAATGACCTCAATCCGATAACTCTAGTGAAAGTTATGTCAATTGTTCCAAAACAGGTAAAATATGGTTAAGGACTCTCCATAAAAATTGGTAGCCCTTGGTGTTAATTTAAAAAAATTGATGGAAAGAAAGTGAGGGAATTAGTTGAAGGAGGATGACTTAGTTATAAACATAATTTGGCTCTTTAATCATATCTTGATCTATATTGATCAAATAGGAAACTTTTAGGATGTTAGAAGAATGAAGATGAATTGGTGTTGGCTAGGGAGATTCCATGAAAATAACCTTACTAGATAATACGCTCACGTCTTATGATTCCGGATAGTTGGGCTCCAGAAACGGGATCCATCACCTTATCTTTAAAACTCCACATAAGTTCAACTAAGTCCAATTATCAAATAATGCTCAAAATTAAATAATAAGATATCATAACCTATATCTTAACAATCTCCTCCTTTTTGATATTATTTGTCGCATATTAGAACTCCCCTAAAGAGTATAATTAGATGCATAACATCAAATTCACAAACCACATAGAGACTTCTCCTCAATCAAACAACAAGATCCAAACATAATCAAATATCCGCAAATCCAAAGTTGATAAGAACACAACCATCAAAACATCCAAACATAAACAGAAACATCCAAACTATAGTTTTCTCCCCCCTTGGGAAAAAAATTGCCAAAAAGTATATTCAAGAATCATTTAAAAATCAAAGAACTCGCTACTTCAGTTGTCGAGGAGCATCAATCCCTACTTAGAAAATACCTTCAATCCAATCAATTTCATTGAACAGAGCAGCATGAGGATTGATGGATGAAGAAGCCGATGCATCCAAAGGTCTAGACAAAGTATATGTTTGGATATTGTTGTTTGATTAAGGGGAATTTTCATGTGGTTTGTGAATTTAATGTTATGCGTTCAATTAAACTCTTTATCAATATGTGACAAATAATGCCAAAAAAGGCAAATTGTTAAGATATAGGTTATGATATCATATTATTTAATTTTGAACATTATTTGATAATTGAACTTAGATGGACCTATGTGAGACTCTTTTAAGATAAGGTTTATCATATTTAAAATCCTAATGTATATCATATTTTGAAATAATGGTTATATAAGGAAGCATAATTCTAAAGATTTCGTTTGATTATTTATAACTGTAGTGTGACTGAGATTTAGGAGTGTTGAGGGCTAAAGTGTTATCATTTTTGGGGATGAAAAATGATAGGTTTTATGTCTTGGTAGTTGAGATTTTAGGGTTACTTTTTGATGATGTTCGACAGCTGATTGGGTCAAAACATCATTTTATCTGTTGCTAATTTTTCTGTCAAAAATTACGTGAATTGTGTAGCTAGGTAATCTGTGATTGTGTTGAATCTTTCCAGCTGCATTTTTCTCTCGCCTTTGTTATTGATTGATAGTCTTGGCAATTATAATTTATCTCGTATTTGCATGAATCTTTGGTGACTTTTAATTGTTTTTATTAAGTGTTAATTTGTGGCTACTAATTGTGATTTATGGGGTGTGCTTTTAGTGGTTGTCGGCAGTGGTAATGGTGTGCATAAAATTCCAGTAGGCGTTGTGGATTTTATAGCTTCGTTATTTGCAATGTTTCGATGAAGAAATGCTTATGTTTATTAGTGATTTGTTCGTTGCTGTGGATGTGATGTTTCGATAACAATATCGAAAGACTCCAGCAGCATTCTTAATGAACAACTTTCCAATATGTCGTTGAAAGAGCTGAATTTATTAGGGAAGCATTTTATTATCTCAAGTGTATTTGTTTATGTTCTTTGTTGTTTAATCACTTAGAGTTGTTTATTTCCTATCTTTATTGTAAACATTGCTCAGAAAGTCCTCTATTGAAGTTACCACGAGTCGATCATGTTATTCGAAGTGAATTACTTTCACAGGTTGTGAAGACGAAAAATAGTATCAAAGGATGAGTCAGTTAACTCAGTAAAGTCTTGTATAAAACTATTATCTTTAGTAAAGTGATTAAGTTAGGTGAAGGTCCCGTAGTCCTATGTAAGGTGTGTCAAATTGCGTTATCAAACTTTTGGTGTTTTTTTTTCTTCGTTATTTCACGTTTTGATTTTGTTTTGTTTTCATATTGGTCAGAAAACTTATAATTGTTTTGGCTAATTCATAGTTTGTGCCTTATTATATCTTTCAAGAATTTTCACCTTTAGCTTGAAAACATGATTAGCATGGACTAAATCAATAAAGCCTTTTGGCTGCTCAATATATACCTCTTCTTATATAAGTTCATTTAAGAATGTACTTTTCACATCCATTTGATAGAGCTTGAAGCCTTTCACAAATGCTATACTCTATAGTCATCTAATCAACTCAAGTCTTGCCATTGGTTCAAAGGTTTCGTCAAAATCTATTCCTTCAATATGAGAATAACTTTAAGCAACTAATCTTGCTTTATTTCTAGTCACATTGCCTTTTTCATTAGCTTTATTACGAAACACCCATTTTGTTCCGATCACATTTACATTAGATGATCTTGGCACCAATTCCCAAACATCATTGTAGGCAAATTGAGTCAATTCTTCTTGCATAGTTGCTATTCATAACTTATCTAATAAGAATTCTTTAACATTTTTTTGGCTCGAATAGTAGAAAAAAATCGTCAACAAAAATAAATGTTTCTTCATCGAAACGTTGCAAAATCTAAACTGCAAATCCCACATCAATTGCTGAAAATTTCTGCACACCACCCTCAATGGTCGTTCAAGATCAGCTGGCCATCAACAATTACGCACCCGCTATAGTCACGCAAGAACAACAGAAAAAAAAAAAGGCAACAGCAATGATTCCACACAATCACAGATTGCCCAGCCTGATCACGTAAACACCTAGAGAAAACCACAGATGCTAAGACTACCAACCAATAACAAAGACTAGAGAAAAATGCAACTAGAAAGATTCCACATAATCAAAAGTTACTCAGCCACACACGTCATGTAATTCTTGCAGCAACAAATAAAATGATGCCTTAGCCCAATCAGCTATCGAATATCATCAAAAAGTAACCCTAAAATCTTAGCTGCCAAGAAACACAAAAACTATCATTTTTCCTCTCCAAAAACGACAACACTTCATCTCTCAACACCCGTAAATCCCAGCCACACTACAACTATCAATAATCAAACCAAATCTCCAGAATTATGCTTCCTTAGATAGTCACTATCTTAAAATGAGA
>JAOQMP010000208.1:2869151-2884026 GCA_027563575.1 Erythroxylum pedicellare
AACTATCCAAACAACTAGTTCTAGTTATTTGGACAATGGTTGACCCAAGTCCAATTCTTGTTAGTGGACTCTACACTCTGCCCATATTAAAAATTCAATAAGAATAAATTCCACCGTCACTTATTTTGTGAACTATATATAAATCCTTTTTTTTTCCCCCTTTTGTATTCTTTCTTCTATATTGAGAATAAATTCCCCCATAAAGCAAGCATGAGACTAAGTGTTAAGTTGGAATTAGGCATGAGGTGTTTTTGAAACTATCATGTTAAATTAGGACTCGATTTACAGAATGAATGCCCCAATTGAAGATTATCATGCACTGTAATTATCCTAAAACCACTTAAGAAAGCTGTAAAATTATACTCATCTCAACAAGATATTGTGAAATTTATCTTCAGCTAATTGTCTGTTATTGATGATTATGCAGACTATTTTATCCTGCTTTGCATACTCTTTTAACGTTTTATTCAAGTTGCCTTAACTACTTTTGGATACCTATAATGCACTTACTTGGTAGGCAAGTCATAAATAAGAAATATGGGAAGAGAAATTTTAAAATGAAAAGATCCATTATGATGGCTTGTCCATCCCACACCTTAGAAATCTTCAATTCTAACATTTCCACTGACAGACCTTGTCTTCTCATTTATGGAATAGCTGCTTGGTTGAATTAAAGGACCACAATTTATTGCATAAAATTTGTTCTCTTATAAATTTAGATACCATAATCTGCTATTTTTGCATAAACATGGTAGCCTGCTCCAGTCCCCTTTTGAAACTTCGTTATTGGCTTAGCCATAGACTTTACATGTTTTTAGCAATTCCCATGTCATCATCAAATAATACAATTCTTGGATAAGAATCTACTGCAGATGCTGCCATACAGAAAGCTGAGTCGTATGACATTCTCATTTACCTAGAGTATACCTTTTTGAAGTTTCCTTTTGGACAATTAGGACAAAGTGATGCAAATATTAGACTCAACTTATCTGACTTAAGACGTAGAAGTTTCTGCTAGTCATGGACTTCCTATGTGGCTATCTTACAATTTCTTGTGGTTTTGTCAGAATGATTACATCTAATCTTAGCCATATTGGCAAATCTAAATGTCTGCTCAAGCCAAATAACACTAGGATGATATCCCTAAACTTGCTTTTGTTAAGATAAAGGGTGGATAAGTTGCTCATGATTACTACATTAGTTGTACTTTCTATTTGCTGCTAAGAAATTGTAAGATGTGAGAGAGCTCCAGCCAGAGTGTGAATATCGTAACCAGCTAACTTTGTAAATAAGTTCACGAAGTAATAGTGTAATTGTCTTTCATGGGTGAATGGCTGATTGCCTACTAGGTTATGATAGCTTCCAATTTTTATTTGTTTCTAATCTGTCTTCCCCTTGCAGGAGCTGATACTGTTATTGAAGTTATGAGCTCTACCTTTGAGAGATTGTGTGAAGAGATAGAACAGAAGGATTTAGTTCTGATGTGGAACTGCCTCTATCAGAGGATAGATGGCTGTGTGACCAATTGTTACTTACTGCACTTAAGCCGCCTTTTATCATTGTTTTTATCTGCTTTACGGAGTAATTATAGGCACACTATGGTTGGTGAGCTCCGAAGTTCCTCACGAATTTTAATTTGTTTATTATCTTTTTGAACTCTTTAACGTTGGAATATATTTCTTCTTAGCATGTGGATTTCCAATTTTAAACTGCTACTATCTTTTGCAGATTATCAACCTGTGCTTGATTGTGTGGGATCAATTATCAAGAAATTTATTGTGTCCACCAGTGTCTCAGATGGAAAAGAGCATTTACCCGAAGTTATTGATAAGGTTCTAATGCTAATGTTACGCATTCTTGATGGGCTTAACCATTTAAGAGATATATCTGCCATCTCTCATTGTTCATTGCAATGGGCTCCTGTATTTCATTTGCAAAACCCAAGGTAATCACTACTAATCTATCTTGCATCGTTTTTGCTGTTCTGTTATTATTTAACTGATAAATGTTGCTTGTTTTCAGGTGTTTGACTTTTATCAGTGAACTGCTGAAGAAGGATGTGCGAGTACTATATGAATTCAGATTCAATGTCTTAAGGTAGCATAACATCTTTATTTTCTTATTCAAATTAGAAAGATCTTAACAAGCTGAGATTATTGACATTTTCATTGGACATCAGTGTGTTGAATGACTTGATAGAAACATCCCAGGAAGACGTTGTGTTTCTGCTTTTATCCTTATGTGAGAGACTACAAAAGGAAGCTTTAGGCACTAGCTTCTTCAATGGAACATCTGAAGACCTTCCGAATATTCGTAGTTTCCTGCAGAGGACCATCTGCTCCTGGATTGAAATTGTCAACAGTAACATTCATGATGACACAATATCATCTCTAGTAGATGAGGCCAATGTGGCTCAGCTGTGGGCAGTTATATGCTGCTATCCTCATGTGATGAATATCCAAGAAAGGTCATACCTTATGGGAGACTTGATAGTTGCAATTGATCGCCTTCTGATTACTGAATCTGGTTTGTCTTTCAAACTTTATTACTTTGTTGTTATGTATATTTATTGTGGCATTGATCAGTATATTAGGATGTACCTCATCTCAAGAATATATAGATGTGAGTCCTTTCAATTGTTCTTGTTACTTCCGAATGAATACCTAATAGTAAATTAGATCCTTTAAAATGTGGAATGATAACTATAGTTTTGCCAAAGTCATAATCAGTATATTTGAAAAAATTAAATGGTATCCTTTAACTCTTTATGAATATAGAAAACGAACTATATTGTGATAAGAAAAATAAAAAATACGTATTCTTTTATTAGAACTTCTGCCTGATTGGGGAATTGTTCTTGTGCTATTCTTTCAGAAAATATTGCAGCTATCTCGAGACATGCTTGGCAAAGCCTTGTAGGTGCTGCTTTATGTTCCTTTTGCAAGTATGGTAACAAGTCCAGAATTCAAGAAACAGTCAATGTTCTACATCTTGCAGAAAAACATAAAACATCACGTCATGTCTTGTCTGCTATTGCTGATTATTTGGATTACATTTATGGGTAGGTTGATTTGTTTCGTTGTTCTGCACATCGTGCAAAGCCTGCTTTTCATGGATGACATTTTCCATTTATTATGATTTGCTTGCTGTAATTTGATAGGCCTGTGCTGGAACCAGATGGCAGGCATAAATTATATCCTCCTGAGTTTGAAGCAAGAAATGTCGCAGATGCAATAGGAACATTTGCTGGTAACTTGTGCAACATAGACAAGGAAATTCGTGTTTCAACTCTTAGAATTTTGTGTCACTACGAACCACAAGCTTGTATAATGTCTACTGAAGATGAGCCACCTGAAAAGAAAATGAAAACTGAAGTTCCTAACTCTTCTGATATGTGTGGCAATGGTGGTGATGTGCGTATATCATTGTTCTTTCATATTCTTTCCTTGACATTTTCATGCTTTATCCAAGCATATCCTGGCTAATCTCTTTCAATTTCCAGGTTCTTCAGCTACTACTCTTAATTGAGTCAACTCCTTTGTCAGTATCTACCAGCAGGAAAGTTATCTTATTGATTTCTAGAGTACAGATGGCTCTCTCTACTGGAACGGTACCAATAGCTTATATACCCCTTGTCTTGAGTGGGATGATTGGTATATTCTACAATCGTTTCAATTATCTGTGGGATCCAGCATCTGAATGCCTTGCAGTTCTCGTTGACAAGTACACAAGAGTTGTATGGGACAAATTCATTAATTATGTTGAACAATTGATATCTGTTTTCTTGATGTCTCATGATGAAGATAGTGGAGAAATTGCTGGACTGGTTGAGAAATCCAATGGTATGTGCTAATGGTCCCTCATTAATGCAGTTATTGAACTATTATGTTTTCAAGTTTGTTAATGTTATTTTATCCGAGATGACCTTATTGGACAGTTCAGTGAAGTACATTTGCTGTTGAAGTCACTACCAATTTCGCAATTTGTGTTCTTTAGAAACTCATAGGTGGCTAGTGTGCATCCTTGCAGCCATTTTAGCAAGAAAATGAAACTGAATACTTCCTTTGCTTTTTGTTTCCAGAACTGATCAGGCATTTCAATTCTTTTCTGGCCCCTGAGTTTGAAAGCACACCACATTCAACTGTTATATCTTCATTGCTTCAATCCTTGCAAAAACTCTCTTCTTCTGCTGAATCTCATTCTCGACAAATTGTACCACTATTTTTGAAGTTTTTGGGTTACAATAATGACAATTTGGTGAGGTAGGTATTTTTCTGTGACTTTGTTGGTTTATAGAATCATTATTTGGTTTAAATAATATGTAAATGGAAATTTTATTAAACTGTTGGTGCATTTTTTAGTGTCTCAACTTTCAGTTCAGATGCTTGCAAAGGCAAGGAGTGGAAAGGCATCCTGAAAGATTGGCTGGACTTGCTGAAACTTATGCGAAATCCCAAAGCTTTTTACCGTAGTCAGTTCTTAAAAGATGTCTTAAGTTCAAGGTTGGTGCAGCTTTAATATATGCTTTGCTTTTAGAAATTGGTTCCTCATGTTTGCTATATTGAATCTAAAATATCATTGATAACTGTCATCATTTTGTTTTCCAGACTTATTGAGGAGAACGATGCTGAAATACAGATGAAGGTTCTAGATTGTCTTTTAACTTGGAAAGATGATTTCTTAGTTCCTTATGAACAACATTTGAGAAACTTGATCAGTTCAAAACAACTGAGGGAAGAACTGGTGACGTGGGGTTTAAGCAGAGAATCCGGTCTCATTCAAGAAGATCACAGAGTTAATCTTTTGCCCTTAGTTATTCGTATTCTAATGCCAAAAGTGAGAAAGCTGAAGACACTTGCCTCTCGAAAGGTATGCCTATTTGAATCCTTACTAATCTCTTTACCCCTACTTTCTGTTGGTTTTATGTTTCAGTATCTGCACCTTTTGTTGACATATGTAAATTGTCTCTCTCATTTTTAGCACACAAGTTTGCACCACAGAAAGGCTGTTCTTCGATTCATAGCTCAACTTGATGTCAATGAAATTGCTCTCTTTTTTGTATTGTTGACAAAGCCCCTGCATAGTGGATCAAGTCGAACCAATGGTATCATAATGTTTAGTTCGACCTCACCTCATGGTTTTATCAGTGAATATTCCCCATCGACTATCTTGAAGGACTTGGCCTTGGAAAATACGACAATCTTGTCGTCGAAAAAGAAATTTGGTTTTCTGCATGTTGTTGAAGAGATTCTTCGGGTTTTTGATGAATCACTTGTCAAACCTTTTCTGGATTTATTGATGGGATGTGTTGTTCAAATACTGGAAAGCTGCTCTTCTAGTCTTCATGTTGCAAAGGCTGCTGGAACTTCTGCAGCGCAAAGTGTGTCCTCAACCAACTTGGAATTGCATGAAAAAGAGAATTCAGCAGAAAATCATATGCTGGTAATTCCCATTACACGGAGTATACCAATTACTGATTAGTAAGAAGATATAAAATTGCTAGTGTTGGTGCAATGCATATTAGTAGTCTTCTTTTGTATGTTCTACCGTATGGGAAGCATAGTTTCTTGTTGTTCATGTATCCATAACCCAGTTGTGGTGGTAAGAAGGAGGATTTTAGGTTTTCTGTTGTATTTTTATGTATTTGCTTGATAACTCTATATCGAAAAAATCATTTTCTAAGAATATACTTCATTGATAAATTTAATTATTATGTCACAACTGGCAGCGTTAATGAAAATTGTTTCCACTTGCAGGCCAACACATCTTTCCAGCAGCTTAAGGACATGAGGTCTTTGTGCCTAAAAATTGTTTGTCTGGTACTAAATAAGTATGATAATCATAACTTTGGTTGTCAATTTTGGGACATGTTTTTTACATCAGTGAAACCTTTAGTTGACAGTTTCAAGAACGAGGGGTCTAGTAGTGAGAGGCCAAGTTCACTGTTTTCGTGCTTTTTGGCTATGAGCAAAAGCCATTATCTTTTACCCTTGTTAAATAGGGAAAAGAACCTTGTTTCTGATGTTTTTTCAATTCTAACTGTCAAGACTGCTTCCGAGGCAATTATATCTTGTGTTCTTGAGTTTATTGAAAACCTTTTGAATCTTGATGAAGATTTGGAAGATGGAGATAGTGTTGTAAAAGGGGTTCTTCTACCAAACCTGGATGAACTTGTCCAAAGCTTGCATTCTCTCTTTCAGGGGGATAATGCAAAAAAACGGTAATTATCATACACTTCAATTATTGCGTCCTTTGAATCTTTTATTCATTAGGAATTTGATGAAGTTTAATCATGTAACTCAATTACATTTAGGTACCTAATGTGAAATTATAATCTATATTTTGGTTTAAGATGAAACCTGGAAGGCTCTTACACCAGGAAATGGTAACTTTTTGTCCTGAGATGACTGGTTTGGTCTTGGTCGTTTATTGTATCTAGGCTACTGTTGTGTTAATCTAGCTTTTTCACATCCAATTTTGCATAAATAAATAACAATATAAATCCAATCACTCATTGTTGTTCTGTGTACCAGGAAATTGACCAAATATCTTGAGGATAAGCACATTAGGATTTTCAAATTGCTGTTGAAGTATGTAACTGATCAGTTACTGGCAAAGAAGATTCTAGATGTCTTGCTTCCATTATTAACAAATTCGAAGAATTTTGGTAAGAGTATTTCCTTAATCTAGTATGAATTTGTGAATATAGTATGAGTTTACCACCACTTGGCTTCTGTGTTGATATATGATGCTTAATTGATTTGTGCAGGTGTCCATATTGAGATTTTGGAAGTCATTCGTGATCTCATTCCAATATCTGGAAATGATTGCAGTACAAAGATTCTTAAAACTGTCTCTCCACTTCTGGTATCTGCTGAACTGGACATGCGCTTGTGCATTTGTGATCTTCTTGATACCCTTGCAAAAGCTGATCCTTCCATTATATTGGTGGTAAGCTTTATGTTTTGTTTGTCTTTTGGGTTCTTTCTTTCATAGAAACTTAGGACTGTATTTTACTGAAGATCTTATTGCTGTTGAAAATGTAGGCAAACATGGTCCATAACCTGAATGCAACCTCTGCTGCAGAACTTGGTGGTCTTGATTATGACACCGTAGTGAATGCTTATGAAAGGATTGGGGCTGAATTTTTCCTTTCAGTTCCGGAAGACCATGCATTAGTTGTTTTATCACATTGCATATATGATATGTCCTCGGAAGAATTAATCTTAAGAAATAGTGCTTATAGGTCACTGCTCTCTTTTGTTGATTTTTCTGCTCTAACTCTTGGTGCGGAGCTTAAGAATCACTGTGGAATGGATGGGGAGATGATAGCAAGTACTGAAGGTTGTTGGACAAGAGTAGGAATTCAGCAAATGGTGAAAAAGTTTCTTTTGAAGCATTTGGGCAATGCAATGAATGCAGGAAGCTCTGTTAGGAAGGTATTACAAACCCCCAAATATAGCTGGAGTGGGGGAGTTTTGGGATTTTGTTTCTGAGTCCATTGGATTTGCAAATAACTGCTTGAAACTGAGAAACATCCAAGCCTTTGAACTTCATCTTAATATTACTAATTATGTTGTTTGAACAAAAAGCATAACTTGGTTCCTTCAATTTGCTGTTTGAGAAAGAAGTAAATGAGAACATTTCTTGGTGAAATATACCAAATGCTTTCATTGTTATATAATGTAGAATTTTTCCGTCCACAATCGTTGTTTAACTTTTTGTGGGGTTTGGTTAAAAAAAAAAGGTTAGGCAAGTGATATCGGAATGGGTAATAGATACTACTTAGTCCTTGAGTGATTTTCGTAATAGATTTCAATGGTTTCAGGAGTGGGTTGAGCTACTGCGAGAAATGGTGTTAAAGCTTCCAGGGGTTTCAGACCTTAATTCACTTGGATCTTTGTGTTCAGAAGATGTTGAACAGGATTTCTTTAACAATATTACACATTTACAGGTCTTGGACTTCACCTTATAATGGTTGTCTTTTATCAATTAATCCTTACCATAAATTTGCTAGGGCCATTGTTTTTCATTCAATATGTTGTGCTAAGATTGATGTTCATAGTGATTCAGCCTTTTCTTCAGAGGCCATAGAGTTGTTATTTATGTTTATCAAATTACACTGGCCCAGCTGATTCAACCTGAAAAACCTTAAACTGATCCAAGAAGTGGTTGGATCAATTTGGAAAAAGGACAAAATGTGCAACTGGGCCAAACAAATCAATGATCCAGTTCCTTCAACCTGAAAGTGCCTGAACTTAAACAGTTTGACCAAGTCTTTTTCTTCTTTTTTTTCAAACATTTTAATGTGAATACTTTGTCAGATTTGAGCTTAGAGATCAATCCGACATGGTCTTGTCTTTCTTATGGACATAAAACTAATGCTAAAAGAGATGGCCTTAACAAAAATAATGATATTTTAGGCATTCATTTATTTTTATCTAGTAATTGACATAGGTTTTCTTGCTTTTGCATATCAGAAGCTCTTTCCACAAAAATAAATGTGTAATTCATTCATATTTAATTACCCTATTTCTGCCTTAATCTGGATTCAGGAAAATTGAATCTTTTGTGCAGAGAATGTTGATATTCAAATAAGGGTTATCTGTTGAAAATAATATCTAATGGAGGCCACCAAATTTCACTATTATTAAACAGTCCAAAAACCCTTTGATTGGCCATTATGTCCTTCCTTATATTTATCAGCAGTTGGAAACATAGTTGATGCATGCAAAAAGTAGTCTAACAGATGCTACTCCTTGATTTTTTTTGTTAACAATATTCAGTACCTTTTGTTGCAAAAGATTGATTATTTAGCTTCAATTTATGAATTTTCACGAGTTGATGTAGGCAAGGGTGAAAGGTCAACGGAATTTTGTATTAAAATAAGTGTCTTGGACTGCAATAATTTTGGATATGAAGTCCTTTTTTGTAGAAGTTTTGGTGGATGGCTTAACTTCACCATGCCAAAACTAGGAGGTTAACTTTAATGAAATTGCCTTCATGCTTGTCATCTAACATAAGAGATCTCTGAACATATTTGATGTTGAATGCGTCTGTTTATTATTGCTTAAGATGCCTATATGCTCTAATTTGGTGTTGCAGAAGCACAGAAGAGCAAGGGCGCTGGCACGTTTCAGTAATGTTATCAGAAAAAGCAATATGTCAGAGGTAATTATTCCACTTTATCATGTGTTGAAGTCAACATTTTTACCTGGTTGAAATTTATGCTGAACTATTGATTTTTCAGGCCATCATAAATAAAATATTTGTGCCCCTATTTTTCAACATGTTGCTTGATGTAGAAGATGGCAAGGGGGAGCATCTTAAAAACGCATGCTTGGAGGCCCTTGCCTCAATTTCTGCTTGCATGAAATGGGAGTCATATTATGCATTATTGATCAGATGCTTTAGAGAGATGAGCTTGAATCTGAAGAAGCAGAAGATGTTATTGCGACTAATTTGCGCTATATTGGACCATTTTCATTTTCTTGGAACTTGTTCAACCCAAGATGTTAAAGAAGGTACAGATAGCAGTTTTTCAACTTCTCAAAAAACTGCTAGTTCTGATACCGTCACTGAAGTACAAGCTTGTCTTCGTAAAACCGTGTTCCCAAAGATACAAAAGTTGCTGGGTTCTGATTCTGATAAAGTCAATGTCAATGTCAGTGTTGCTGCACTGAAAGTGCTAAAGTTGCTTCCTGCTGACATGATGGATTCACAACTTCCCAGTATCATTCACCGCATTGCAAATCATTTAAAGAGTCGTATGGAGAGTTCTCGTGATGAGGCTAGGCTTGCTTTGACTGCTTGTTTGAAGGAGCTTGGACTAGAATACTTGCAATTTGTAGTTGGGGTTTTGCGAGCTACCCTTAAGCGAGGATATGAACTCCATGTGTTGGGTTATACTCTCAATTTTCTTTTATCAAAGTTTCTTACAGTTCCCATCTGTGGGAGATTAGATTATTGTTTAAAAGATCTTGTCTCAGTGGTGGAGAATGACATTCTTGGAGATGTTTCTGAAGAGAAAGATGTGGAGAAGATTGCTTCTAAAATGAAGGAAACGAGGAAGCGAAAGTCATTTGAAACCTTGAAATTAATAGCCCAAAGCATAACATTTAGAAGTAATGCCTTGGAACTTCTTTTCCCCATTACAGCTCATATTCAGAAGCACTTGACTGCAAAGCTCAAAATCAAACTCGAAAGTATGTTACACCATATTGCACTTGGTTTAGAATGCAATCCGTCTGTAGATCAGACTGATCTCTTTATTTTTGTTTATGGCCTAATTGAGGATGGAATAAATGAGGAAAATTCTCAGGGTATTTCTTCAGTTGTGGAGAGAAGTGGTCATCATACTCAGATTCAAGACGCAAAACCAATTTCTTCTAGCAGAGCGGTTGGTGGTAGACCAGTGTGCTCGCATCTTATTACTGTGTTTGCTCTTGAGTTATTCCATAACCATATAAAGAAAGTGAAATTGGATAAAAACAATGAGCATCTTTTGACAATGTTGGATCCTTTTGTAAAACTTCTTGGCAGCTGCTTGAGTTCCAAGTACGAAGACATATTATCTGCATCCATTAAATGTCTTGCTCCACTTGTAAAGTTACCTCTGCCATCTCTTGCATCTCAAGCAGATAAAATAAAAGTCACATTGCTAGATGTTGCACAAACCTCCCCCAATGCCAATAGTCTTCTGGTGCAATCATGTCTAAGGTTGTTAACTGTACTTTTGCGGAGTACTAGAGTTACACTTTCCTCTGATCAGTTGCATTTTCTGATTCGCTCTCCATTATTTTTCGACCGTGAAAGCTGCTCTTCATCTGTTGCCCTCTCACTTTTAAAAGCGATAGTTAGTCGCAAGTTAGTTGTCCCTGAAATCTATGATATTATACTTCAAGTTGCAGACTTGATGGTAAAAGGTGGAGAGGATTCTCTTGGGAAGAAATGCAGTCAGATATTGATTCAATTTCTACTCGATTATCATCTTTCAGGAACCTATTTGCAACAACTGTTGGACTTTTTGCTCAGTAATTTAAGGCATGTATCACAGAAAATGCCATTCTCTCTCTGTCTCTATAAGCACATACACACATGTTATTATCCTTGAATAAAGATTTTTATTTTTCTTTTTGTATGCAGCTATGAGCATCCAACTGGTAGAAAGGCTGTCCTGGAAACGCTCAAAGACATAATAACCAAATTCCCAAAAAGCTTTTTGGATAAACATGCATTGCCATTATTTATGAATTTGGTGATTTGCTTGGTCAATGACAATGACAATGAAATCCGCTCAATGGCTGCTAAAGCTATCAAACTTTTGACTGGGCGTGCTAGTCCACATTTACTTGATACAATACTCGAGCTCAGTCTATCTTGGTACATGAGTGCCAAGCACCAACAGCAAACACCTGGTGCACAGGTAAATACTTGTAACAAGTTTATTGACTTAACTGTTTCCAGGATCTCAGCTCTTGGGAACTTACATGTTAAATTAAATACATCAATTAGCGGGAAGGGAAAAGAAAAGGTGCAGTAGACTTTTTTCGAAGTATGGATGATAGGGAATGTGTTTTAGTTTAGGATTTATTTATGTTAGTAGTCTGATTTTCTATTTTAGGAGTTCCACTCAAATAGGGTAAAGAAAATGTTTGCTTCCTTTGCTTGTAAGGATAAGTGGGAAAAAAGTCTATATATTGAAGTTGTACATTCAGTTAATGGAATCACAGTCGTTTTTCTTTCCCAAAATTTTGAGCTTTCATATTTCTTCTGGGAGTGATTTTTAGGTTTTGGAATGATCCTTAGGTTTTTAGAGATCACCTCTGAAAGCCGTTAATGTGATAATAAAAGTTCTGTTTGTTCAAACCTTTGAAGTGGTCTTAATTCTTGTTACAACTCCTAAGAGTAATT
This sequence comes from Erythroxylum pedicellare, assembly GCA_027563575.1. Classification (NCBI taxonomy): domain Eukaryota; kingdom Viridiplantae; phylum Streptophyta; class Magnoliopsida; order Malpighiales; family Erythroxylaceae; genus Erythroxylum; species Erythroxylum pedicellare. Next base: position 2,881,065 of record JAOQMP010000208.1, read on the forward strand.
CTTAGACCTGTCATTTTCTTTCTAGTTCCTTAGTTACACAGCCTTAAATTCTAAATTACAGCAACTAAAGCTTACCTAAGTTCCAGCAACCTAAATTTTCAGCGCTGCAGATCTTAGGGACTGTGGGAAGCGTACTGGACCTGGTTATGCAGAATGCATATTTGAATGTGCTGAGACCTGCTAATGATGGTAGCCCTTTATCCTGGATTAAGATCTAATAACATTGGATCTTTTGAAAAAAAATGGCCAACTGTCCAAGTTCACAGGAATGGTGGAGAAAATTTTCTGAAGAATACTATATTCTAACGAGATGATCTTACTGGAAACTCATCCATCTACTTTGGGAGTAGTGGAGAGAAATTTCTGAAGATTATGTATTCTAATGTGATGATCTTACTGGAAACTCGTATCTATCAGTTTTAGGATAGTGCCATGGTCTATGATATCATTCAAAATCATTGTTGAAGTGAATGTAACTAAAAGCTAATAATTCCATGTGTTTGTCGAATTTTGTTTGTTTGGTTTAGCATGTCTTGTAACAGATGGTATCTGTTTACATTGTGCAGGCCTTGGGATTGCTGGTTGATGTCATAAGCACAAGGTTTCAAGACCATATCAGTAGTATATTACCTCTTAGCAAGAACATTTTGCTGTCTGCTGTTAATGCTGTCACTGACGGGCAGTCAGCAGATTTTTCTGGTGAAGGTGTTCCTAGGTGGAAAGAAGCCTACTATTCACTAGTTTTGCTGGAGAAGATCCTACATTGTTTTGGCGATCTATTCTTTACAAGGGAACTTGAGGTGAAATGAGTTTCATGTGACCTGTTTCCTAATTCATTTATTTTGCTATTCCAGCAGCAGCCTGTTATCTGTTTCTATTGACTTTTTCTTTCACCTCAATGGGACATTGGAATGCCGTGGAATTCTCTTTGATGTTAAAATCAACCAGATAAAATAAGAATTGTCACATAATATAGCAATATACAAAACAAATGGTTAGAGGGATTACCCAGTTCTTTTGTGGTGGGAGGGATTGTCATGAAGGTTGTATAAAGGATAACTGTTTATAAACGATTAATGCATCTGGATGGCTGAGATTGGACATGCTGAATGTTGAGATTAATCAAATTACCCATCCAATCCTCTAATCAGTGGGTTATCACCTTAGTTAAATGATTATATTTAAAGCATGCTGTTAATTGATTACCAATATTTAGATATCCAATGTTCCTGGCCGTTGTCATAGCTGTGGTAATCAGTAATTACTATGTTTTCCATCATTTTTTTTTTCTGCTTCACCTACAAAGAAATAGCCTTGTGGAGATGATGGAATTAATTGCAATTGGCTTGAATTTTTGTCCGATATTTGTGAATTTTCTTTTTCTATAGCACCCTTCAGTTAGTGTCATGCAACATGTTGCCTTTAAACTTACTCAATTTTCCTGTTGATGTGTGGTGCTTTTGGTGCTAATTTCCAGGATATATATGTTACAATATGTGAATTTTTGGTACATCCACATCCATGGTTACGCAACATTTCAAGCCGCCTTGTGGCTTCTTACTTTGCTGCCACAACGAAGGTCAGAAGAGAGAATAATGAGAATTCAATTGTAACGTTTAGTCTGATGGGACCAAGTAAACTTTTTATGGTAGCCGTTTCTCACTGTTACCAACTGAAGGCACACGATATCGATGAGGCTTCAAGCAATCTCATTGTGGAAAATCTTGTTTTTGCAATTTGTGCTATCCATACATTGATGGGAAGAGCAGGACATGTACATCCCCACAAGTTCTGGTCCACCCTTGAGCAGCAAGATCAGTATCAATTTCTTAAAGCTTTTCAGTTGCTTGATTCAGGAAAGGCAAAAGGATTGTTTCAATATATTATCTCTGATGTACATGAACACAATGACAGAGAACAGTATGAGAATCTTCGATATTTCTTTGTCTCTAATTTGCTTAAAAGTATGGGAAAGATTGCCCTTCAAAGGGAGGCTATACAGGTTGGTTGGCTAATCTAGTGATTTTTTGTATAAATTCACTAAGCTTTTTTTCAGACTGTTCCAAGTTTCTTAGATGTTTAACCTCTTTTTTTATGCTTTGATTTTGATGTTTAATTGTTTTTGCCGACTGTTGCTATTTGTAGATGAAAATCGTCTTCGATTGTATTCGGAAAATTTCAGCACAAATCAATCAGGAAGACTGCCGTCAATATGCAGTTGACATGCTTCTACCCTTGTATAAAGTTTGTGAAGGATTTTCAGGGAAACTTATTTCTGGTTAGTTTACTCTCTGTTGCTCCTGAGTTAATCTGTTTGCAAACATAAAGCATTGACTTGGTCTGAATTTTAGTTGGTTAACTGTTGTTGTTTGGCGCTTCTGGTTAACTGAATTACAAGAAGGAAATTCAATGAGGATAGACTATTAAAATGTTTTCCAGCATTTGATAAGCTATTGTGTTGATTTCAGTGGTGCAATTCACTTTAATTGTAGAATATGCTTAACTTTTCCAATTCTCTTTTCTATTTTTTGTTCATATGCAGGCTTTTTATAACCAATTGAAGATTTAGTAAATCTCAACTTTTCTGATATGACTTACAAATTCTTAAAAACTCTTGATACTTTAAAAGCTGTGGAGTTCAAGTTAATTGCTGAGTAAGGGTATTATCTCAAAGAAGGGTCAATCATAAGAATAGCTAGCAAGTTGTGAGTGAAGAAAAATAATTATTAACATATAAGCGAGCTTAAGTTCTTGCTTTAGTTCTCCCCCTTGCAAACTACCGAAAGCCTCCAGGGTCCTATATCTAAACTTGTTTACTTTTAATGTTGTTCTTGATTTCATTTTGGAATGTGTATCATTATGGATTGACATCGGTCACGAATTGCCAGTTTTATATCGAAAACTTGCCGACTATAGTCTTGCCCCCAAGATCGGCACCGTTTGGATACCAGATCGGGGCCGT
>JAOQMP010000208.1:2924492-2937341 GCA_027563575.1 Erythroxylum pedicellare
ATCAAATAACCAAGAAAGTGTTAGAGTCTATAAATGTTGTGATTGATGATGTGTCTAAATTAGATGGCAAAGTGGCAAAAGAAAATTCACATAACCAAACTTATGGAAAAACTCAAACAAGCAATGGGATAGGAACCAAAAAGTGCCCAGACCTACAGTTAGCTGTTGTTGGTGAAGAAACTATGCAAAATGAAGAGCTGTCAGTTGTTTTGGATGATGAAACCACCATAACACTTAATGTAGAAATAATTCCTTTGAATAATCAAAATCCAAGATAAGATGATTTGAACAGGGATCCTCCCTCACGGATCAGAAGAAGTCATCTAGCTAAAAACATAATTGGAGAAATCAGTGAGAGAAAAAAAAACAAGGGAAAGAAAAATAGTTGATTATCATGAACTTACAGAACTTTTGTGCTATACCTCTTCATTAGAGTAGAAAAATGTTAAAGAAACCTTACAAGATGAGTTCTAGACAGCAACTATGTAAGAAGAATTGACTCAATTTACATAAAATGATGTATTGGAATTAGTGTCAAGACCATCTGATGTAAATGTAATTGGAACAATATGGGTATTTTGTATTAAAACTGATGAAAAGGGCAATGTAACTAGAAATAAAGCAAGGTTAGTGGCTCAAGGCTATTCTCATATTGAAGGAATAGATTTCAATAAAACCTTTGCACCAATGGCATGACTTGAATCGATTAGACTATTGTCGGGTATAGTGTGCATGAAAGGCTTCAAGCTCTATCAAATGGATGTAAAAAGTGTGTTTTTTAATGGGTTCATACAAGAAGAGATATACGTTGAGTCGCTGAAATGGTTCGTTGATTCAGTCCATGCAGATCATGTTTCCAAGCTAAAGAAGGCTATTTACGGTCTGAAACAAGCCCCAAGGACTTAGTATGAAAGACTCACCCAATATCTCATCAAGCAAAGCTATAAACGAGATATTGTTGACAAAACTTTATTTCTTAAAAAATTCATATCTGATTGATGATTGCTCAGATTTATGTTGACGATATTGTATTTGGTTCCACTCATCCAAAGATGATGGACAACTTTGTTGAATTAATGATGCATGAATTTGAGATAAGTATGGTAGGTAAGTTGAACTTCTTTTTGGGTTTGCAAATTAAACAAGTGAAGGATGACATTTTTGTTTTTTAAGCCAAATATACGAAGAATTTAATAAAGAAGTTTGGACATGAGAATGCTAGGCATGCGAGAACTCTTATGAGTGTCTCTACGAATTTAAACAAAGATGAAAATAGCCAAAGTGTTGATGTCAGCTTATATCGGAGCATTTTTAGGAGTCTATTGTATTTAACCACAAGTATACTAGATATCTATTATAGCATCAGAGTATGTAATCGCTATTAAGCCAACCCAAAAGAAACACACTTAACAAAGGTTAAAAGAATTATCAGATATGTTAGGGACACTTATGAATTTGGGATTTGGTATACATGTGACTCTACGTCTCATTTAGCCAGGTACAGTGATGAGGATTGGGCTAAAAATTTAAACAATCAAAACAGCACTTTAAGGAGTTGCTTTTTCTTGGGTAACAATCTGATTTCATGGTACGGTAAAAAGCGTAATTCTATTTCACTGCCAATCGCAGAAGTGGAATATATTATTGTAGGTAGTTGTTGCTTGCAACTTCTTTAGATGAAACAGATGTTAGAAGATTATGAAATTGATTAGGATATGTTGACAATCCTGTGTGATAGCAAGAGTGCTATAGACATCTCGAAGAATCCAGTTCAACATTCGAGAAAAAAACACATTAACTTGAAGTATCACTCTATCCGAGAGCTCGTGGAGAACAAAATAGTTGCTCTTTCATACGTGACTACAGAAAACAATTGGTGGATATCTTTACAAAACCTCTTGACGCAGTCTAATTTGAATTTCTTCAAAGGGCTTTAGGATTATGTGCTTCAAACCTTTGACGTATTTTTATTTTTAAAAAAATAAAAAAGGGATTAAAATTCCTAATTTGCTTTCTTTAGTTTTGAGTTGCCGCCTACTACATTTTTGTATCCTCCCCTCTTTAGCCTATATTTTGGCTCCACTGCTCCACCGAAGACATTTTCTCATTCTTATCAAGCTTCATCTCCCTCTTTAATTGGGTATCTCTTGAGTGTCTCTCTCGGCTCTCTCTCTACATCGATGGTATCACGTTCATCTTCTTTGGGTCTTTGGTTTCTGAAGTGAACATGGGCAAAACAAAGCATCAAGCTTCATCTTCAGTGGTGGAGGAACCACCGACGACAGCCACTAGACACTCCAGTCATCTTCTCCTTCACCCGAAACCTAGAAGATTATCGACTGGTATTAGGTCTTCATCTGTAGCACCTATTGAAATTCCCAATATCACCTCCACTCGGGATAGACCATTGGAACAAGATGATGTCGTGCATGTACTGCTTTCAATGGTAGAGGAATCTAATTCTGACGAGGCTTCTGTTAGGGACACTACGCCTAGCTTTACAATTGCATCACCACCGACTGTCACGTATGTTGTTCATCGAAAACTGACGAAGAAACTGGCTCGAAAAGCAGTTCGATAGAACACTTCCGCTGCTGAGCATAAATGGGACACTTTCAAAAACATTGGGTTAGTTCTTGACCATCCTATTAATTTGGATGAATTTCAACAATTTCGTTTGGATGTTCCGTTATCTGAAAGAAGTTTATTACAAGTTGCGTTGTTGATAGTCTTCTTGGGAATCTTGCCTCTAGTGATGATTGGAATGTGCCAAATGATATGTTGGTGACTGTGTTAACTGGTGGACGATTAACTACTTGCCATCTACTTCTATTTTGCGTGCTTCTATGTTAACACATAAATACTTTGTTATTCATAAGTTGGTGTTGGCTAACTGGTTACTAAATACGCACATGGTTTCGGTTTATCTGGCCCAGGTTAAATTAGTATATGTCATTGGAACTGGATAACAGTTTAATTTGGGCAGCCTAACCATTGAAGCAATGTTGGTAGTTATTGGTAAGTCTTACTCCTTATTAGACTTTCCATGCCTTATTACTCAAATTTTTATTTGTCAATGGAGTTGCTCGGTTGGATTCAAGTGTTCCTGAACTAGTAACCTTGATGAATATTTCGCCATAGATTTTAAATGTGAATAAGGAAGCTCGAGTGGTTGATCTGCCTTACACTCCATCTAGACCTTCTGGTGCATCAACTTCTGCATCCATTAATCTACATGCTACTCTGATTATTAAAATCAACAAGATTGAGGGTATCTTTTAGATGGGGATTGATGCTCTTCATCAATTGAAGCAAAGGATTCTTCAGTTTTCAGATGCTCCCTGATTATACTTTTTGGCATCTATTGTCCCAAGGGGGAGAAAACTATCTATTCTTGTGTTTGTGTTTATTGTTTTGTTGGTTATCGTTTATGTTTTGCTAATTTTGGATTATTGTTAATTTTTTGATGATTGTTCTTGGATCTTGGAGTAAGGGGGATTTCTTTTCTCATGTGGATTGTACATTTGATGTTTATATGTCCAATTATCTCCTCTAAAGAGAGCTTCAAATTTGTGACAAACAATGCCAAAAAGGGGGAGATTATTAAGATATATATTATATTTTTATTATTATTTAGTTTTGGTATTATTCGATAATTGGACTTTTAAGAAAACATTGATTAGTTTCAGATCCTAATCAAGATGGGATAGAATATCATGGATAATATTTGATAAGAGATTGTATGAAGATAGAACCCCATCTTGTGAAGACTCCTTTGGGAATTCATGTGACCTTAATGGAATGCGATGAGTCCTCTTTTGTACAGCGTTGTTGATGGATTTTCTACCGTGAGCTCTTTGGTCTGTAGTTGTTGATTGGATTGGTGTACAGCAGTGTTGATTTTAGGTTTATAATTAATCCATCTTGTTGTTGCATTTTGTGTGGCTCCTGCGTGACTTAAGTTGTGTTTTCCATTAGTGTGTCGTGGTTGACATGTTTTTGGTGTAGCTGTGATTTTGTTTTGGTATTTGCGTAAATCAGTTGTGTATCTTCTTCTTTTCAACGTCAATTGAGGGTGGCCTTTGAGACTTGGTGAACAACTTTCATATCTATCTTTAAAGGCGTTGAATTCATTGAGAAGTTGTTCCTTTTTATCTCTAAGTGTATTCGTTTTCATTCTTTGTTATCTTCGTCACTTGAGTTATTTGATTATTGTCTTTTTCATTAAAAAGTTGTTGAAAGAAATCCTCTAATGAGGGTAACATGAGTTGGTTGTGTTATTAGGTGTGAAATTCTTTCACGGGTTATGAGGATGAGGGGAAGTGTCAAGGTTTGAATAGTATCGACTCAGCAAAACCTTATATATAACTATTGTTATTAGTGAAAGTTTTAAATTGAGTGAAGGCCCGCAGACATAAGCAATGTGTGCCGAATTGAATTGAAAATTTTGATGTTAATTTTTATTTACATTTATACGTTTAATTTTTTGTTTTAAATTGTGTTAGATTTTGCAAAATTACTACACCCCTTCGGAAACTTTCAAATACAATCAGTGTCCTTACGGGTTCCACAAAGTGTAGAATAAAAGAGATGGTGGTGGCTAAATAAATAGTAAAATTTTAAATTATAAATCGCATTCATGGATTACAATTATAGTAACTAATGGATACAGATATGCGGTAAGTTAATAAGATGAAACGTTATAAATGTAATCATGTTAGAAAATCATATATAAGATATGATTTACCATAAAGATATATTGTAAGCTAAGAAAATTTTGAAATCCATGAAAAATGTGTAAAAGGAGTTTTGCAAATTTTGGGATTATACAGATCTATTTAAAGTAAAAATTCATAAGTAATTTTTGTTCTTTATCAATTATACAAAGAATTGAAATAATGTTACTAAAAAATTATGAATGATTCGATATAAAAAAAAATTTTTAAAATAATTTTATTTTATTTAAATGATTGAAAAATGATAAAGATTATTTCTATTTCAAGTTTGCGTCAAGGTGTATCTAAAAAGACTCACCTTTTATGTAGAAACCGGATACAAAATATTTATATAATAAGAAAATGATTTATGCAATAAATAATTTAGGATATAACATACTAAATCTACTTAAGAATTGATTCGTTAGTCCAGAAATCATATATTCATAACAAATGTATGATAATTTGCTCACGTAGTATATTAATCACATGAGATATTAGACAAGTTGGTATTGCTATCGTCTGTAACCAAATTTAAAAAAAAAACAATTTCCTACAATACAAATTAATATAGTGGTGGAAAGTAGGGATCGTTCCCACGATAAATTATTAATGGCAAAGGTTATACAAGTTTAAAACTAAAACAAATGGGGGAGGGGAAATTAGAAATTAGAAATACCAAAAATTGAAATTAAACAAAAATATTCAGATTTAGAAATTCAGTAAACAAACTTGGTTTCGGGTCACCAATGTTATCATACTAATATGGATCCTTGATATAAAATTCAGTTTATCAATAAATATTCATAAGAAGATGTTTTCTCTTAAGTTTAAATGAATAGAAATATGTATTCTACGCATTCTTATTAATCAATAACTTAGATACGAGTTTAAGTTCAATTGAATAATAGCTTTAAGAACTAAGAAACTAATGAACAAGACAACACATATATGACATGCATTTAATCAAGATGAATTTCTTCTTAGAATTCTCAACTCTATCGTAAAGATGATAATCCTAATTGTCACTTGTGATTAGCAAAACTGAACGTCATATTTTACTAATCTAACTATTAAACAAATCAACTCCTAGTTGCGCATCCTAGAAATCAATCAGTTCAATCATAAAAGTAATTCGGAAGGCACCCAATATTTATCAACAAAACAAACTTTATTTGAACATCTCACACATAATAGATGATAATATGGTTTCCCTCAACCAAAAAAAAGGATTTAGCTACTCATAAAAAAAGTGAAAATCAATAAAGAAATAGTTAATTGTAAAGTCTCCATCTCTGATCTTTTTTAGAAAATCCAAAAATTCCTAGAGAAATACTGTAGAAATTGAGAAACCTAACTATGGCTGACCAAAATAAGAAGAAAAACTGCAAAAAAATTCTGCAAAAGAATGTAAAACTATTCCCTAAAGTTGCTCACAAAAACTAGAAGAAAAATGCAGAAAAACATTAAAAATATTCCTAATGGAAAATCTGCAAAAAGTGCAAAACTATTCTAACCTTCTAGGCTGCGTGAACAGTAACATTTTTTTCCCTCTTTTATGCTTTTTGATTCTTTCCTTTTTGTCATATCTTCAGCAGATTACACCTCCCACGTATTCAGGTTACAAATCTCCAGCAATATGATATTCCAAGATTATGAAAATCTCAAAGTAAATCAAATTTGAATTTGAAAACAGATTATGCAGATGATTTACATCCTTACACGTACCTATGTTGAGTTAATGAATTTTCTGCAGTCTGAAATTTTGACTTATCTTTACTTTCTTAGCATCTTTTTTATTCAATTTCATCTTCCAAGTGTTGAAAAACATATGAAAACAATTAAGAAGCAAATCCATCAATTTTGAATAATAATTTCAACACAGGAGAGAAATTTATATACTAAATAAGTGCAAAATAACAACTTAACACAAGTATGAGTAATGCATAATCATTTTGTTTCTAGTCAATTAATTTTACTATGTATAAGTGGAAGATAATGGATAAGTATAAATAATAAGTACCTTTATAATTGTAAACTTCATAACTCAAAACTAATAGAAAATTATATATATAATATAATTTACTAGAAAAATAAGTTGTAATATAAAAAATTTAAAATCAGTAAAAATAAGTTCCGTAAGTAAATCTCTTATCCTATAAATTTCTTTCTTATTATATTATCTACGAATGAATTTTTTCTACCGTAACAATTATGAATCGTATTGTAAATTATAATTTAAATCAAAGTGCTCGGTTAGTATCTTTTTCTTTTCTTTTGTTTCAACATCATAGTATCTTCGAGGAAACAGGTACTTAACTTTTAATTTAAATCAAAGTGCACCGTCTTAGTCTTTTTCCTTTTCTTTTGTTTCAACATCATAGTATCTTCGAGGAAATGTTCCAATAAAAAATGCATTAATCTAAGCCATGAGAACATTGACCACAACGACGCCTCCTCCCTTTCTTCCACTATTTGTGCCGCCATGTCTGCTAACTGTGGACTGGTTATTTTCTACTAGACTTAACCATGAACTTTGCGCGTTTCTGCAAATTTTTAGTTCAAGCTTATGGAATTGATTATTGTATTCTTTTATTTGTCTTTTTAATTTAAAATTTATTCATAAATAAATTTGAATTCTAACTTGATTGTTATTTATTTAGAGTGAAGGATGTATTTGTAACTTTAACATTGGACAAATAATTTTCAAGGCAGACTCTTGTGGAAATTTTGTAAGACAGCATGAGACCTAAGAGAATGTTTCCTTCTTGGTTAAAATGAGAAGCCTATCACAGCAGACCTACTGTATCCCATTTTCTACCTTCTTTGACTCTTCAAACGTAAGATTCGTTCGAGCTGCTCTGTACAGATTTGACTGCATGACTTAGATTTCAATGAAGGCAAAGTTTTAGACACATAAGCCGGTCTACACTTGATTTTGGTGAAAAAAAAAATTAATACACATAATTTAATGGAAGCAATATTTTACAAACACATTTATGTAACACAATTACCTAAATTATTTTTCTAGGATTAAATACATTAGGTATTTTGTGGGCTTTTTTAATTTTCCTCTTAAATTCTAAAAACTATTAAATATTTCCCCGTATTTAACTGTTGATTTTGTAAGGAACTTCCTGACATCAAAGTTTAGTATTTTTAACAAAGAGCATGAAACATCAAACTCGATCCAATTCATAACTGTAGTAGTTTGTATGTCTATATGATGTAAGTTTGCATTTAGATAAAACCCTTAGGATATGTTTGGTTGGACGTAAAGTTTTTAAAGGAATCGAATCGAATGAAATTAAATGATTTATAATAGAAAGGAATATAGATGGAAGTAATATTATAAAATTGTTGTTTAGAAAGGATGAAAATGTTTATAATGTAATATAATGGATTTTTTTAGAATTAAACGGAATATATATTAACAAAGTAAAAACTTATACAAGATCTAGCTACAAGTAACCTTGCATCAAAAACACACCTACAATACTAGGAAATCAACCACGAACCAACAGCTATCCAATCAATATGTCAAGAAATTAAAGTAACCAAAGCGATCCGAGATCATTGCTCATGCTATCCTACTTATTATGGGCCACTATTGTTTCTCTAATCACATTAACAATCACAACAGTTAGCTCGGATTTACGCCGAGCCTCATTCTTGTAGATCCTCCTATTCCTCTCCCTCCAAAGGTAATAGATGACCATCTGGAAAGCGGTCTTGACTAAGAACCCATGCGGGTAACCATGTCTAGCATACCAAATAATATCATCCAACACCTCGTCCCATAAATACGAACTGCTAAGGAATCGAAGCAACACCAACATTCTGCTCCACATCGACTTACTATACTCACATTCAAAAAAACAAATGATTTCTCGATTCAGTAATCATTTTACATAAAACACAAATAGGATCAAAGGACCCAAACCACCTATCCTTGGTTCGTAACCGGTTTTTGATCACCAATCAAAGACAAACAACCACCTTAAGGCACATTGCTTTGCTCCATACAATGTCTTGCCATGGCACTATTGGAAGTGGTGTTTGTAGAAGAAAATGCCCTAACTTATTAGTAAACCTCCCACTTGAGTGTAAAGTCCAGACCACTACATCTTTCATTCCCACAGTTGGGCTTGTATGAAACAATCCCTCCAGAATGTGAAAATGCTGTTGGGAAGATAATCGATCCCATTCCTTCTAAATCCAAGCAATCGTTGCCCCTTTAGGAATCCGACTTCTGAGTCCCTGGAGATCCTCCCGAAGCCATAAAGGACTTGAGTTAGCCCAGTTGTCAAACCACGTCCTAATATCCCCTCCATTCCCTGCTTTATGTTTCATGACTGGGTAAACCACATCCCTAAGCTTCAACATCCCCCTAACCATCCACGAAATACCCCGAGTGTCTTGTAACTGCCAGAAACTGTGTGAGTGGAGATACAATGAGTGCACCCATTTTACCCATAATGCCTCTTTATCAACAAAGAGCCTCCAAATCCGTTTAAGAAGGATGACTCGATGCATTCGAGTGATTGACATAACACCCAATCCTGACATAACACCCAATCCTCCACTTTTCTTAGGAATAATGATTTCACTCCACTTAACTTTGGCCCCTTTACAATTTCCAACTTTCCTAGACCATAAGAAGGCCTTTAGCATTCTCTCCATCTCCTTTATCACTTTCTTCGGGAGGACCAAGTGCGACACCCAGTATATATGCATATTATTCAGTACGGCAATAATAAGATTCACTCTAGTTGCTAGAGATAAAAACCGATTCTGCCACCCAATAATTCGACCTTTCATTTTTCTATCAAAGGAATAAAATCTGAGAGCTTAGGTTTACCTGACGCAATAGGAATTCCCAAGTACCGAAATGGGATTGTCTGTCGAGCAAAACCCACCATATTACTGATCCACTCCGGATGCTGAATGTCAGAGGATATATAAACCCCACTCTTCTGCTCATTTACTGTTAAACCCAACCACTCCGAAAATTTGCTCACCATATTCATCATTATCAAAAGAACTTGAGGTACCGCTCTGTAAAACAGGATTACATCATCATCATAAAGCAAATGTGTCAATCTCAACTCTTGACACCTAGAGTGATATTGAAACAACCCATTATGTTCCACCAGCCTCGTCACCAATCTAAAGAAACCCTCCATAGCCAGAGTGAATAGGTAAGGAGAAAGAGGATCCCCTTACCTGATGCTTCTCTGGCTGCGGAAAGGTCTGGTTGGGATACCATTCACTAGTACACTCATCAAAGAAGTCTGGATACATTGCATAAGCTACTGTCGGAACCTATTAGGTAGGTTGATAGCTTCTAAACATTAATTCAAATAACCCCAGCTAATTATGTTATATGCTTTATATAAGTCTAGTTTTAGGGCACAGCTTTGGATCTGCTTTCCCGTGTGGTACTCCCCCAATAACTCTTGCAAAAGTAAAATATTGTCCCCAATGCTCCGGGATGGCAAGAAAGCACTTTGTGCCTTATTAACCACCTCATTCAACACCAATTTGAGTGTTTCCGCCAGTAATGTTGCAATGATTTTATACACCACTGAGCAGCATGAGATTGGCCGATAATTCGATATCATAGAGGGTCGCTTAACCTTCAGAACTAGATATAGAAAAGTGTGGTTTATCTCCTTTAGTAAAGCGCCTGAAGAGAAAAACTCCAAAACAGCTTCAGTTAAGAGTCGTCTAGTAATGTCCCAGGTTTTCTGGAAGAAACCTGCCGAAAACCCATCTAGACTCGGCACCTTACTGCTATTTAACTGAAATACCACCTGCTTCACTTTATGAGCTGTAAACGGCGCTAGCATCATCTCTTGCATCGACTAGTAAGGATAAAATTCTATCACATTCCCTACTCGGAATCCACTTTGTTGGTAAGGGGAGTCCTGCATTAGCTCAATAAAGTACTCATATATATGATTTGAAAGCTCTGTTTTCCCAGAAACCGAATTTCCCCCTCCATCCTTTAGTACCGAAATAGTAAATGTTGCTTGAACGAAGGATTTATAATGTAATATAGTGTAAAGTTGTTTAGTATTTTACATTCCATCCTAAACCCTCCAAATCAAAGGTTTTTTATCTTTACTGTTTAGGATGGAATGAGATATAATATAAAACTCTCCTTTTCTATCTCATTTCATTCCATTTCATTCCATTCTATTATAAACCATCGTCTCAAACGATGGAGCAATATTACATTTCATTACATTTCGTTAGTAAACCCCAAACCAAACATAACTTTAAACTCTTAGTATAAAACAACATTGTGCAATGTGTTATTTCCCTTTGTTTAAATGATACTGACTCACTTAGCTAATAGACATACAAATTAGTAACTATCAAAAATATTAATAAGAATTAATATCAAGGAGTTATTTAAAATAAATATTTCTATAAACTACAATGTACAAGGCTCCCCGTTTTGCAAAGACGGAGAGATAGTCATCAATTATACTTGACATCCCCTTTATGTTCTACAAAAATATTATTTTCTTGACTCGAACTTGTGGCATTGCAGTCACAAAAGAGTTATTTGAAACAAATAATTAAAATAATTAAGTATAAAGTATTTTTATCAATTTTAAATTTTAGAAGATAAATAAAAAGTTTAAATCATAAGCAAGTTCGGTGTATTTAATCAGATTTTTCCTAAATCCATCCATGAATGCAGACACTAATTTTCAAGAGAAACTTTCCACACTTCATCTTCACATAGCTACTTTCCCTATTTCGACAGACATGCATACTTATTGTATTTCTATGTATGGTTTTTTAGGGGATTTGAGAAAATATTGATTATATCTATATAAACTCATATATTTTATCTAAAATGTTTGAAGGAAACTAGTTATAAGTCATACTTTTATATAAAAATCACTTTATATTTATATCTTTTTAATGTAAGATAATTTTATATATAATTTTTTTGTAACACATATGATAGACCTTATTACGTATCCCGGATCATTCTTGAAAGGGTTAAAATCGAAGGAAATGCATAATACCGAATTTCAATTCCATCTGTACTTTCAAAGCAGTTTTCGAGGCTAAAACGAGCTCCAATCTCCTGAGACCTTTATGAAAAATGTTCACGGACACGCAATTAACGTCTTTCTGCAATTTTCTCAAGATGTAAGCGCTCTTAACAGGTTAAAGGATTCGTATGCTTACGAATGATATGAGCAACTGCAAAAGACCTTAACCTTTATATATAGTTTCCATATCGAGCTTCTCCATCACAAGCTCTGTACGGTCCACACTAATCGGGATCCATTTTTATCTCGAACTTTGACCCATTGATTTAGATCATTTATTGGGTCACTTTATTACCTTTTTTTTGATTAAATAATGTAACTTAACCGATACGTTATTGAAAATTTGAAAATACAATTAATAGTTATCCAAATTTATAAGGAAGGACAAAATTGTCCAACATTCTCCCCCTAGGATAAGTATTAATTGCAGTTTTGACTCAAGTTTAAAAATCGATTAAGTCACGCTACTATATTGGTACCAAATTTTAAAAATTAAAAACATTTGATCCAAAGGTAATGAAAATCCAACATTCCATCCTGTAAGACTTTTCATACTTAAAAATATTAAATACATGTTTTATGTGTGACATAGGTCCAACATAATCACAAATATCTAATACCTCACTAACATGAATGGAAAAATAGAGTATAGCAAACTAGGATGATACATGTATGATCTAAAATGTATCATCTTCGCTTGTAAGTCTCGATTTCTCCAACTTTATACTAAACTACATCAAAGAAATCATGTTTTCTCTCACCAAATGTTGAACAATATCAGAGAAAACTTATTTTCTCTTACTGAATACTAAACAACATTAGAGAAAACTTTTATGTTGTCCAACTTTATCATGTCCCCTATGTCATGTTAAATTTATGGATATCTATACTAAACTTTATGTGTCAAAATGACATAGGCTCAATGTCAATTTTTATATATGCCTAATGACCTTTAAAATGCTTAAGATCAACACAAATCTTAAGGCTTTCATATGTATTATGAATATACACAAGAATAGTTATTACTGAGGATAAAAAGATGATTATCTATTTTA
>JAOQMP010000208.1:2990911-3007014 GCA_027563575.1 Erythroxylum pedicellare
ATATATCTATTTTATAATTTATAAAATATAATATTTTTAAAATGTTATATTATTATCATTTCTTAATATAATATTGAATTAAAGTAAACAAATCATTCAGTAAAATTATACAACAAAAGCTAATCATTTGTCTACAATAAACACCATAAAGACGACAATTCCAACTATATAATGCAAGAAAACGAATGCACTGATCCGAGCTCATTTTGTCACCTGCTGACAGAGAACGATGAACTCACCACGAAGAAGGTCAAATTTCGAGATCAGGAAAATGAGGAAATGGTTCCCACGGAGGGGATGCATAACCCATCTTTCAAAAAGAAGCTTATGGGATCCAGGACAGAGGAGCTGAGACTGGATTTAAATAAGGAGATGGATGTGGACCTATCCCACAAGGATGGTGTTGTCACTAAGGGAGGAGATTTTCCATCTATGTAGCTCTTAGAACGAGTTAAAGTCGTACTAGATGCCTCTATAGAGCAAACAATGGTTGTTCGATTACTGGGCGGAAAGCTAGGCTTGCAAGGCTTGCTCAATCGCATTAACATGTTGTGGGAACCAATCGAAAAGTATAAGGTGATTGATTTGGAAAATCAATACTTTCTTGTCAAATTTCAATTGTCCAATGATTATAAAAATGTACTACTAGGATGACTATGGCTGGTGCGGGGCACCTATCTCACAGTACAACCTTGGATTCTAGCTTTTTCTACTTCAAATGCTACACTGAAGGTTGTGGTCACATGGGTTAACTTCTTCGGAATGCCCCTACAATATTATCACAAAAGCACGTTAAGAGCCATTAACCAACTAGTGGGAAAAGTCATCCGACTTGACTACAACATTATGGTGGGAGATAGAGGAAAATTTGCACAGTCGAGATTGACTTCACTAAACCATTAATTCCACAAATACTGGTGGATGGGCGTGTACAAAGGGTGGAATACGAAGGCTTATCACGAATTTGCTTCACTTGTGGACACTACGGTCATGTGGATAAAGAGTGTCCAACAGTTACAACTCTAGCTACCATAGAGGCGGAAAATCCAACTAGAACCCCAAACGAAGGAAACCGAGTGTGGGATCAACCAACCACCAATGTAACCAATTTGGGCCCTAGATGCATGTGCCTACTTGAAGATAGAAAAACTACAAGAAACCGGAAATGGGCGGAGTGACGTCAAACTCTAAACTACCACAGAATAAAAAGGAGCTTGTGGGGTCAAGCTCCAAATTTGCTTCATTGGTAACAAATATAGACAATGATGTTTCGGCGCAAGATCTTGAGGAAACCTACATTGAAAATACCCTACCAAAGGAACAATCCATTCTGGAAGGCAGTGTTGAAAGTAAGTAGACCAATTAGACTTGGTTTTACTCCTATCACAGGGTGGTCCCACACACCAAAGCTCAATATTGGAACTACCGCTCGCCAATCTAGGGTATCCCTAACATGGTAAGGCTTGCAGTGCCCAGGACTCAAACCAAACTGCCAGGACCAGTGAAAAATTCTATTGAGATGGAAATGCAGGGACTTGAGTATTTAGTTCATACCATAAAATTGGATCCTCGGAAACACACATCTATTGTCATATGAGAAGTTGCTGAAAAAGCCTACAGGATACTGGACATACTGGTGGATGATTATCCCACTCAGTAGCCTAGATCTGAAGGCAGCATGGAGGGTAATGACAAAACCCCTGATCCACCAAGTAGTATGGGCAAAGGGGTGTTAATAAATCTGAAGGTCAAGAAGGGAACATGACTCAAGAAGATATCCCACCCCAATGGGAAATTGTTGGAACAGTACTTGCCTGCTGATGTTGTTAGTAATATGCTCGAAGCGGCGGATACTAAGGCGATGGTGGTAGTGGGGACGGATAGGGTGAATCCCCAT
Source organism: Erythroxylum pedicellare (assembly GCA_027563575.1). Classification (NCBI taxonomy): domain Eukaryota; kingdom Viridiplantae; phylum Streptophyta; class Magnoliopsida; order Malpighiales; family Erythroxylaceae; genus Erythroxylum; species Erythroxylum pedicellare. Next base: position 2,992,809 of record JAOQMP010000208.1, read on the forward strand.
GGATTTTTCTAAAGCTTCTTATTTTTCTCGATACTGATCCAATGATGGAAAGGATTTTTATTTGGAATTGTTGAGGTGCAAGTAGCAAGCATTTTTTACGATTTTTCTTTAATAAAAGCAAACTTATGATCCAAACATGGTAGTAATTGTGGAACCAAAAATTAGCAGGGAGACAGCTGATGAAGTGATTATCAGTATGGGTTTTACTCGTTCTTATCGTGTGAAGCAACTTCAGTGGCAGAATCTGGATATTATGGAAGGACTTACTGCACACCAACGTGCAGTTTAATTACCCCCAATTCATCCACTTGAGCATAAGAGGTCATTATGACTATTCTTCATATTTTACAGCTGTATATGCAAGTCCCAAGGCATTTAAGATGTAGTGTTTGTGGCCTACTTTGTAGCAGCTGAGTGTGACCGTTGGGAATAAACCATAGTTACTTACAGGCGATTTTAATGTAATTTTACTTGTTGAGGATAGGAAGGGAGGCTTTCATTAGAGAAGTGGACCATGTCAACCCTTTAGACATTTTGTACAAAATAATGTGCTAACTGACTTAGGGTACACAGGACCTAGATATATTTGATCTCGGGAAGGTCTTCTAAAGAGGATCGATTAGGTGTTGGGTAACCACTCATGGCTACACCAATTCCAATTTTGGTCGATCCTCCTTCTCCCTAAATTTCGTTCTGATCATAGACCTGTACTCATAAAACTAAGGGCTCAAGAGTAGGAGAACCCTTAAAAGTTCTTTAGGTTTCTTGCCCCATGGCTAACTCATGACAATTTCAACGATCTAGTTTATGAACATTGGAAATTGCGAACTTATGCATTTCTAGCAACTCGAGAGTTTGCAATGGTGGCATAAGATTGGAACCAGCACGTTTTTGGCATCAAAAAAGAAGACTGGAGGCGAGGCTCTATAGCATCCAAAAGGTGTTGGAAATGTACCATTCCAGGAAACTACAAACGCTCGAAGGACAGCTATTAGAGGAGTATGAGACGATGCTTACTCAAAAGGAAATGTTATGGCAACAATGGGCCCGTTGCGATTGGCTTCAATTTGGAGACAGAAATACATCCTATTTTAATGATAAAACTAAAGCACGGTGACAGAAAAATAGAATTGAAATGTTGAAGATTGATGGTTGAAATTGGTGCATTAATGAGGATTCCTTATGCCAAGTTGCAGTGAACTTCTTCACTAACCTATATACTAAAGGCGAGGGGGCGCTTTTGGAGTATGAAACTCGGGATAAATTTCCACCAATAACCGACAGAGATCTGTGTTAGCTAGAGATTCCAATTACCACAGTTAAAGTAAAGCAAGCTCTGTTTGCAATGGGCCCAATGAAAGCTGTCGGAAGTTATAAGTTTACACCTCTATTTTTCCAAAGTCAATAGGACATTGTAGATGCCTCTCTGGTCAATATAGTGAAAGAGGCGTTTTCAATTAGTATTATACTAGTAGATATGACTTCAACTCTTTTGATTTTTATACTTAAAGTTGCTAGCCCTATGACTTTACATCATTTCCGGCCCGATTAATCTGTGTACTATGTTATATAAGTTGATTATGAAAGTTATCACTAATCGATTGAAGCCACAGCTCCCTACTTTGGTAAGCTCATCCCAAATCAGTTTTATGCATGGCAGACATATAATGGATAACATCATTATTGCCCAAGAAGTCATACATACTTGTAGGTGTCAAAAGGGCATGAAATACATGGCTATCAAAATCGATCTCCACAAGGCTTACGATAGACTTCACTGGGAGTTTATTGAAGATACTTTGGAGGACATAAGTTTCTCATTGTAGTTTATCAACCTTATTCTCAGCTTTATTAACTCTCCAATAATGCAAATCATTTGGAATGGGTCATTTTTTGAAAAGTTTTAGTCTTTGAACGATTTCTGCCAAGGCGATCCTATCTCACCATATCTTTTTTTATTGTGCATGGAACGACTCTCTATGGCCATTGATGAAAAAGTTTGCGCTAAGAAGTGGATTCCTTTAAAAAAAAGTAGAAGTGGACCTTCTATCTCTCATTTATTTTTAATAGACAATCTAATCCTATTTGCTAAGGTTGCCGACGATCAATTGGAGACAATTAACAAAGTGTTGAGGGCTTTCTGCGATAGCTTAGGCTAATTGGTGAGCAAGGATAAGATCACGCTCTTTTACACTAATAGTGTATCTGAGAGGGAAGAAAAAGACCTTAGCCATCAATTGGGATTTAAGCTTGTCAAGGACCTGGGCAGATACCTTGGAGTACTAGTCCTACACCGAAGGATTAGCTAAAGTACATATCAACCCATTAGAGATTGAGTCCATCAGAGGGTCACCAACTGGATAGCGCACAATCTTTCCTTGGTGGGTTGAGCTACTCTAACTCAATTAGTTGCTCTTGCTATTCTTTGCTACATAATGCAAATTACACCCATTAATCCCAACGTTCTCAACTAAATTGAGGGGGTTTGTAGTGGTTTTCTGTGGGGAGCATTTGAAGGAAAGCAAAATCTGAACCTAATAAAGTGGTCCGCTAGTTATCAACCCAAAGAAAGTGACAAGCTTGGACTGAGAAGGATGAAGCAATGTAATGAAGTCTTTATCTTGAAGCTAGCTTGGCAGGTAATTGCTAATCACCAGCTCTCTAGGTGCAAGTTTTAAGAGGAAAATATCTGCAAGAGATGGATGTCACTCTCGGGACAATGCAAGCTGACTACTGCTCTCTACTTTGGAGAGCCATTTGCAAAGTGTGGCCATTTATATACCAAGGCATTCTGCGGGCAATATGCAATAAGGAATCTGTCCGATTTTGGTAGGATGTATGGTTGGGAAATTATAAACTCTCTGCATTGGTTGTGTCCCCTATTATAGAAGCAGAGAAAACTCTATGGGTAAAGGATTATATAGATGACCAAGGAAACTAGAAATGGAATATTCTACAAGTAAGGCTTCTAGTGTCTGTTTGTTTGAAGTTAGCAGCCATGAGACCTCCTTCTTCCCACAATGGGAAGGATATTAGGAATATTTATTGTCAAGTTGGCCTATGAAATGCCATGTAAAATCTAATGGAATCCATTGAACAAAAACAGGAAAATTGTTTGGCATTTCCAGGGACTGCAACGGATTCGAACTTTCCTTTGGCTAACTTTGCATGACAAACTTTTAACCAACTTGGAACGTTGCCGACTGCATATTAGTACTGATACCAATTATGGTACTTGTTTTAGTTAGAGGAATCTTGCATCCACGTACTAAGGGATTGCATAATTGCCCAATCAATATGGACCCCGCTAGTTCGTCTCCACTTATAGCATAATTTTATAATGGAAGAACCCATAACTTGGTTACTGCATAACTTATCCAGATCTCCTACCTTAGGCGGCAAAGTAGAATGGTGCCTAATCTTTAGAATTACATGTTGGTTTCTGTGGAAATGGAGAAATCACCATCTGTTTTCCGCAATCCCACCAAAACCAAGCGTGGACGTGATCATGGCCAGAGTTAAAGTTATTGCAAAGGTTAATGCTATTACTAGAATAACTAACCTACAAGTGGTTTACTGTGCCATCTAGGTTGGGTGGCATGCTCCAGCAGAGAAGTGGTGGAAGCTAAATATCGATGGTGCTTTCAAGGCGACTTGTAGTTTGGCATTGGTTGAAGGATTGATAAGAGGTGCATAGGGGAATTGGTTGGTTGGTTTTGCCTTTCGTATTGGTAGCTGCACTCTTATCACTGGGGGAGCTCTTAAGGGGTTGAAGTTGACTTGGCACTAAGGAGTGAGAAGAGTAATTTTAGAGGTGGATAGTACATGTGTAATCAAGTTGATTATCGAGAGGAATCCTTCCACTCATAGCAACCGGACCTTAGTTACCAATATCAAACAATTATTCAAGAAACCTTGGGAAGTCAAACTTGTCCACACCTATCGAGAAAGCAACTAGGATGATGACTAGTTGGCAAATTTCGCGTTATGTCTCCCATTAGGATATCATGAATTTACTACCCTCCAGAAGGGCTGAGCTCTATCCTTGAGCAAGATAGATTGGGTACATCCTACTTATGAATGCTGTCTTGATAATGTGTTGGGCTTTTTGACACCCTTTTATCCAAAAAAAAAAAAAAAAAGGTAAACAAATCATATATAAAAAATTATCTAAAATGAGACCTAACAAATGAATCAAAACATATTTACGACAATGCCCTTGCCTTCTCTATACCTACTTGCAAAGCCAAGAAGCCGTGCAGCTGTAAACTTGTTGAGCAAAGCAGAAGGCAAAACCCTGACAGGAAGCGAGTTGACCAGGCCTGGATTCTCCAACTTGGTCCCCAATTCCTTGAACTCAGTGGTGTCAACGTGATGCACATCATGTAAGTGCTGCAGGTGCAACATCACGCTGAGAAAACCAGCACTTGACGTTAACACCAGTCGTAGAGAGCATGTATACGAAGAATCCCGCATGCGGAACTGAGCGTGAATCCGTCGCAACGAGCTATGAAACGGCTTCTTTGACAAGAAGCTTGTAGGTTTCCATGTTGTCGTTGACAAGTCTTCGGAGCTCTTATCGAATGCGGTTTCGTTGAGGGGGAGGTCGATGAAATGGGTGCGATCAGTGGAAGAGGCGGTGAGTGATTTAACGTAGGTTGTGAAGCAATCGTGGAATGGCAGCTTCATGATCAAGATGGTGGCGGAGAGACTGCGGTCGTGGTTGATGAGGAGCCGTGCCAACTCCGCCGTCGGTATCAGGTGGCCAATTCCAGGTGAAGGTACGAAGAACAAACAGAAACTCTGCTCTCTATGTAGAAATTATTGCCAGTTATCTGATAAGAACATATTGTGTTGTTCATATACATTAATTGCATTATGAAAACTTTTTCAGAAAGGTAATTTATGAATAAGATAACCTGTTTTCCATGCTTTGACTCTGCATCTTCAATGTATGGGGATTCCATTGTTTCAGAAGATCTGGGCTGGTAGAGTAAGAGAATGAAACTAATTGCTTCAAGCTATGGACTTATAAAGCACCATGTACATTTATGATTCAGTTTAAAGTAACCAAACAAAGAGAAGTATTCTTCGGTTTCAACTTTTAAATGCTGCATCTTTTTCTACCTGCATTTATGATTCAGTTTCATGATAATTGGCTAAATAAATTTAGATTTTAGAGATTCAGGTGAAATCTTCCAAGAGTTTACCTCTGTTCGCTTCTTCAACAGTTTTTTATTACATATCTGCTGCTATAACAAAACACCAATGGAAAGATCCATGAATAAGACCTAGCTATTGGTAATTTATTAAGACATTTACGCACTTTCTGTTTGGATGGAAGGAAAATGTCAGAGAATTTGTAGCTAGTTCAAGCGCTTCAAGCCATGATTCTCCACCATATCTCCAATCAGACGGCTTAAAGAAGAGGAGAAAGATCCACCATCCCTTATTACTTCTCTACTCTTCATACTCATCTCCTTTACCTTCTTCCTCTGTTCACTAACACTAACCATCAAGGACCTTATTGCTCTCTCTATTTCTATAGCGCTGACTAGCGTTTGATTACTGGACTTGAAATCCATCCTGTAATCCATCTTAATTTCTATGGCCAATCCCAACTCAACAACCATATAAAAGGCATTGAACTGTTGCTCTGCATACATTGACCATGCAGCTACTGGAACCCCAAACCATATGCTCTCTAGGATTGAATTCCATCCACAGTGTGACATGAACCCTCCAATTGCTGGGTGGGCCAAGATGTCCATTTGTGGAGCCCACCCCACGATCTTCCCAATATCAGCCGTTCGATCGACGAATCCATCTGGTAAGACTTCTTGAGGATCAGCGTAGTCACTGGGTGCTTCTCTCATGCTCTGTTTTGGGGGTTTGCGTAGAGACCACAAGAATCTATGCCCACTTCGCTCTAGAGCACAAGCAATCTCTTTTGTCTGGTCAGCTCCAAAACATCCCAAGCTCCCAAAACACAGGAATAACACAGATGATCTAGGTTGATGGTCAAGCCATTCCATGATGTCGTGACATTTGCTGCTCACATCAGACCCGACAACATGGCTATTGCTCTTCTGATTTAGGATGGGTCCTACAGGGTAGATAGGGGGCGTCCTGCCATCAGACAGAGAGTTGATTGCATGAGGCTCAAGCTCCGAGAAAGTATTCACTATTATGCCATGCGTTTCTCTGAATCTTCTCCCACTTTCCAGGAAATCCGGGAGTGAATCTTTGATAAGAGCTAGAGGAGGAAAAACCCTGGCGGGTAAAGGGTTCACAAGACTCGGAATTGGCAATTCACGATCAGTACCATTGAATTGAGAAGTGTCCACTTTGTGCTCGTCGTGAAGAACCTGTATATGGAAGCAACAACCAAGAAAAGCTGCACAGGACGTGAAGTAAATATAGGAGGGGATGCATAATTCATTGGCGACGTCAACCATGGATGCACAGAACATGTCAAGAACTAATCCCACAAGCAGAGGCGAGTCCAGGCTAGACTTTTTGAGCATAAAGATAGCATCTTTGACATGGGGTTTTTGTCTTCGAACGAAAGCGAGTGTCATACAGGGATTAGCATTCGAGTTTGGCTCTTCACCTGGTAGGTCGATGAATCTGATACGAGTGAACGTAGTAGTGGAGGCAGAGAGTGAATCGGTGTACTCTTTGACCTGAGACTCGGAGGTGAGCTTCATTACAAGGACTGTTATTGAGAGTCTTTCTTCATGACTGATGAGAAGTTTTGCCATCTCAACCATGGATACAATATGGCCCATACCAGGGCCAGGGACGAATACTAGCTCTATCTTTTCCATCTACAGTAGTCCTGCTACAGTTTATTAGTTTGCTAGTAGGAATCGGATGCCGAAGACGTGAAACAATTTTGCAATACGTAAGAAGATAAAAAGGGAGTTCATTGGACACTAAAACATGTGGTCTTTAGAGCTCTTCCACTCAATGTCTGAAAATGAGGTCAGCAGTCTTAGCAGTCTCTGGTTTAATAAGTAATACGCTCTACTGTCCACTAGTCAAGCTGTTTTTAATGTAAAATTGGAGTTAGTTAAGGAGCCAGCCGATGGAGATTGTGTTCTCTACCCCTTTACTCCAGTTTTATAAACAAATGAAACTTAAGTCTATGCAAAATTTGTTTATATTTTGCGTTTGGTACAGACTACAACATTTTCTAATGGAGTTAGTACAATATCAATGTCGTGTAAGCTCACTTAAGGAACTTTGGTTCCTAATTTTATTATACAGTACATGATGCTTATTCTTCTGCTAAGTGCTAACTAAACTATTTTACTTTATCTTCTGGAGCTTGTCCTTCTGCTAACATCTCCATCTTTACGTGATACATATTCAATATTCAAACAACATTATCTAGTTTAAACAACCAAATCATAGAGGATTATTTCATATCATCGCATACTCCCCCTCAAATTGACGTGTGTTGTTCTTAAACGCCCAACTTGTCAAAGAAAATACAGAACTTTTGTATGCCAAGCCCTTTTGTTGATATGTCTGCTGCAAGCTGTTGAGAGGTGTGAACATAGAATGTGACAATGTTACCTCGTCTAAGCTCATTCTGAACAAAATGACAATTCACCTCTGTACACAAAATATGTGCATGTATCCTTTGTATTTCACCCCTAAAGAGGCTAATAATCCTTGCAACCATTTTAACTCACAGGTGGTAGCAACTAGTGATCGATACTCTACTTCAGCCAAGGAGAGTGATATTGTGTGATGCTTCTTCGTCTTCCATGATATGGGTAATTGCCCCAAGAATACAAAATATCCAGTCAAAGGATAACTACCCCAATCTAAGTTACCACTAGAGCCTAGAGGAAGACCCATTAAGATATCGTACCACCCTTCGAGTTGCTTGCCAATGCTCTTGTCTAGGTGTCCGCATAAATCGAGCCAAAATGAGAATTGCACAACTTTATATTACGGTTAGGTAAATAAGCCTTCCAATCAAACGCTTATATTTCTTAGGTTCTTCAAGAAATGGTCCTTCGGCCGGTGCAAGATGATGATTTGTTTTATGGGAAATGCAGCAGGTTAGACCCAAGTAGGTTTGTTTTCAAAAATTATACCTATTACATACTTCATTTGACACAAAGTATCCCTTGTGGTCCACATTCCACCTTTATCCCAAGGACATATTTCGAGGAACCTAAGTCTTTCATATGAAAGCATTCACCAAAATACTCTTTGAATTCTTTTATGGCTGAAAGCTTTCACCAAGATTCTTTTTGAATTGTTTTATGGCCTCTGAATCATTTCTTACACGAACCAAATCATCCACATATACGAGAACATGCAGACATACGTCTTTTTTTTTTTTTGTATATAAGGGAGAAAACAAATATTACATGCCTAAATGCGGGGACAAAACCCTAACCATATCATCGAGGATATAAGAAGTGCAACTCGAAGGTGGAGGCTGAAGATAAAAAACTCCAATGTCAAAAGGTCTTGCAACATGGGCTAACTAGTCCGCACACAGATTACCCTCCCTGAAAATGTGACTAGATCTGACCTCCCACGGTTTTGCTAAGAGCTCTCGAATGGCCATCCCTAATGAGCTACCACAATAGCTCAAATTACCCGACCCAGATAAAATGTTGATTATCTTCAGAGAATCCACTTCGAATTCTATTCGTTTATAACCCCAATCCCAAGCAAGAGCTAGGCCTGTGTGAACTCCCAAAGTTCAGCAATTAAAGGCAAGCAAGAACCAATATTGTGAACAAAACCTCCTAACCATTCTCCTGATCCATCTCACAATAAACCACTTGCTGTGGCACACCAAGTAGAAAAATTAACCGCCCCATCCATGTTTAACTTTATCCACCTTTCTTAAGGCTAGGTCCAACCTCCATGGCGCTTATTGGCACCACTAATCTCGTTAGTTGCTCAAGATAGCATATACGCAGCCTTTTCTACCTTAGCAACGTAATCTAAAACCATAGAAGAACCAATATTCTCACTAGGCCAAGAGAAACTAGCATCGAACACGGATTTGTTCTTCCAGTACCAAAGAAATCAACATTCGACCCCAAAAATAATGGACCAAGCAAATCCCCATACCTTACTAGAAATACGGAGATTCTTGGTCAGCCATTCTATAACGTCACCATTAAAAAATTATGCATTAACACCGTTGGGACGAAACTGAGTCCAAAATGACTATACTCTGGAACAGTCCTTTATGGCATGCAAACAAGTTTCAGGTAGGCCACAGAAGTTGCACTGTGTATCCTCGATAAGATGTCTTAGAACCCACTGCTGATTTGTTAATAGCTTCTTCTTAGCTAGTAACCATAAATAAAACCTGATCCTTTGAGGACCTAGCCAACGCCACACTAATTCCCAAATTCTGAAGCCCGCACCATCCTGAACCTCCTTAATAAGTTCATAGGTAGATGCAGTAGAGAACTTACCATTTGGGGAAACTCCCCATGTTAATTGGTCTACTCAAACTCCTCTCTTGGTGCTATAATGCTAGCTATATCCATACAAACAGAGAAAGGAAGGAAATGTTGAAAGCTATCCCAATTCTAGACACCCTCGTTCTAACAAAGTCCTTGACCTTTGCGTGAATCATCTCATCAGGAACTGGAGTTAAAGCCACTTGATTCAGCAGACCCCAATCTCCTACCCAATCATCCAGCCAAAAATTTATTTTACAACCATTACCAACCTGCCATTTGGAGCCTGCAAGAACAAAATGTCATGTTGTCGAAATTCCTTTCCATACTACTGATGCGCTATTGCCAGTTAACATCCTAGGAGTATTAGTAGTATCAAAACGGTACTTGGCTCAAAGGATACGAACCCACAAAGCAGAAGAATTCCTCAGCAAGTTCCGACCTAGTTTGGTAAGCATGGTGTCATTATTGGAATGAACTCGCCTAAGGCCAAGACCCCCCAAACTCTTAGATTAACAAACCGAATCCCAGCTTACAAGATTAATCTTCCTTTACCCTTCTTTAGATCCCCAAATAAAATCTTGCATTTGCTTCTCAAGATTATCGCATAACTGTCTAGGGAGTCTAACCGTTTGCATGGTGTATATGGGTAGCGCTGCAAAGACTGATTGAGTAAGAGTGACCCTCCCAGCAAACGACAAGCATCTAGCTCTCCATCCCTCAAGTTTGCGATGAACATTATCAATGATGTACTGATAAGTATTCCTTGTAGATATTTAATGAATTATAGGTATCCCGAGGTATTTCCCAAGATTAGTTGTATGCTGGAACCTTAACATTTGGCTTAATGTGTGGGCTCTAGCTTTAGAGACATTTTTTGAAAAGAAAATTATCATTTTTGCATTACTAACCTTTTGCCCAAAAGCATGACAAAACTTTGCTAACACTTGGGAGACTATTTCCACTTACGTTTCTAAAGATTTAGTAAACAATATAAGATCATCTGCAAAAAATAAGTGAGAAAGACTAGGTCCTCCTCTACTTAAATACATCGGTTTTCAATCCCCTTGCTGAATTGAAAAATTAATAAGATGACCCAATCTTTCCATACACAGAACGAAAAGATAAGGAGACAATGAATCACCTTGTCTAATACCCCTGGATGGAACAAACTACTTCGATAGATCTCCATTCTAACAAACTTGCATTGACACCGAGGATACACATTTCATGATTAATCTGATCAAGTCTTCTGGGAATCCAATTTCCTGTAAGGTATCTTGAATAAAATCCCAACAAAGTTTATCATACGCTTTCTCCAAATCTACTTTAATTGCAATAAAGCTAGTCCTCCCTTTCTTTCTCTTCATCGAATGAATGACTTCCTGGGCAATGATAATAATATCCGTAATTAATCTACCCGGGACGAAACTACATTGGTTAGGAGCCACCAACTGATCCAAGAAGGGTTTCAGACAGTTTACTACAATCTTTGTAATGGTCTTGTATATCACCAAGCATAGACTTATTGGTCAGAATTAAGTGATATGCTTAGGCGACGAAACTTTTGGGAGTAAGACTAGAATCATGTGATTTAGTTGTGACTCCCATGTCTCATGCTGAAATACTTTTTGGACAATCTCTACCACAGATTCACCCACCTAGTCCCATTTTTTTGATAAAGTTAGCACGAAAACCATCAAACCCAGGTGCTTTATTTGGGTGCATATCAAATATTACCCGTTTGACTTCCTCGTGAATAATAGTCCCCCTTAGATTGTGCAAGACATCATTGGGTAGCCTTTGAAACCCACCTGAAATGGGTAACTCACGCTCATTACCAAACTCCTAAAAAAACAGTAGTTTGAAATAATATTTCACTAAGGCACGTAACAAGACCGACTCCGATACAATATTTCCAGCATCGTCCTTTAACCTATCAACTCTTAGCTTCTTCCTCTTTGTCATAATGAGTCGATGGTAATACTTGATATTACGATCTCCTTGTGACATCCAAATACCACAGGATTGTTGGTGTCAAAATAACTCTTCCTCACAAATGACTTGAATAAGATCTCCTATAAGCATCTCTTCCAACTCAACGAGGGATTCAAAGTCTCTTGTCGCTAACTCCCGATGAACGCCATCCAATCTAGCCAAAAGTCTCCTTTTACGGTGAAAAATATTGCCAAATTCAGTTCGATTCTAAAGACTTAATTTCTCAAAGAAAATTGATAGAGATCCATACAATTCCTTCAAATCCGGTTTCTAATTCTCCTCTACAAACAAAGGGAAGTGTTTGTTAGCCAACCACGCAGATTGAAATCGAAAGCTTCTCCTTCTACCAGTCCCAAAAGCACTACAAGAAATCAACAAATTACCGACGGAAAAAATCGACGCTAATTCCAATTATTTCATCGGTATTAATATTTACTGACGGAATTAAACGACGGTCAAAAGCATCATTAATACGGATGTAGGTAACTATAACGACGGAAATGTCATACATCCTTTTGTCGGTAAAATATACCGACGAAATTACAGAAACCGTAGGTAAAATGTCGTAAATATACTGATGGATTAATAGGAATGGTCGGTAAATAAAATGGAAAGTCTACTGATGGTATAATGTATTCCGTTGGTAATATGGAAATACTTTTTCAGCGAATTTCTTATTCCATTGGTAATATTTAAAATATTTTTTTGACGATTTTTTGTAATCTGTCGGTAATTGGAAGTTAGAATTTTTTAAAAATCCCGACATTGAATTTTATTTGATAATCTTATGAAAAATGCATAATTTCAATAGTTGTGAATTATTTGTGCATATTAAATTTATTTGTTTATATGTTTAATTTGTTCAAACAGAAGTTGATTGGTGATATAAAGTTCAAATTTTGTTAATTGATAATAAAAACATTAAAGTGTACATAACATATCTTTGTAATTGAAAGCAAATGTCTATAACAATCCTAATGTCCTGGTGATGGAGGGTGCTTTGAGGTGCTACCCCTTCCCTTTAGCTGCTCCAGCTCCTGTCTCAGTTGAGCTATCTGCTCCATTTGCTCTTGCATCTGAGCCATTTGGTCCATCTTCTTTTGCATGTGAGTTATCCTCTCCATCAATGTATCCATTGTGGCCCGAAGCTTGGTGACTTTCGACAATTGTGCTTGTCTGGTAGACGTTGTTGTACTAGATATGGAGGATTGTGAATAACAAGTATTCGCAAATGAACCTAGCCCGAATATCCATCCATGACGGTCCCTACCACCGACAACATCAAAATATGTCTGAGTCTCATCATTCCTCCTGAGACTGCTGCTGAATGATTTGTTGTATTTGGTCCTATTACGAACCAATGTTTACATTAGTATGAGATTATTCATAATCGTTAAACTAAATGATTATAAAAGAAATAATAATAAGGTATTAAGTTCACATACATTCAGTTTTTTAATACATCGGCTATTGACGAATGTCATACCGTTATGCTTCTTAGTGTGAGTATGCAAAAACAGCTGAGTAAGTGTAGGAAGAATACCCAAAGACTTTTCCTGCATATTTAACCTAAATGTTTAGATGTGAACTATATTTAATAAAAATTTTGGCAGAGTTTTCCCATAATTTTATGATATGTCCCCCTGTTGAACAAATTAAAAAACTCAACACAACCATATATGGCACCAAGCATTTATACCATTACCATTATCTATAATATAGCAAAGTGAAACATGTACAAAATAAGTGTTATGTTTATATACTTACAAGTCTTTGTGTATGCTCGTGGTGGGTTATTGATCCTCTCGTATGTACGGAAAAACTCTTTCCTCCCAGGCCTCCACATCTATTGGTGGAGTTATGCCCTGAGATTGTCATTGCCGCAGGGCTTCTCTAATACTCCTGCCATCGAATCCATATTGTCTCCAAAATATAACGCGGTCGTACATCAGCCTTGTATATCGCACCAATAAAGTCGCGATAATGTATACGAGCTCGCCTTTCTTATAGTCTATATATGATGACGTCGATACCAGAATCTCAGAAAAATTCTTTCTGAAATAAGAAGAAAATTTTTTAAAGTACTATTATGTAATAATATTTATGTAATTAGTGTATATAAATCAATATAAAACAAAACTAAATGTTTTTTATACTTCAAACTCCTGAAAGTAAAATTCCTTTGTTACATGAGAGATATTCTTCCACATATAACTCTCAAGATCAATTCGTTCTTCAAATTTAGAAGTCATATTTCTAGAACACGGTCCAGATGGAACTAACCTAATAGACGAAGTAATTTGATACAATGAAAAATCTGGCAAGCCTATAAGTTACTTAAAAACATATAGTCATTAATGTGATTTCACTTATAAAGTGCCATCAATTGTTATGTACTTTCTCCCATCTGGTCCCTCAGCTTTAGGCCTGTAGATGTCTCTGCATACGATAAAGTGGTATTAGATGACATATGAGTTGAGGATGGGGATAGGGATGGTGTAGCATGTCCTGCAGTTGGTGATGCCTCATCTACAACTGTAGGCCCTAGAGGGGGAGGAGGTGAGTTAGTGGGAGCTGCAGAATGTGATGATCCACCTACATAGTAAGTGCTGCCGAACATGTCTCTAAAGCTGGGCCGCATTACCTCACGTTGTCTCTTTGGTTCCATACTTTTAGCTGAAAATCATTGTTTAATGAATTTTATACTTATATAAGAATTTGAATTCAATATTTGACACAATATATGGAAAAGGAAA
>JAOQMP010000208.1:3058110-3069512 GCA_027563575.1 Erythroxylum pedicellare
ATTTTATTTTTATTTGCTATATATTAATTTTATAGTATTATTATACCAATTAAAATTTTAAATTTTCTTTTCATCGGTTGAATATCTGGTATAGTTTTTAAAACAATGGCGATGCAACAAACCCATCCTTCCTCATTTCAAGTTATCCAAATCATTCTGAAATTTGACTTTCGTATTATGTAAACTAAGAAAATCTTGTGATTATAACTTAATTATTCAATCGAATTTGAAACTCTCCAAAATTTGAACCTAACACATAACTCCATTTGATTGATGAGAAGGGGAGAAACTTTGTCCGGACCTGAAAACCAAACTCTCAAATCCAATTAACCCGACAAAGATTCAAATCCGATACCCCTCCAAATGAATCCCTTAATCCCTCGTATGTCCTCTTCTCTTTCTTCTACCCTATAAAACCCAAAAACAAACCAAAATTCAAAAACTAAAAGAAAAAGAAAAATCCCCAATTCTAGAGAGAGAAAGTAGATAGCGAAAGCTATGGACGGAGCCGGAGCGCAGTACAACCCGCGTACGGTGGAGGAGGTGTTTAAAGACTTCAAAGCTCGCCGCTCTGCGTTGATTAAGGCCCTCACCACTGGTTGCTGCTTCACATTCTCCCTTTTTGTGCTCTTTTGCTTTGTCTTTTTTCTCCCCCCGGTTATATAGGAATCGTGAAAATTTTGGAGAGACACAAAAAGCGTGAACTGTTAGGGTTTAGTTTCAGTTATTTCGTTCGTTGTTCGTTTATTTTTTGATTAAATGCATCGTCATTTCGTGGCTGTTGCAGATGTTGAGGACTTCTATCAACAGTGCGACCCAGGTGAGTTGCGAGAGACTGAGACCTTTTTCGTTATTTTGTTGAAGCTGCGGTCTTTCTCGATTCTTGGGTTTTTTTGTTGTTGCAATTTGATGGTATTTTGAAGGTGGGGGGAAAATTAGGCTAGTGATTGGTTCTAAGCTTTGTGGTAATGATTAGTGCTTAATGGGAATTTGTTGTGTACTTGAATTTTAGAGAAGGAGAACCTGTGCTTGTATGGGTTTCCTACTGAGCAGTGGGAAGTGAATTTACCTGCTGAAGAGGTGCCTCCGGAGTTACCTGAGCCGGCGCTGGGTATTAATTTTGCGAGAGATGGCATGCAGGAAAAGGATTGGTTATCCTTAGTTGCTGTCCATAGTGATGCATGGCTGCTTTCTGTTGCGTTCTATTTTGGTGCCAGATTTGGGTTTGATAAAGCTGACAGGTATCTTTGATTGTTAACGAAAAACCTTGTGCTTTCTGAACATATGCTAGGGTTCTTTTTTATAGCCTCCCGTTAAATTTGTTTAACTTGTTATTCTCTTAGTCATCTCAAATAAACCGTTCTGCTATCTATACTCATTTTGTAGTCATTTTGCAAGTATGTCTTCATTTTACGATGGTGTTAGTGTTATATGCTATATACAAAGCATTATCGCAGTCATGCTCCTCCTGTTTCAGTACACTGATGGTGAAACTATTAACAAACACATAATTGTTTAGTAGGCTAGTGGAAAAAGATGGAAAATTTGAATCCCTTCCGGGTCACAATGAATGTGATTCTGGTGGGACTGTGCTTGAAACATTAAAGTAGACCAAATTATTGATATTCATTTTCATTTCTTGGGAAGTGGCTTTTCTGGACATAACTAGGTTGTATTTGTTTTGTAGCATCTCTGTGAGTTTACGTTATAATGTTTTATGTAACTTGCCACAGGAAACGGCTCTTCAATATGATAAATGATCTTCCAACCATATTCGAAGTCGTGACTGGTAATGCAAAGAAACAAACCAAGGAGAAATCATCACTCATAAATAACAATAGCAACAAATCAAAGTCAAACTCCAAAACGGTAAAAACGATGTTTATATTTTCTTCATGTTGGGGACAATATATAATATAGCTACTGCTTTGTTTTGTTTGCAAGTCCTTTCAGCCTCAGTTGGAGTTACATAGGGTGTGAGAGGAAAGTTTCTTTAACAAGTCTTCATTTCCTCTAGATTGAATGTTATTAACTACTTTTGTTTCTAAAAATTTGGGTGGATAGCAGCGAGAATCTCAGGCGAAATATGTGAAAAACTCACAGCCGAAGTATGAAGACGAGGGCTTGGAGGAGGAAGAGGAAGAGGACGACGAGCATGGGGAAACATTATGCGGTGCATGTGGTGAGAACTATGCATCTGATGAATTCTGGATTTGCTGTGACGTCTGTGAGAAGTGGTTTCATGGAAAGTGTGTTAAGATCACACCAGCTAGAGCAGAGCATATTAAGCAGTACAAATGCCCATCCTGCAGCAATAAGAGGGCTCGGCCTTCGTAATGGTGGAAGGATTGCCGATCCACCCTCCTTGTTGGACTCCGCTGACAGCTTCGTTAATCGGCTTCTGTCGGTTCGCAGATCTATTGTTAGGGCAACATGTTAATGTGTACAATGATTGAGTAGCTTTTAGTTTCCGGGATGGAGTGGTAGTTGTGTGAAGATTTGGTTGAACCAAAAGTATTATAAATTCCAAGTAGATAGGCCAATCGTTTCTCCATATTTTATGATCTCCATTCTCCACTCCCAACTCCAATTCTTCTAAAGGTGGTTTCGGCTAACCCAACCAAAAAGACTTCGGAAAAGAGTAGCCTGAATTAATCAACTCTTTCAACCCTCTTCAGTTTGCTATGATCCGTTTTTGTTTTCTTCTATTTTTATTAAAACAAACACAACATGTATTCTATATTGGATTTAAAAACTTGGGCTTTAAACAGAAAATCAGATTAGCGATTGCTTTTTTTTCTCAATAATGTATCAATACAGCAAATAAATATTTAAATACCTATTCTTGAACTTGCGAGGATGAATAAGGAAGTGTTAATGAATTGAAAAGACCAACAAGTTAAACAATAGTAAAGAAATATTAAATCTAAAAATCGAGTTTTACCCGACTGTAATGAATGAAAACTCACCCACCGGTGTTGATATCATTGAGTGTAATAAGAATTTTTTTTTATAGTAAAAATTATTTTAAAAAATAAATATTTAGTTGTAAAATTTAAAAATATTTTTTAATAAAAGTAATTTTTCAAAACAGCCCTCATTTTACGTTTATATCGTAAACAGCCGCCGCCTTCAACTTTGTTTTCGGTTTTCTCTTCCTTCTTCATCTTTGTCTTTTGCTTTTCCGGATTGATTCTTCAGGTTGTTTTGCAAACCCATCCGATTAATTTTTGATTTGAGTGAGAGTCGGAGGGATAAGTGAATGAAGAAATAAAAATAGAACAGAAAGCTTCTTTGTCTCTCTCATCAGGCCACTAGTCACTAGCATCACCACTCACCCATCGCTGCACCACCAGTAGCCATTCGTAGTAGTCACCCCTACCCTCTTCATCGCGCACCAGCCGGCGTATTATTTCATCAAAGCCTTAAAGTACTCTCTGTCTACTCAAATTTTCTTATGTCTTGTTATTCATATTCATGGGCATGTTTGATTTTTTAGAAAGGAAGTAGGAGTTGTGGTTGACTGGTACATAGGGAATGTTTTGAAAATATGTATGAAAGGTTTGGTGATGTAGCTAATGCACGTAAAGTTTTTGTCGAAATACCCCATAAAGCCCACAGTGTTTGACTTGGTTCACATTGGTTTGGTTCAATCGCTCAATTTCGAGAACTTTTTTTCTTTCTTTCTTTGGCTTGCTTATAGACAGAGACTCAATACTCCAAATAGAATTAAAGGGAATCACAATTTCCCCACCTATTATCCGTTGTGTAACTATAAACCTGAGACACTTTAATGCACCTTCTCATGTTACATTTGGAAAGAAATTTGAAACTTGGCAACATAGATTATGCACGAAGGATTAGTCAGGAATCACTCAATGGTAGTTAGTTAACCTTCCTTAGTTCCCAAATACTGAAGAATCTACAAAACAGAGAATGGGAGGATTAGTAGAGTACATCATCACAAGTTCATAGAGTCTGGACCAAGGATTGCGTATCAGAAACTGCTCCTTTAGCGAGATGTAAGCTCTATTACCAATTGATCTTTTGATTTCTCCGAGCTTTTGATTTTCTTCAAGTCTAAATGCTAAGGAAGGATAGCTTGTCTAGGGTGGAGAGTTTGTTTTGTTGCTATTAGCTAGAGGATTACAGATACCTTAGTAGGTAATTTCTTTTCCCAGATGAGATTTGCCCATAGATGTTTATGAGAGAGTGCTTAAGAATTTTATTCCTAATTAAGAATAAAGATCGAACTTTAGAAATATATTTACTTAAAGATAAAAGCATATTTTAAGAAACAGAGCTTGAGAAATAGATTTTAAATTTATTATTAATTATTTAAGAAAGCACCTACTGAAACCACAACTGTACTTAACTGAAAATTAGTCATTCAGGTTCTTACTAAACAAATGTACAGCTGCCAATAAAAAGCCTGGTTTTGTAGTCCCAAATCCTCTCCACTAGCTGCAGCTGCCACCCTCATAATGCCCACCTCTAGTTCATCAAGTTGGAGAGCCATAGTAATTAACATGCGAAGAGTTTAGGATCGGCTGTAATTTGCATTTTGGATTGACAATTTGTAGCAACAAGTTTGGAGAAGCACCAAAGATCTGGAAAACAAGGACTGTCAAGGAGTATTAGAGGCGTTGAGTTGATTGAAACAAAATATAGTTGATTGAACCCATGTTCCCTTTATTCTTCTTTGGAGTTTCAGATAAATATTTTTAGGAGAAAATTCTTTATCTTTATTGTCATTCTCGTACTGTATTGTGATAACTGATATCTTTTTATTGCTATTATTATACTGGCCTTATGCATATGTGTCCTGAAAGCAGCAATGGATTGCTGATCTTTTTCTTTATAATGCAGTTAACATGGCCAGAAAACAAAGGGACTTTGGGGGAGTAAAGCGTGGTGATGATCAGGTGGCAATTTTGAATCCTGGAAACAAATCAGTGACGTAAATTGTTTAAGATGTCACATTTAGAGAATTTGAATTTCGGCATTATCTCTTTGCTTGTCAATCAAAGGTTTGGAACTAGAACGAGTACTTTACAGAATACATCAAAATTTCTATAACTACCCAATATTGGAGGAAAGGAAACTTATACATCTCTTTACTTCGGCAACAAAAGCCTCTTTCTGGAGTACTAATTATGTTAATTGTTTGGTGCCTTTTTTTTTCAAAATCTTTGTCCCAAATGGTTCAATTGTGTTTATGCAAAAGCATGCCATTAAATACTTCAATGTATATCCAACTCCACAGCATGTACCTTGCTATTATGGCTTGTTTTCCTCTGTATCTGAAACTCTTACGAGTTCTTTCAGCTTATGTTTAAGCTTAGACGTCCTTTTGAGCTTGCTTTAAGAGGTCATTCATTCGTGATCAGTTTTTCAAAGGCTCTCACATTACATGAGGTATTAATAGTATCTCAATTTCCTTTGGTTTGCTTATCAGCTTTTTACTAAAAGATTGTTGTTTCTGATGTCTTTCATTCATCTCTTCTTTCTTGTATCTTGGCTTGGAGTTCCTCTCAGACTACCCTCCCTTTTTGTATGCTTTTATGTCATTCTTGTTATGCTTTTAATACTGAGTTCACAAAACATTTAGTGCTTATTATGCTTTTGTCTATCTATGCCATTCATATCCTTGCTAAATTAATTGTTATATGCAGTAAGAAAATGAAGACGTTAAAGAAAATCATTTAGGCGAGCCACAAAATAACGAGATGAATGATGCGAGGGAACATATTGTAAATCTTCTTGTATTACAATAAAATGTATAATTTATTATTTATTTAACTATTTACTCAATTTGAATATTTATTTTGAGATTATAATATTATTTAACTTTTTTATATGTTTTAATATTTATTTTTGATATTAGTTTTATTTCCTAAAAAAAATAAGACATCTTTTTAAATAATTTCCTACAAGATGGAAGTTAATTTGTCAAATAATTGTAAAATAAATAAAAACCCATTCCATTCATAAAAGATGGTAGTTAAATTATTTCAAATCAAATATAAATATAATATATTGTGCTTTTCATATTGTTTAATATACTTTAATTATTATTTATATGCATAAATAATTTTATTATAAATAAAATATATTTAAAATTAATAAAAGTACTTTTTATTTTTATGTTATCAAACAGTCTATTATATGAAGCTCTTTTAAAAAAGCTGTTTTTTAATTGACGGTCAAACAATCAACTGATTTTTTAGAAAAATTCTACTAAAAAAGATTCTACTGACAAAAACTCTATTAATATAAGCTTATCCAAACAGTCACTAAGGCTACTAGCTTTTCACAACTGCAATTAAAAATAACACACATCTTTCATAGCTTCTTTACTAACGTAACGGTTCATTTCAAATCTTAAGACTAATGAATTAACTATTTTCTTAATATTTTAAATCTGCGTTGCCTAAACAAGAGTAGATTTTGTATTACTAATTAGTCGAGTATACGCAGCATAATTTTTGGTCTGTCAAGGCCCACATCTGCATGGGTTTTTCTTCACGCAATATTATTGATCACATCTTCAATCAAACGGCCCAAGGAACGGTGAGAAGATCCCCCCTCCATCAAAGCTTGCCTGCTCTTTTCACTTATATCTTTCACCTTCCTCCTCACTTCACCATCATGATCCATCACACACCTTATTCCTCTCTCTATAACATCCGCACTCACGATCATGTCCTTTGAAGATGAAGTCATCACGAACTGGTCGCTTCTGTAGTCAACTTTAATCTCCACTCCTAAGCCCAGCTCTTGGACCAATAGGAATGCATTCAACTGTTGCTCTGCGTAGAGAGGTAGTGTTGCTATCGGCACACCAAACCACAAGCTCTCTAACGTTGAGTTCCAACCACAGTGCGACACGAACCCTCCGATTGCTTTGTGGGCCAGAACGACAACTTGTGGGGCCCATCCTATCACTTTCCCAATCCCAGCCGTGCGATCAAGGAAGCCTTCGGGCAACGCTTCTTCGGGATTTGTGTACTCGGTTGGGGTTCCCATTGTACCTTTTGATGTAGGCTTGCGTAGGGACCACAAGAAACGGTGACCGCTACATTCTAAGGCCAACGCGATTTCTTTTACCTGCTCTGTATTGAAGCTCCCCATGCTCCCGAAGCAGAGGAACACTACCGATGATGGAGCCTGATCATCAAGCCATCTCATGACGCAGTCCTGATTAGACGCCCTTTGATCACCTTTTAGGTTCAAAATGGGCCCCACTGGATAGACAGGAGGCGCATTGCTATTCATAGATTCAGTGGTCAAACAGTTGACTGCATAGGATTCCAACTCCATGAATGTGTTTACCATGATACCCTTGGTTTCTCGGAACCTCCTAACTTGTTGAAGCAAAGCAGAAAGCCACTGTTCATTCATGAACGCGGAAGGCAAAACCTTAGCAGGAAGCGGGAGACTTACGGTTGGAACGGACAACTCAACGTCGGAGTTCTCCAACTTGGTTGGGTCTACTTGTTGGTGATCATGAATGTACTGTATATGGAAAAAGAGACCGAGAGAAGCTGCACCTGAAGTGAAGAAAATGTAGGACGGAACTCCGAATTCATTGGCAACATCTATGAATTGGGTACAGAACATGCCAAGAACGAACCCTCCAAGTCGAGGCTCTACGGGGCTTGATTCTGGTTTAATGAGGTTGGAAACAACTTCTCTGACATGGGGTTTTTGGGCTTCGATAAGGGTAGGAATTGGCCTGACGGAGGTGTCACTAGGGTCGAGCTCTATAGCAGGTAGCTCGATGAATCGCAGACGATTAGATATGTTGGTGGTGGCAAGTGACTTGATAAACTCACTAGTTTTAGAGTCGAAAGGCATCTTCATGACGAGGAAAGTGACGGAGACTCTTTCATCGCGGTCAACGAGTACTTTTGCGAACTCCGTCGACGACCCAAGGTGGCCTGCACCGGGTGCAGGGACGAACACCAATTCCACTTTCGTCATTTAGGAATGAAAAAAACAATTTCTTCTGGCCTGTAAGTCCTCTGTTGATGAGCAGTTATACCAAGGATTAACTTTGTATTTAAACAGAACAGAGAATATAAGGAACCTGTGGCTTCTACAAGAGACGTGTAGGTGTGGTTCGCATTGAAGGCTATGTTCTGAAAAATGCCTTATCTTGATGGCCAAGTATTGCAATATATGTGTGATGTCATGGCTTTGCTGGCTAGAGAACTGCTTCACTATAGTAAGGTAAATGATGCGTTACCGAGAAATTTTGGTGCATTCAAACAAGTTTGAATCAGCAAAATTGATCCGGATGAATACGAAAAGATCTTTCAAACTTGAGCTCAAACTGACAAACTTTAAACACAACTTGACAAACTTTAAACAAAATATTTTAATAAACATTAATAAAAATTCATTATACTTATTAAACTAATTAAAATTAATATATATATATATATATTTTTTAATTATTAAAACTAATTTTATTATATAGAATCAGAGTTCATCTTTAGGTTATTTAATTACCAAGGTAACTATCAGTTATGAATTTTAACGACTTGGATTTGATACAGACCTGAAAGTGGCCTATCGGGATCTGAAGGCAGCATTTCCTCCGACATCCAAGCAACATTTGCTATGACTGAGTCTGCTTCTAGGATGCTTGATCATTTCCCAAAGCACTAGGAGCCTGTGAACCATGCCCAATATCTCAGTCAATATGAAAGTCATGATCAAGCTAAGCCAAATGTAACCATATAAACCAGTATGCATAAACACAATTCAACCTTTTATCCTTAGTTACCTTCTGAAATTACATTTTGAGACTTATGGAAACAAGCCAAATTGATGAAACACCAGGTTTCAGCTGTCTGATTGAGAATCTTTTATCTAACAAGGAAAAAGAAATAAAGAGTTTATAAGTAGGCAGTGGCAATCATTAAGGTCTAAGTCTGTATCAGACTGAGATATTATATGTACCACATATATATATAGCAAGGATAAAAAAAAATTTCACAAATATGGAGGAAGAATTGTTCAAACGTTCATACTGCAAATTTTGACACTCATAATGATGCTCCATACATAGCTCAGTGGCAATACACATGGGAGGCAAAAGTAATATAGAATGGTCATGAATGTGGTCAAGCAAACTCGGAAATAATATGAACAGCATAGGTAGGAATTGGTCTGCCAAAAAAAAAAAAGGACTATCAACATGGTCAGCTCAGAATTGTTTGCTTATCCCTGGAACAAGAACTCTCAAAGTGGATATTTTCTTTCCTACGAAACTTCATAAATTCAACTATTACTAGGTTCTGTGTGATCACATGCAGCCTTGATATTCAAAGACCAATTTCACTCACATATTTCCCACCCTTGATATTTTGTGCAATTTTTCGTTTGACTATATTTCAAATTAAATTCGCTGCATTGTCAAACATTTCAGCTTTGACAATATCAGCATCTCTTCAAGTAAATCCAGAGACAAGTAAAGTGAGAGATCTAAAAACAATAATATAGTCATGTCATCTCTCTAACATTCTTTCTAAAATATTTCATTAGGAAATGAACTTGATGCATGTTGAAATATGAAAGAACATGAAATACTTTTGCTAGTCTATATCATAGCTCATCTGTTTTAACAAAAACCAAAAGGGAAAGTACAGCAATAATGTTCTAGGAAAAGAACAATGTACCAAAGCAAATTTAGCATCTCTGGAAGATAAAAAGTAGGCACAGTGACTATAGGAAGGCAAACGAATAACAAGACATCACTTTCCATAAGATCAAAACACATGCCCAAGAATCTATTTCCTGAGTGTCTCAATGATTGATTGTTCGGACTGCATGAATTCAAACTGTATTACTGCATGCAGTGTAGGAAAATGAAATAAAGAGAGTAAAACAAAGAGAGACCGAATTGTAATAATTTCCCTCTTTTGTTATTGCGTTTGTTGTAAGAACGTTAGATACAAAGGTATGCTTGATTCTAGACTATTCGTTACAACAGAATGTATAGCATAAAAATGATTTGTTATCTGCAGCTGGAAGTTTGTTGAGAAGAAGATGCTTCACTGTTAACAGGTATAGAGGAGATTGTGGTGAGCTTGGCAGATGGGCTTGGAGCTAAATGACCTGGCCCATTACAAGACTTTGTATAGGGCTTTACCATCGGAAGTGAATCCCTAATACTCCCACTCAAACGATACCTCGGATTTTGTACGAGGTTGAGTTTGAAAGTTAAATCCCTAAATCAAGCCACAGAGAGCGGTTTGCTGAGCAGATCGGCGATTTAATCGACAGAGGGCACATATCGAACCTCGAGAAGACCATCGGCGATCTTGTCCCATACAAAATGCACGTCAATCTCGATATGCTTTGTGCGAGCGTGGAAGACTGGGTTCTGGGAGAGAGAGCGAGCACCGTTGTTGTCGCACCAGAGAATAGCTGGTCGTGAAGGGGGAAACCCAATTTTGGAGAGAAGAGACGATAACCAAAGGACCTCAGTAGAGAGCTGAGAGAGAGGCCGATACTTGGCCTCGGTGCTCAAACGAGCGACTACAGTCTACTTCTTGGAGCACTAGAAGACAAGATTGCTCCCAAGAAAAACACAACCACCGCTTGTAGATTTGTGGTCATTGGGAGAGCTAGCCCAGTTGGAGTCGCTGAACGCTTGAAGGTCAAGAGACGAGGAGGAGTGGAACAATAACCCTAGATCGGAGGAGCCCTTCAAGTAACGTAACACTCGTTTCAAAGCAGTCCAGTGAGAGGTGAAAGGGTTAGAAAGAAACTGACTGAGCTTGTTTACTATAAAACTAATGTCAGGTCTCGTGTTGCAGAGGTACTGTAGAGCGCCAACCAAGCTGCGATACAAAGAAGGATTTGCAAAAGGAAGGCCATTATGGAAAGAAAGCTTGAGACTTGTGGAGGCTGGAGTGGAACAAGGCTTGCAAAGGGCCATATTAGCCTGAGTGAGTAAATCTTTAATATACCCACTTTGTGATAGATATAGGCCAGTTGAGTTTCTATAAACTTCAAACCCCAAAAAAAATGTAAATTGCCCAGTGTTTTGAGGGAAAACTGTGAATTGAGCTTGTTGATAATGGATTGAATTGCGGATAAATTGTTGATTGTGATGAGAATGTCATCCACGTAGACTAAGAGGATGAGAATTGTACCATTTTGATGAAGGCAGAACATGGATGTGTCATTTTTAGAGTTATAGAAACCCCACTGTAGAAGGGCAGTCTTGAGTTTGCGATACCAGGCTCTTGGAGCCTGTTTTAGGTCATAGAGGGCTTTAGATAGCTTGCACACATGATTAGGAAGATGTGGGTGTTGGAAACCTTGAGGCTGAGTGATGTACACAGTCTCATGAAGCTCACCATTGAGAAATGCGTTGTTGATAT
>JAOQMP010000208.1:3069612-3080369 GCA_027563575.1 Erythroxylum pedicellare
ATCACTTGTGATTTTGGAAATGCTTAATAAATTTTTGGTGATACTTGGAACATGTAACATTTGATGTAAAGACAGTGCTGTGTGTTTATTATTTTGGAATTGAATGTAAGAGGAACCAATATGTGTAATAGGGAGAGAATTTCCGTTACCTACTGTAAGATGATCATTACTAGCATAATCTGAGCTAATGGAAAGGTTGTTTAGGTCAACAGTGACATGATTTGTGACTCCAGAATCTACACACCAGGTAGAAGTACTAGGTTGTTTAGAACTGGTGTTTGATTGATGAGCTAGGAAAGTTTGAGGTGAGCCATTGTGTGATGAATGTTGCCCATTGTTTTGAGTTTGAGACTGATTCTTCCATTGCTGATTTCCATTCCAGGAGTGATCAAAACGTTTGTAACAGCGGAGAGCATCATGACTAGGCTTTTGGCACAATTGACAGTAGAGTCG
Source organism: Erythroxylum pedicellare (assembly GCA_027563575.1). Taxonomy (NCBI): domain Eukaryota; kingdom Viridiplantae; phylum Streptophyta; class Magnoliopsida; order Malpighiales; family Erythroxylaceae; genus Erythroxylum; species Erythroxylum pedicellare. Next base: position 3,070,066 of record JAOQMP010000208.1, read on the forward strand.
GTTTGCACCATGCCATCGACCTCCTCTGCCTCGACCTCCTCTTCCTCTAAAGATATGATGATTTCCTTGATTGCGGTTTTATGGCTGATTTCTGTTAAATGAAGCAAAATTTGCTAAAGGGGGAAAACATTGATAGTTTGAGAAGCTGCATTTAATTGTTCAAGTCTAGTTTCATGCATCATTAGACTATATTGCACCTCCTGTAGAGTTGAATTCTTTATTGTGTGGGTTAAAAGAACCACTATTAAATCATATTCATGCCCCAAACCATTTAAGGCACTGAGAATTAATTCATGATCAAGCACAACATGTCCTGCAACCATAAGAGAGTCTCCCATTATTTTTATCTTCTGAATATAATCTGAAATAGTTTGAGAACCTTTTTGAATGGTTGATAGTTGCTGTTTTAGCTGCAGAACTCAAACCATTGATGTCTGGGCATATAAACTTTCAAATATTTTCTAACATTCGAGAGAAGATGTAGATTGATTTACCTGATCAATCACATCCTCACCTATTGTGGAGAGTAACCAGCAGAGAAGTAATTGATCTGATCTGCGCCACAGTCGATAGACAGGATTTGTCACAAGTTGAGGAGCTTCTGTGGAGGATGAACCAGTTTCTGTGATAAACTGTGGTGGTGGAGAAATTTCAGAAGAAATGTAGTCTTCTAGTTCAAGAGCTCTAATTGCTGCTAGCACTTGTGCTCTCCAGTTGATGAAGTTATTTCTGTCTAACTTTTTGGTAAATTGAAGTTTAGTGTTTTTGCCAAGGCTGAAAAGTCTAACAGAGGTGTGCTGCTAGACTGCCGAGTATGGGTAGAGGTAGAAGATGAAGATTCATGAGCCATTTTGACGTTAGTCAATGATGTAGCTCTGATACCATGTAGGAAAATGAAATAAAGAGAGTAAAACAAAGAGAGACCAAATTGTAATAATTTCCCTTTTTTGTTATTGCGTTTGCTGTAAGAACATTATATACAAAGGTATGCTTGATTCTAGACTATTCGTTACAACAGAATGTACAGCATAAAAATGATTTGTTATCTGCAGCTGGAAGTTTGTTGAGAGGAAGATGCTCCACTGTTAACAGGTGTAGAGGAGATTGTGGTGAGCTTGGCAGATGGGCTTGGAGCTAAATGACCTGGCCCATTGCAAGACTCTGTACAGGGCTTTACCATCGGAAGTGAATCCCTAATATGCAGAACGTTCAATACCCGAGAGGAAGGATTGCTGATCAGAGAAAGTGCATGCAATAAGAAAGAGATATTCTGCAAACAATAATTCATTGAAACAAAAATTGCTAGAATGTAAAGGCTCATCTATTTAAAGGTACTGACCTCAATGATTTGACTAAATAACCACTAGGGTACTGATGGCTGGTCCGACGAGCCAAAACTGACACCTGACACCATCTTAATATCAGGCATGAAAAGCATCCCATAGTTTGATCCGCTTCAAATATATTGCTAAGTTGCTCCAGAAACCCAACCAAGAAATCTCAACAAAATTTCCAATGTCATATAGTTATCAACCATGATGGCGAAACTATAAACATGAAGCAGCATTTGCAAGCATATATTCAATCTTTTTCCATCATCTATCAAACAACAATTCCACCTAAGATCCAAGCAAGTAAGATATATCCCTCATGCTCCATGGATTAAGACAAGAATCATGATGAGTATCTTTCATTTCCTGAGTCAATTGTTTCAACATTTTATATATTTGATCACACTGAGGATGGTCTTGATCTTTCGAGACAAAACGGGTGATTTGACCTCCAATATTAATCCAACTACTGCCAGCCTCCTTTTGCAGACCTTTTTCCCTCATCTCATTCCTCACTTTATCAACATCTTTCCAACTTCCTTCCTCAGCATATATATTGGAGAGCAAAACTTGATACCCTGCCAAGCTGTCTGCTGAATCTAATTCAAGCAACTTCTTTGCAACTTCTTCTCCTAATTCAGTATACCCATGAAGTCTGCAAGCCCCAAGCACTGAACCCCAGATTTCCAACACATTCCCATCTTCACCCAATTGGTTAACAAACTCGTACGCTTCCACAACCCTCCCAGCCTTCCCTAACATGTCTGCAACGCAACAATAGTGTTGAATCAATGGTCGAATACCAAACTCTCTCTTCATTGACTGAAATATTTTGAGACCTTCATCAACCAAACCTGCATAACTGCAAGCTGACAAGACTGCAACAAAGGTAACAGTGTCAGGTTTGATGTCAGACTTCTTCATTGAGTGAAACAAAGAGCGGGCTTTCTCACCCATCCCATTTTGACCATAACCCAGTATCATAGTTGTATATGTAACAGAATTTTTCTCTGTGGCTGACATGAATACACTTTCAGCATTATTGATTGCACCCAATTTAGAGTACATGTCAACAAGGGCAGTGTTTACAAAGATACTTTCAGTCAACAAATAACGAAAGGAAACTCCGTGGATCTGCTTCCCCAAGTCTATATCTCCTGCTAAATTACAAGCTGGAAGAATGGATGCTAAAGTCACAGCATTAGGCATAATCTTTTGTTCAATCATCTTTCTTATGGTAAAAAATGCTTCTTCAGTAAGCCCATGACGTGTGTACCCAACAATCATGGCATTCCAGATGGCTTGATCCCTACAGTTCACAGAGCTCTTTGCAAAAATCAGTTCTGAGGTCCTAATAAGACCAGATTTAGCATACATGTCTATCAAATAACTGTCCATGCCTTCAAAACTTATGCCCTGCCTAAAAAGATAAGCATGTGACTGCTTTGCAACATTCTGGTTTTTAAGATTAGATGCTGCAGAAAGTAGGGCAGTTACAGTCACGGAATCAGGCTTAATCTTTTGCTTCTGCATTTCATATGCAAGCATCAAGGCTTCCTCATCAAAACCATTCTGTACAAAAGCAGAGATTATGGTGTTCCATGAGACAATATCTCTTTCCTGCATCTTTTCGAAAACATTGAATGACGAGTGAACATCACCGGACCTTGAGTACATGACCATGATCGCATTCATTATTAATACTGGTAATACTTTTAGAGTCTTGATCACACAGGCATGGAGTTGTTGTGCGAATTTTAAACAATGTAAGTGAGAAGCTGCTGTTAAGGCTAAAAGAAAGGTTACATCATCAAGAACAGTGTGTTCTGTTTCCTTAGCTTGAAGAAAAACATCAACGGCCTCAAGGGGACAATTATTTTGGATGTACGCGCCAATCATAGTGTTCCAGACCTCGGCATTCATCTCCAGAGAACAATCAAAAACTTTTCTGGCAGAATCAACGCAACCAAGTTCTGCATACAAGGATATGGTGGAGCTCACAGCAAACATGTCATTTGCATATTCATTACCCAATTTAATAAGCATTCCATAAAGAACATTCGCATTCTCATAATCTCCAATACCTGACAAAGCAGGAAAAACATTAACAAAACTAACGACAGTCGGTTTAATTCCCATTTTCATCATCAGCCTAAATTGCCTGACAGCATTGACATGCCTTTTAGTCTTCACATACCAAGAAACCATAGTATTCCAAGCAATAACGTCTCTCTTTCGCATAGCGCCAAAAACTTTACGCACAACATCATACTTGGAGAAATCAAAAGCGTTCAAACAAGCCATCTGACTTAAGCAAGTAGAGTACATATTCAAAAGAGAATTATACACAATTCTACTAGGGTATGACAAACCCCGAACAAAATGGCAATGAATGGCTTTACCAATCATGTACTCGCGCGTGTCAGCACATGCCTTTAGTACAGAAGAGTATGTGTAGGAATCGCATTTGATAGGAGGAGACGAATTCTTAAGTCGGGAGTAGAATAAAAGAGCTTCAAGGGGCATATTGTTGCAGATAAAGCCAATGATGATAGTGTTCCAGAGAACGGTCGTTGGCCGGGGTATTGAGTCAAACAGTTGGCGCGCAAGGTGAGGTTGACCCTCTTGGCAGAGTCTGCTAAGGCGAGAACGGATTGAAGGGGTTTTGAGGGTGGGTTCTGGGGGTGGTGAGAGAGTAAACAGAGAGGGGTTCTGTTGGTGGTTGAGGTTGCCGGAAGGGTCGATATGCGGTGGGGGTGTGGGAAGAAGAGAAGAAAATATGGAAGCCATATGGATGAGCTGACAGAGCTGTGCTTTCGGCCCCCTACCCCATCCTATCCGTTATTGTAGTTAAAAGCTCCGTTCACAGTTTTGTCCGTTAATATGTTTTAAGCAACAAAATTAGGAATGGCAAAAATTGACAAATTACCGTCAAATTGAGTTTTAGATTGAAATTAATTAGTTTGGAAAGCTCTTCCTTGAATGCTTTACATGGTTATTTAAAATGATCTATACTTAAAACGTCTCTCACCATTTTTATCTCCCAAAGTTTTGTATCCTTTTAAATTAAAATATTTGTACCTTTTTATGCTATATCTATGAAGAATCATTGACATTAGTCTGTAAATACGCGACTCTATAGTGTGCAAGTTCGATAAAAATATCATGTTGCTAGTCATTGTCACCTTAGCAATAAGATTAACCTCACAATCTTAAAACCAAAGAGTATGACTCTTAATAACGCATGTCTTTAATTCAGCTACAACAGTCAAATTCTATAATTTTAGCACATAATTTTAGCCTTGAAATCTTCTACTGTGTAATTATATTTCCATGTTTATACTTTCATCACTTACATAAATAGCTATACAATTCTCTTATAAAAACACACAAAAAAACAATTATCTTCTTCATCTATATTTCATGGTATCAGAGCCCACAATCTAGCCTTCTTCTACCCACCCTTTCCCAAACTCTTCCAACAATTACATAGCTCCTATCTTCACAACCTCAAACTACATCACTTCTAGACATTCTGTCCTACATACATTTTTTTCAGGTATCACTAAACCTATTTTCCCATCACCAGACTCCACAGCAACTCCATTAACAAATACCTTCTACAACTTCACTTCATAAACCTCCAACACAGTTACCACACAGAAGAATCCCAACCTATGCCAATGGCCACCCAACAAACAGAACAAGCACTAAACTTAACACCAACCCAAACCTTCCATTTTTAGAACATTACAAATTTCATAACTACGATGTTAGATTACTCCAATTACCTTGTTTGGAGCAATCAAATTTGGACAATATTACATATCTGCAACTTACTAGGGCACATCGACGGCATGCTAGCTCCACCATTATTACCAATCACTACATCGCCAACATCCTCTTTAACTGGGACAAACACGATGAATTGGTTTACTGTGTGCTAACCGCTATCCTGTCCCTAGTGGTATCCTCTCTGGCCCTTGTGTGTACTACTACCTACCAAATGTGGACCCGATTGGATACTCGTTTTTTTTACGTTAGACGACAGCTTAATGCTCTTTCCTTCGTCGCCAATTGCACACCACCAAGAAAGGTAATGCCTCCATCTCTGAATATCTCACCATTCTGTCCTCAATAACATAGGATCTTACCGCAATAGGAGCTTCGGTCCTGGATGAAGACCTGGTCGTCCTCGCCCTCAATGGTTTACCAGCCGACTATGAAGATTTTATCATTGCCATAGAGAATTGCGAGGTCTAACCTTCCTCCAAGCCAAGCTTCTCCTTCATAAGTAGAGGCTATCGCTGTATCATTCACTAGCTCTACCAAACCTTGGCGTTGCCTTTGCAGCTGCAAGCACCACATGCAATGTCCATGGATGAGGAGGAGAAGGAGTCACCAAAACCGACCTTCTTACCCTAATCACCTAGCCTTCCCCAAATCAACCCACCACCTAGGCTTTAGGCCACCAACCCATCTATTTGTAGCTCACACAAATCACTCAAGCCCTTCAGCCCATGTCCCTTATCTATCCTTCCTTTCCAGCCCAATCCACCAACTCCTTCCTCTATCAAACCCACCAGCCCCACTTCAACTCCTATTTAGTCCAATCCAAACCATTTCCCTTAGCCTACCATCAATCTTTTCGGCCAAACCCTAATACAAAATCAAACTACACACATATACCTCTCTTTTGTCAAATTTGCTACAAAATAGGACACATTGCTGCTTAGTGTTGCTTTAGATATTCCAACTCTAGAAACACCCAACCATATCCTAACGTAAACACATTTCATAGTGCATTCTCTGTTATGAACATCAATGATTACCCAAATACTTCTAATCTCACTACTAGCACTATCATTGAATGACTTCCTAACATTGGTGCTTCCACTCATATGACGCCTAACCTACAACTCCTAGACAATGTTGAGCCCTATAGTGGAACAAATCAAGTACTTGTTGGTAATGTCAAAGCCCTTTCTATCACTTCCACTGGCACCTGAACACTCACCCACCATCGGAAATCTCTTTACCTTAATCATGTTTTGCTTGTTCCATAAATAACTACTAATCTTCTATTTGTTGGTCAATTTGTCACTGATAATTTATGCTCCATCGAGTTTAACCCCTTTAGTTATATTGTGAAGGATCTCCAAACCGAGACAGGTAACATCCAGGAAATCTCTACCCAATGAGGATATCTAGCACCTTCCACAATCCAATTGCTCTTACTGCTCAAACGGTGCCTTCTGCAATCTAGCATCAACGATTTGGTCATCCTTGTCATACCACGATCTCTAGTTTGTTTCGAAGTCTCTCTAATAAACCTTATGTAATAAAACCTTGTACCTCATGTCTTCAAGGTAAAAGTACTAGACTTCCTTTTTCCTCATCATCCCGTAAATCAAATGCTTTATTACAACTCATTCACTATGATATCTAAAGACCATCCCTAACTTTATCTCTCTCTCTGTATCCATACTTTATTATTTTTATTGATGATTATAGTCATTTCACATGGATATACCCATTAACCCATAAATCACAAGCTCCTGATCAATTTCGTCATTTCAAAACCACCACTGAAAAATTACTATCTACCACAATCAAGGAATTACAAACTAATGATGCACCTGAACTCATCAAAGGCCCCCTTGCTCATTATACATCCAGTAATGGCATAACTAACTACATTTCCTGTCCTCACACACCCTAACAAAATGGTGTTGCTGAATACAAAATTAGGCACATCACGGAAACAGGTCTTACCTTACTTCCCCATGCCGATCTTCTAAAAATATTCTGGTTTGAAGCCTTTTCAACAGTTGTCTATCTAATCAATCTTCTCCCTACACTAGTGCTCCTCCATAAAACATGTAACATCCCATTACCTGTGGGAAGGTTAAAATAGTAAATATGAGTGATCAAAGAGAGCTTAGAAAAGCATTTTTTTATGCTCATACATAATATGTCATACATATACACATAAATAGTGGATTTTTCTACACATGAAAATAATTATACATGCATTCATGAATAATTCTAGGTATAATAAGATTGAGTTGTAATTTTTGGAAATTTAGTGAATTTTGAATTTAATTATTTTGAAAATATTATTGGTTAGTAGAATTGTGAGATTTGTGAATATTGAAGAATTTAGGAATAAATTTTGAAAAATTATAGAAAATAGGAAAAGCAAATTAAAAGAAGATTTGGAGATAGTTGGATTATAAAGATGAGAGTTTAAGAGAGTTAGGTTTAAAAGAAACTAAGTTAGAGCTTAAGTATTAGGAAAGTGACAAGTGTTACTTAGTTAAGTTGCTTTTATAATTTATTAGAAGTAAGTCTGAGTTATCCGAGAGCTAAAAAGGGGTTTGTTATTTTCCTAAGTTCTTTCCTTGTTATCACTTTCTTCAAATTTTCTTCAAACGCACAGAGTTTTCTATCAAAATCCTTCAGAGGGATTTCTTTGTTTTTCCTCATCCTACAACTCTAACACCACTGCTATTTATTCTTCCACCCTAAGAAAAACTAGAAGTTGGTCATTTTGCACAGTAAATACGTGAGTTTTGCATGGAGTTAGGGCTTGAAGATAGTTGAAGCTTTTGGAGTTTTCAATAAGTAAGTAGTAAATAAATTCTTTAGAATTGTGGATTCATGAAATAATTTGATGAATTATTGCTAGTTGCATATATATATTCATGAACACTGTGGTTGAGATGAAAATTTTGGTTATAGTGTTATTTAGTTTTGATGGATTATCTTGCACAGTGAAGAACAGAGCACATATCACCTTTCCATATCTATTTTTTTACACTAATCCTATACACTATTTGATTGTTATTTCAACTCCAAAAAACCATTTCTACAATATGAGATCACTAAAAATCCATCAAAACTAAATAACACTATAACCAAATTTTCAATATGAACTTCGGTGAATTTACTATACTAATCTAAATAGATTTTGACAAAGTTGTCCAGCTACCCAACATTCAGGCGATCCTAACCTTGAGCCAGATCTAGTGTATCATAAGGGATTTGCCTTTTTTATTGATTCCTACGGATTAGATCAAAACATAAAAGTTGTAGCTTATCCTTTTAGCTTTCTAATGGTATAAAGTATGTAATTTTTAGACATTTGAGTTAGGAGATATGGCCTTTATAATTTTGTAATGTTGCATAGGAGGGACATTGGGGATAGTTACATCATTATGAAATTTTGACCCTTATAGAGGCAAAAATTATTTTTGAGGTCTTCATGGAAGTTGTAGGTCTAGAAATCATCTTCGAAACGGTCTTTGAATGACCTTAATATGATATTTGTAATGAAATTTATGCCTTTTTTACCAAACAAGTCTGAAAAAGAAGAGACGTCGCGATCGTGACTTCGCAGCCACGCTCGTAAGTTATGCACGATTGTAACCCACAGGTCCCCCCTCCCCAAAGCTGAACATATTTCACTATTTTGTCATAACTTTGTCATCTGACCTTCAAATGATCTGATTTTTGAAGCATTGGGTTCATAATACATTACTCTATCTCTCCATAAAAATTATAGCTTTTGGTTTTGACTTAAAAAAGATTGATCGAATCAAAGTAAGGGTATCGGTTGGAAGAGCATGAACTGAATATTTTACTGAACATGTTCTAGTATTTTGATGATATCTTGATCTGTAGGATTTCAAATAAGATGAATTTTAATTTGGAGTAAACTAGAGATATAGGCCTACAAATTTTATTAAGAAGTCAAATTTTTATTCTTTCTCTAAGATATTGAATTTATGGATGGAAGTAGTATATAGCATACTGTTTTTGAATATGAATAGCCCAAAAATTTTTGTGGCATATCTTCCAAATTACTGAACCAAATTGAGTGATTTTGGTGTCAATGAAAAGATAAGTCATAGAGGAGCACTTTTATACAAGAGAGTGTGACCAAATTACATTAGTTTCATTTTCTAATTGAATGTGAACAGTAGAATTGAAAGTGTGACTTGGAAAAATCTGAAGTGAGTCAATGAGAAAGGAATAGAGATTTTAATGGTTTAGTGAGGCATAAACCTAAGTATAGATTATACTTAGATGAGTTTTGATATAAGAATGATTTTGTGATGAAATTAAAGGAAAGATACCCGGGATTGTCATTGAGCATGCATTATACATTACACATATACATGTGTGAAAAACTGAATGTTTATTCGATTGTGCAATTAATAATGTGTGTACAATATGTGTTTTGCATAATGATGATACAGGATAGAACGTTTCCATCTAGACGATTCCAAATCATGGAAGCTAATGCTAATCTGAAGCGTACTGTGAGTAGACCTAGATTTGTTTGTTTTGTGTGAATTTCGGTATTGATTGACTACTGAATGTCTATATGAATGTTATTGAATGTGTTGGTTTCCGGATAGGAGGCCCGATGATTGTGATGCTTGGTTAAGATATTGAAGTGTTGCTTTTATGTGAATGAGATGAACTAAGTGTACATAATTTGATGATAAATGTGTTTTGAATGAGCATTTGCATGTAATTGAAAATGTGATTCTCAACTTAATGTTGAATGCCGGACTAAGGTCCAATGATATGGGAATGTGATTGAATGGGATCATGCAAATGTGATTGATGCATTTCATTTCATGAATGCATGAAACATAATGGAGTTATGACCAGAGTAGTGATCGATCAGAGCTTAAAGCTCAACGAGTGAAAATGAGCTTCAAGCTCAAAAGTGAATCAGACCCTCAGGCTCAATGTTTAATGAGTCCTGTATCCCCCAAGTAGATAAGGGACAGTTATCAATAAGCCCTATATGGGATAGTTTAGGCACTCGGTTACAACAAAGTAACAAAGAGAAAGTAAGTCTCATGCACACTACATATGAATAATATGAATGATTAAATGGTTATGAGTGCAAAACTGTGAAATGTGGTGAATGTGATTGTGTGTTATGTGACTGGG
>JAOQMP010000208.1:3122511-3134290 GCA_027563575.1 Erythroxylum pedicellare
TTTTGAATTATGTTCCACAAGAATTGTACAAAGTGTATGTTTATGATTTGGTAATGAAATGACTTTATGATTGCAAGAGTTTTGTTCTGTAATGGGCCCAAGTGATTACTGAAACTCTGATGAGTTCAATAATTATTGTAATTTTTGTGACTGAAATTGTTTATAAATAAGTTGGATTAAAATTGGTTATTGATTTTCCACATATATTACATTTTTCAAACAATTTGCAATGAGTTTTAACCAATGACTGTTTTATCCTACCGCTCTTGTGGACTTCATACTTAGATATTACTCAGGATGTTAGGTACATGTCCTGTGAGAGTGGGGTGTTAAAAGGAAGCTAAAAGGTGATCAAAAAATCTATATGGGAGAGAATGTTTCAACTTCCTTTAAAAAATACTTTCCAAATGCTAAGACCTTAAGTATGTTCGCTATCCTTGTAAGATAGGTAATGTTAGGATTGAAAAGGAATTGTCGGAATTAAAAGTTCAATTAATGTCATGGTTATTTCTATTTATAAATATTTGATTATCATATCATTGGAAGAAATAAGTGTGATTATAAAAGTTGCTAATTGATCCATTGCATGTCTTTAAGGAGTTTTAGAGGATATATTAGTTTAAGTCAATGAATTTGTTTCCTTACTGATTTAATGCTTGATATGGAAGAAGATAATTCTTCAATGTCAAACCATTTTTTCTAAGAAATCCATTTATTAAAACATCTAAAACTAAAATTAATATTGATAAATGAACACTTGAATATGGAATTTGATGAAAATTATCATATTTTACTTATTTTTGTATAATGTTTATATATTTTATATATTTTTTATTATTTTCATTTTTAAATTACTTTAGAATTAATCGTTGTACTTTACATGTTTGTAATTGATGTTTCTAAAGAATGTATTTATAAGGGAAATCAAAGAGAAATTACAATATTGGCTAGACAAGAGCATATACTAGTCAATGTCATTATCGAAGTAAATAAGACTAAATAAGGAGTTGAATATGTCTTAGCACACAATTATGTGCTAGTTAGTGTTATTCTTTAAAACTCAATTTTGAAGACACGGCTACATATATAAGCATATGAGAGGTTATGTTACATAACACCAAAGAAGTAGTAATATATGATTAAGGACAGGGGTTTATTATTGTTTATTCCTTTCTTTAAAAATTCAATTAAAGAAGTAGGAAAGAACAAGCCCTAGAACATGAAATGTTAGTGCTTGTATTCACCTTTGAAAAAGAAAGTAAAGTGTAATGTTGTGCTTCAGACCATGTTTACAATAGAGTGGCTTATTTAAAGAGCACAAAAAGCTAAGGTTTAATGGCTTTTGTTTATTTCAAAGTTAGAAGATTAGTTTTAGGTTTAGAGGGGAGATAGAAACCCTATAACAATATTTAGCAACTATTGTCAAGGAAGAAAGAGAGTGAAAAATAGTCCCAATAGAATAAGGTATATTGGGACATCAAGATCACATATGAAATTCATTCTCTTTTAATATCTTTTTTTTGTTTATGATTCTGACTTTAAAGATGATGTGTGGCTAAATGCCTTAATGTTGTTTTTTATTAAGTATTAATTTGTTTCTTAAGAATCGTTTTATTTATATATCTTTGTTATTATTAAAGTTAATTTAATTAAAAGCTAGCAATTAGATCATATCATAACTTCTATATAAATAAGTTAAGAGAACCTGTGTATGAGTGGATTAGAGAATAGATATTAAGAGTTTCATGGGGTACAAGAGATAGTCTTACATAAACTTTTATGAAATTTTAAAGATCTTAATACATTCTGGGGGATTTTTAATTAGATAAAGATATCAATTAATCAACTTACAAATAAGTAGGTATAACTCGAGAGAGGATAATTCATTAACTTTGGAAATTTTTCATGATCTATTTTAGAAAACCTTATGAATTTAATGAATTGTGAGTATTTCTTATCTAGATGTTTATTAATAATTGAATTTTTTCTTAATTATTTGCTTTGTTATATCTCTAATAACTTTTTACTTTACTTAGGTATAATTTTAAAATTAAAATTAATTTTTTAAAATTAAAGATAATAGTAGGAGAGTGTACTGAATATCTTTATTGGTCCCTTGTAAGATTGACACTATTCATTGTTATATTACTATATAATGAAAAGCTTACTTTTTTAGAGTTGTACGGTAATATGGTTGTAGAGACAATTATATAAACTTTCAATAACAAATTCATAACAATTTTGTGGTGCCACTATCGAGGAAGCTAGTATTGTTTAAGAAACTATAAAAAAATTAACTTTATTGTTTGATTTATGTATTTTTAATTAAATTTTGGTTCTTATTTTTGGAAAAAAATTATTAAATTCATAAAACTAGCTCAAAGAGCTACTATAAGATATAACCTAAGTTCTAAAACATCAGAAGGTGTTAAACTTGAAAGACTTCTTAAATAATAGCATCCTATAAGGATAATAATGGACAATTATAGTAGTTCCTAAGTAAAGAGTAAAAACTTAAAATATGCTACAACTTCCATTAATTAATGAGCTCTGGACTTATGGATTTGGGGATGTCGCTAGTAATTGTTGTTGTTCTTATCCTCTCTGTTAGTCTTTGTATAACAGTTTTAGCACTAGATTCCTTACTATTTAAGATTCTTTGATTTCTTTTAATCCATAACTTATAAACTACTACTCTAAAAGATAGCTTGAACATCTTAAGATTCTCTTTAACTTGGTATTGGAGATTGGCAACCCAGAAAATGACATTAGACCAAAGGAAGCAGTTGCAGTGGAGTTTATTAAGCTCGATGACGATTATAAAGCATAGAGAAAAAGTTATAAGTAAAGAATAAATGGTTAAAGTCCTCATTATCAACATGACATAGCACACATATACAATCCACTTTGGTAGTTTAAGAGCATACTTAGTTTAATTCTTGTATATTATGTACCTAGTTTATCTTAATTTCAGGTGTGATAACTGGCATATGAAAAGGAATAGAACATTTGAATTTATTGAAGAAAAACCCAAAAATTAAGAAAACACTTCATCGAATGCTCATAGAATTGAATAAATCAATAGCCTAAAATTCATACCTTAATATAATAGAAGAAGAGAATAAAATCACACTAGAATATGTGGCATAGTTCATAGGGATGAGATCTAGTATCTTTAGACTAACAATTGATGTAAACTAGTTAGAGATCAAACTAAACATCATCCAAATGTTATAATAATTTATAAATTTGATGAGTTGAAGGATGAAGATCTCAATGTGTAGATATTCAATTTTCTAAAGATATACATCACATTAAAGTTTAATAGAGCAACCAAAGATGCCATAAGGTTAACTAATTTCCATTAAAAGATCAAGCCCAATAGTGATTGCATGTCATTGCCTATGACCTCAATCATTAGTTAGGACAAATTAGCAGAGAAATTGTTAGCTAAGTTTTCTTTCACTAGTTAGAACTACAAAGTTGAGAGACAACATCTTTTCCTATTGGCACTATGAAATTGAAACACTTGATGAAACATTTAAGAAATATAAAGATATATTGAGAAGGTACCCATAGCTTAGTTTACCTAATTTGTTATAATTTTAGACATTCGAAAATTTCTGAACTATGTAATAAAACAAATTTTTTGATCTAGTACCTAGGGAAACCTTGTATAATGAAGATAGAGAATAAAGACAAAAGGTATATTAAATGAATGTAGAAGGCTACGCAGCTTTCATTATTACGCCACTATACAGATAAGGACAAGTTGTTTATAGTAAATTAAGGATCTTTTGACACGTATACAACAACCTATAAAGAGTAATCTACACGTAACCTGTCAAATTGGTTACAATAATATATTATAATAAATAGAGCTGCTTATTATAGCAGCATGCCTATCATTCATCATCAGCACATCATATATCACCCATTCTCATCTTCATTATTCTGCTCAAGTTTGTCTCTGAAGCAAGTAAATTTGGAGTGAGATGAAGACTTTGTAAAACCATTAGCTATTTGCTCAAGAGAAGGTACATATGAGACTATGAATTGTTTAGGTAAAACTTGATCTCACAGAAAGTGGACATCAATCTCTATATGCTTTAATCTAACATGAAAGACTGGATTTGATGTCAGTGCACCTATGCTCAAGTTGTCACACCAAATTATGGGAGATCTTTTCAAAGGGAACTGTATTTCTTGCATGAGAGACCTTATCCAAGCGATTTTAGTAGCCACATCGGCCAGAGCTCAATTCTCTGACTCCATGCTTGATCGTGACACTACTCTTTGCTTCCTGAATGACCACGAGATCAACATTTCACTAAGATATAAACAATACCCAACTATGAATTTGCTATTATCAGTACTAGTAGCCCAATCCACATCCAAAAAACCATTGATGTCAAGAAACTTGGATAACCTGATGTGCAATCTAAGATTTTTGGTTCCTTTCAGATATCTTAGTACTTGTTTGACTCCTTGCCAATGTTGATTTGTAGGTGAAGACATGAATGGATAAACTTATTCACTGAATATGAAATATCCAATCTTGAGTTAGTTATTGAAGTCCTTCAATTGCTTTTCTAAATTGAGAAGCATCATGCATAGGTTTTCCATCTGCAGCTGACAAGAATCTTTCGATGACCATTGTAGTAGGACAAGGTTTAGCATCTTGCATTTTGAATTTCTGTAAGAGATCCATGATGTACTTAACCTAATTATCCAACTTGACAAACTAGCTTATTAAATTGACCTCCTCAGCCATGACCTCTTCCTCTGGCACAAGATGACTTAGGTGAGGAACCTCTCCACCCTCCAGGATCTTAGTTAGTAAGAAATGGTCATAAATCTAGTTTTTGAGCAGCATTGACAGTGGGAGACCCAATCTGTAGGCTATTGAGTGCGTTAAGTTGCTCAAGACGACTCTCAAAAGTAAGCAAAGAAGCTTGCAAGTCAATCCACGTTAGATTTAGTTTTTCAATTAATTGAACCATAATAGCATTGTAATCGGAATCTAATCCTACTATAACTTGAGTACATAAATCAGAAATGGGAATAGAGTTCCCAACAAGTGTTAAGTTATTCGAGTTGGATTTCATTTTGTTAGATATTCATCTGTTTTTGTGGATCTTTCCGAGTCTGTTGAAATTCGTCTTTGAGCATAGTGATCCACGAGCGTGTATGTACACCAAACAAGTTCTTGGTATTGCTCCAAATCTCATAAGATGTTGGTAGTGAAGAAATTGAGCTGTTATATATGTTATCATAGAGTTGTATAGCCAGCCAAGCAAAAGTTGGTCAGTGGTGACCTATCCTTCAAATTTTGGGTTAACCTTTCCTGCGTCAGCGGTATGATATTGAGCTAGGCACGCTCTAGTGCCATCGATATAGCCTTCTAGTTTATTGCCACGGATTGTTGGTAGGATCATTGCTTTCCATAGTCGATAGTTGCTTCCATCCAACTTGACAGAGCACTGGTTGAGTCCACTAATGAGTGGTACTAGCTTATGAGCATTAACACTAATAGGGAGCTAAGTGCCATGGCGCGAGATGGAGAGCTCTAATACCAAAATAGAGAATAAAGACAAAAGGTATATTAAATGAATGCAAAAGGCTACATAGCTTTCATTATTACACCACTATACATATAAGGACAAGTTGGTTACATTAAATCAACCTATAAAGAGTAATCTCCATGTAACCTGTCAAATTGGTCACACTATATATATGCAAAGCTGTTTATTATAGCTGGATGCATAACATTCATCATCAGGACAATATATATCACCCATTCTAGTCTTCATTATTCTGCTCAACTAATAAAACTATAAAAGCTACACTACAATTAGGAATGACAAAAAGTCTAACCTGCAGCTAAAACTCAACATGTCCAATCGAATTTGAATGAATTTCATGTCAAATTTGAACTTTTTTTTAAATTTTAACCATCGAGTCTTGAGCCACCTGAAACTTGATCCATTGCATGTTTTAGTGCCTGTTTGGTTTAGCTTATGGAGGATGAATAAGCATTTTTTTCCACGGCAAAAGCTGTTTTTAAAAAAACTGAGCGTTTGGCTGTAAAATCCAAAAATATTTTTTTTCATAGAAATAACTTTTCTGGAAGCTAAAATATAGCTTTTTGAGAAGCTTAAATTTGAAGCTTTTCAAAAAAGTACTTTTTCAGGTAGATTTTTCAGATCAATCAATGAACCTATTTTTAGTCCCTTTTACTTTTATGTTTTACACATAATTCTCACAACATCCACAAACACATTTTTACATTTATTTTGAGATTTATATAATATTATTTGACTTTTTATGTTTTAATATTATTTTTATATGAGTTTTACTTATATTATAATCCATATAAAAGATTTTGTTAGATATATTTTTATTTATGTTTTATATGGTTTAAAATTATATAACAATTAATATATTGTGCTTTGTATATTGTTTAATATATTTTAAATAATATTTATATGCATAAATAATTTTTATTACAAACTAAAATATAATTAAAATTAAAAATACTTTTATTTTTATGTTGCCAAACAGTTTATTGTATGAAGCTCTTTCAAAAAAGCTCTTTTTTAAATGACAGTCAAACAGTCAACTGACTTCTTAGAAAAGCTCTTATCAGAAAAACTCAACTGATATAAGGCCATCCAAATATGTGCTTATTTACCTATAGCACATGTATACATTTCAAAGGAGTATACAATTGCTTTCATGATTTATTATTGATATGAAAAAAACACAACTTTTATCTAATAAATAAAGATTAGTCACGTTATGTAGCACAAATCGAAAGAATAATCACGCGCACAATTACAAAAGCATTGAAAATAAAGAAAACGTCACAAAGATTTAACGAGATTTGGCCAATGATGCCTACTTTCTCGGGTAAGAGCAGAAAAAGTATTTTCATTGTGAAAAAACGATACAGATAGATCCCTTTTACAACCAAGTTTTTATTTTCTTATTGAAACAAATTCATACCGGGGGGTGAAGCCCTCTGTACCCCCCTCGAAATCAATTTTGGGCTCCGGGCTTGGGCTGCCTTTCACTTCCAATGCAGATTTCTATTTTTATCTATTTCGGGTTGCACCGCAAGTTTATTAGATCAGGTCAATATTCGGATCCACCACAATTTCAAGATAGAATAACAAAACGTTATAATATGACAGCAGCTTAAGTTAACTAAGCGATCGTGGTTCATTTCTAATAGCAAATAGGAACTTAAACTAAAACATTTAGCTACAAATCACAACCTTCTGAGACTATAAATTATTATATCCACCTGCCCTTCTTTTCCCCCTCAATTTCTAGTCATGGCAAGCCAAGTCAATGCGATTTCACCAAATGTCAAAAGCATATTTGAGAAGAATTCAATTTCTGCAATAAAATAGGTCGAAAAGCTACTTTTGACCCAAAAAGTAGAACTAAACGTATTCTTGTTTGAGAAGTGACTGTTGGATCAGTGCAAGCAAATATTTTTCTATTGCACGATAATGGAAAATGGAGGACTACTTTCTACTCGTCTACAGTATTACGGCAGTATTAAAAGATCCATAGTAACTTAGTATGCTCAATCATACTAATTACTATAGATGTTTTAATAGTCGAAGTGGTAACTAATGCTGTATATGTGAATCATAATTGCCCCTGGCTCTAAAGTCTATAGAGGCACCTAAACTCACGCATCAATGATTCTGTTAGGAAAAAAAAATGTTGAAGAAGTTTCATTCCAAACAGAAGATGGTTAAAAAGATGCTGAGACTATAAATTATTATATCCACCTGCCATTCCTTCCCCCCTTAATTTCTAGTCATGGCAAGCCAAGTCATTGCGATTTCACCAAATGTCGAAAGCTTATTTATGAAAACCACAAATTCTGCGATAAAATAGGTCGAAAAGCTACTTTTGACCCAAAAATTAGAACTAAACGTAAACTTGTTTGAGTAGTGATTGTGGGATTAGTCTAACCAAATCTTTTTCAATTGCACGATCCATACTGTAAAATGGAGAACTATTTTCTACTCATCTACAGTAGCAGGGCGGTTTTGTTCTTCCTGTGGATAGGTGGAGGGGTTTTGCTACTAAGACACCAATCTTACAAAAGTTAACTGTGTTTTAACATTATTTTCGAGTATAATTAGTGTGGTACTGTATTCAGAGCCGTTCCTTAAATTAGGAGGCCATGTATTTCTCTTTAAAATATTATGTACTTTACATAATATGATCTGAATATTACATTTTAGAGGCGATCTGATTAGAGTAAGTCTTTTTATACGAGAACATTAATATGACTACACAAGCATTTTAATGTTTTTTTTCTTAAAATTTAAATAAATTTTGTTGTTATTTATGATATTACATTATACTTCAACGTTTTCATAAAAATACCAGTAGCCATCTAAACTATAACAATGTTAGACTTTTATTAATTATTAATATTTGGATCATCAATTTAACTTATGTCACAATTGAATAATTTAGATTTACTAAATGCTAACGTGATCTTAAAATTAATTTTTTAAATATTAATATAAAATGTAATTTTTAAAATCCAAGATCTTATAGAAGGTCCAAGATTGTTACTATTTTAGCACTTTTATATCTTATTCATAATGCCTTAAGTACTATTTAAATAATGTTATTATGTAAAGCGGTGCCATAAATAATAATAAAAATATACTCAGACTCTGTGAAATGTTAATATACAAATCTCACTTTGAATTTTGCATAAAATAGATGATATGTTAGTTTGAACTTTATTAATAAAAAGGATAATATAAGGATAATACGATGACATAAGATTTCAACCACTCTTGCTATTTTAGTTTTAGTGAAATGGATACTAGCTTTTGATTATTCTTGATTTTAATTTCAGTGAATTGATCTTTTGATTATCCTTATTTCATTGCGTGAGTGAAATATGCAGTAACAAGCTCTATCTGATAATCTACAATTCAGCTTTTTAGATGATGGTAAAGTTTTAAATTGTGGATTTTTAATCATATCCCTGAGAAATATGGATATTAATGAAATAAAGGAAATGACAAAGTCTCCGTTTCTCTTATTCATTAGGGTATAGCAAACGGCATTACATTTCATCACAGAGTGTAATCAACCAAAGACAAATTGATTCGCAGTTCGCAGTTCGTAGTTCGTACAAATATAAGACTTCAAAATCAATCAGTCTGATTTAGTTCATGGATGATAGGATTTCATACAAATATAAGACCTCTACATCAATCAGTATGATCTAGTTCATGGATGACCGGTACTGGGTCCAGAAGGTGTTTCTGGGATGCGACGTTGCCGTTTTGGTTTAGAATCGACAAAGCGATGTCCATGTGGAAGGAGGCGTCTGTAGTCAAGATTCTTGGGATAAACAACTTGTTTCTCCGAACTACTGACGCTTAGTATCACTGAAAATATTAGGAGAAGAGCAAGATATCGAGTTGCAGCTGAATTTCCCATCAAATGCTTTATCCTGAAAACAATGTAAATGTAAGTGAGGCCTGCTTGAACACGCATGATTAACTAAGAGTGATAAAGTAGGCTGAGATGATTCGGCAAACTCACCGTTAGGCTTGCACCTAAGAGAAGTAATATCTCAGGAGGAGGAAAAAGAGGTAAAGCTTGGTGGAATGCGCTCTGAAATTATAGCGATGGCCTCTTTTTATAATTGCCCGAGGTTAATCTAATGAGACACTAGAAACTGAAGATGAATATAACGTGCAAAGTGATGTCAATTAAACAAAAGACGTCAATTTATGTACACGGTCTTAAGAAGCAGACCAATTCTGAAGTCCTTAACTCCAGAAAGCAATTCAAGTTTTGAATCACTTTCTGCCATGTCTCATCCTCTATGTAATTATAAATTTCTTAACTTAATCTGGATAGAAACTTAAAACTGTCACATTAATACATTAAAATACGTTACATATATTGGAATAATTAAGCATATAGAGTAAAATCGTAGTTCAATTAAGATTACAAGAAATATAACTCACAAAATATTATCATGCGTAAAAAAGATTTATAATATAAACATTCTCTAACTATACTTATAAATAATTTATAACTTAGAATCTATAAGATTGAAATCTTCACAAGATCAACTGAATACTTAAATTATTTTCTAATACATGAAATAAGAAAATGGATAGCCATTTACAGGCAAATCAGTCTAACTATAATCACAAATTTTAATTTACTATATTACCATAAATTATAATATTTACTTCTACACCACAAGGTATATATTTTTATTAAATATTTTATAAATAGTACCTATATTCTTTTAATATGAATAATATTTAAATATTGTGAATAATATAATGATCTTTCGCTTGAAGATTTGATTGAGAACCAATCAATCTACATACCACCTTATCATTATCTTGTTGTTTACACTTATGTCAAGTTACGTAAGGATTGACATTAAAAAATTGTTATTATTAACAGCTTTTATTATAAAGTGCCATATTGCCTTTGATATGAATTTTATGCATATTCTATAGTTTCTTCTTCCACTTTCTCATGAACAAAGTGAAATTGAATCCATATGTGATAGGTTTTTAAATAAATATTGGATTCATTGCTAGATGCAAGGCATTATGAATATCACAAAATAATAAAACCTTTTGTTATTTGTCCCTGAGTTCTTCCAACACTAATTTTAACTATATCAATTCTTTACTAACTTGTGTAGCTGCTAGATATTTAACTTCTGTTATTGATGTATCCACAACTAATTGTAGCTTCGAAATGTTCACAAAACCCCACCAACAAGCATGAACATATATCTTGTAGTGGATTTCCTTTATCAAGATCACTTTATATTAGAGTCAATATATCCTTTTATAATAAAGTTTAATTCCATATTGTAATTTAATATAATAGGTCCCTTTAATGTATCTTCACAA
This sequence comes from Erythroxylum pedicellare, assembly GCA_027563575.1. NCBI lineage: Eukaryota > Viridiplantae > Streptophyta > Magnoliopsida > Malpighiales > Erythroxylaceae > Erythroxylum > Erythroxylum pedicellare. The sequence continues at coordinate 3,133,458 of JAOQMP010000208.1, forward strand.
CATTTCAATGCTTTCTACCGTGAAGCAACCGACTACTCCTACTCCTACTGTTTATGTAATGTTAGTCTTGTATAAATCATGGTAAATATTAAACTTTCTACTGTAGAGAAATGCAGTACTCGAGACATTTCCGTCTTCTTATCTTCGTTGCTAGGGCTTATAGTAGAGAATAGCTTGAATTTGATAAGAGAAAGAGTATTTATTAGCTTATAATTTTACATATTGAAATATAACAAAATCTTCTTTAGGTAGTTTTTCTGAAAAAGCTAAATCTTTCTGTTATTTTTATTTCAATTGATTTGTATTCCTAAAATTCCATTTGCCAGTCCCAAGTCCTTTATTTCAAATTTCTTGCCAATTTTACATTTGATTATTTAATACAATCTTTATCGGGACCAACAAATAACATGTCGCCCACTTACAACAATAAGGTAATAAAATCAATGTAACCAAACCTCTTAAATTTTGCATAAAGGTCTCTATTGAGTCTACTATATCTAAGGCTTATAATAAAATAATAAAATGTGTTATTTCAGTATCTCGACGTGTATGCTCAAATCTGTATAAAGATTTATTCAACTTGAAAACTAAGTTCTCTTTTCTTTTTTCTTCAAAACCTTTTGGCTGGAGCACGTAATTTTTTTCTTCAAGATTTCCATTAAGAAAAGTGGTTTACACATCTAGATGTTCTAAATGTAAGTAAAATATAATACATTTCTATGACTATTCTAATTGCAAATTCTTCTTTAAGCCCTCCACTTGTCATAAGTCCTGGATGGTATAAATTATAACATCATACATCTTCAACATAATGGGTCTAAGACCAATAACTT
>JAOQMP010000208.1:3162103-3182058 GCA_027563575.1 Erythroxylum pedicellare
TATAATCCTATAAGTGGCAAGGTTATCATTAGCAGAGATGTAATGTTTGATGAAGCAGCAAGTTGGAACTTTAGCACTGCCAATGAGAGTTCAAAATCTCAGTTACCTACTGATGATATTAGTGATCAAGCACCTACAACACTATCCATCTCCTCTCTACCAGAAAACTCTCCAACAGCAAGAACTAGTCCAACAAGTAGCCAAAATTCCAGCCCATCCAGTAGCAACAATTCCACTCCAACAAGTACTTCTTCCAATGAGACTCCACCAAGGGGCAAGTTCCGATCACTTAGAGAGATCTATGAAAATTGTTCTTTTGCTCTATATGTCACAGAACCCACAACCTTTGAGGAAGTAGCTCAATCAGAAAATTGGCGTGATGCAATGATGGCAGAAATGTTAACTTTTAAGAAGAACAAGACATAGGATTTGGTGGATCTTCCTGATTACAAGGAACCCATAGGACTTAAATGGGTGTTCAAGATCAAGTATAATGCAGATGGGAGTACAAAGAAATTCAAAGCAAGGCTTGTAGTTAAAGAGTATGCACAACATCAAGGCATTAACTATGATGAAACTTTCTCACCTGTTGCTCATTTTGAAACAGTGAGAACTTTGCTATCGTTAGCTACTAAGCTCGGCTGGCTCGTGTACCAGTTTGATGTAAAAAGCAAGCGCCACGAGCTTGGTACAACAAGATTGATATATACTTCTTGGATAATGGGTTTGAAAGAAGTGAAAGTGAGCCCACACTTTATGTGAAAAGGCAAGGTATGAATGATTTTCTTGTGGCTTGCATTTATGTTGATGATATGATTTATATGGGATCATGTGAAAGTTTGATTGCTGATTTTAAGTCAAGTGTGATGAAGGAATTTGAAATGTCAGATTTGGGAATTTTGAATACTTTCTTGGCCTTTAAGTGAAACAAGGTGAAGATGGGATCTTTGTTTCACAAAGAAAGTATGCAAAGGATCTTTTGTTTAGATTTGGTATGCATAATTGCAAAGTGGTTGCTACTCCCATGAATGTGAATGAGAAACTGCAGCTTGAGGAGGGCACAAAGGCTATTGATCTAAGTTACTACAGAAGGTTGATTGGAGGCCTAAACTACTTGACACACATGCGTCCTGATATCATGTTTGCTGTTAGTGTGTTGTCCAAGTATATGCACTATCCTACATTGCAACATTTAGGTGCTCCCAAAAGGGTTCTACGCTATATTGCAGGGACTTTTGATTTCGGGATTTGGTATTCTAAGCATGCAGATTTTAGGCTCGTTGGATACACTGACAGTGACTGGGCAGGATGTATAGATGACAGAAAAAGTACTTCCAGTAATGTTTTTAGCTTGGGCTCAAGAGCAATTTCGTGGAGTTCAAAGAAGCAAGATGTGGTAGCATGGTCGTCATCGGAAGCTGAATATGTTGCTGTAACTTCAGCAGCTTGTCAAGCACTTTGGTTGCGGAGCTTACTGGTTGATGTTCATTGTAAGCAAGAAGGTGCACCAAAAATATTTTGCGACAACAAGGCAACAATAGCAATGACAAAGAATCTAGCTTTTCACAGCAGGACAAAGCATATTGACAGTCACTATCATTTTATCCGTAATTTGACAGCAAAAGGTAAGATCGAGTTGAAGTTTTGCAACACCGATGATCAAGTTGCTGATATCCTTACAACGACACTTCCTCAAGCAAAGCATGATTATTTCCGACAGAAACTTGGAGTCTGTATTTTTAAATCAAGGGGGTGTGTTGAATAGTGATTTAGAAATTATTGTTAGTTGTTTCTATTGTTTAGGGGCGTGTTATATGCAGTTGAGTATTTTTAGGAGTCAAGTTATTTAGCTTAGTCAAAATAACAGTAGTCTTAGTGGTGTGTTAGTGGGTCACGTTTCCTTATTTGTTGCTTCTGTTAGTTGAGTCTAGTCCTTATTTAAATGATGTACTTGGCCTTTGTTTGATAATTGAAAAATGCAGTAGGCTTTTACTTTGCATCAACACCTTTTTCCAACTACTATATTTTATTCTTTGCTTTATTTTCCCTAACAATTGTGGTATCAGAGCCACTATAGTGGAAAAGACAAGAGGCAAAGTGCTTTTTCACTTGTTTGGTTCGGTCATTTAGGATTGGAAGGAAAGGGAAACTAAGAGAGAGAAAAGGTGAGGCAAACACTTGAGAGGCCAACAAAAATTACAGAGTGAATTTCGAAGAGGACTTTGCAGACCCAAATTGAGAGCAACACCATGGCTATTAATGATGCTTCCGCAACAGTGCAGTAAGCAATTCCCATTTTCAATGGAGATAAATATGATTTTTGGAGCATAAAAATGAAAACTTTGTTCAAGTCTCAAGAACTCTGGGACTTGGTAGAAAATGGGTATGATGAAACAGATACAAATGATCAGAGGCTACGAGAGAACAAAAAGAAAGATTCAAAGGCCTTGTTCTTCATTTAGCAGGCAATGCATGAGTCAGTTTTTTGCAGAATTGTAGTTGTAAAAACTTCCAAGGAAGCTTGGGAGACTTTGAAGAAGGAATTTCAAGGATTAGCTAAGGTAATGACTATCAAACTCCAGTCCCTTAGATGTGAATTTGAAAATTTGAGGATGAAGAAGGGTGATACTGTTCAGGATTACTTATCTAAAGTAGCTACCTTTGTCAACCAAATGAAAGCTTATGGTGACAAACTTAGTGATGAAACTGTTGTGTCCAAGGTTCTTAGAAGCCTTACGGATAGATTTAACCATGTTGTTGCTTCCATTGAGGAATCCCATAATCTTTCCACATATGGCTTTGATGAATTGATGAGTTCATTACAAGCCCACGAGGATAGACTTAATGCCTTAGAAGAAATGTTGAGGAAAAAGCATTTCAAATGACAGAGGAGTCATCTTTCATAGGGAGGTCAGAAAATTTAGGAACTAGAGGACATGTTGGCAGAGGTGGTTTCCAAGGTCGAGGTCATGGCAAAGGTCGAGGTCCATATGGTGGTGATCATCGACAGATTAAGAGTGGCATTGAATGTTATTACTGAAAAAAATTTGGGCACAAGGAAGCTGATTATTGGGCGAAGCAGAGGGATGAGCAAAATCAAACAAATTTCACAGAGAAGCCAGAAGAAGAAAACAACCTGTTCATGGTTCACTCCCTTGCAGATGCAGTATCCAATGATGTCCATAGACAGCAGTTGCTCTAATCACATGAATGGCCTGAGGTAGTTGTTCAAGCAACTTGATGAATCACAAAAGCCCGAGGTTCGGCTCAGAGATGACAAGCTCATGAAAGTTGAAGGGAAAGGTACTATTGTCATCCGAACTTCTAATGGAAATATAAAGCTTCTTTATGATGTGCAATATGTTCCCTCTTTAGCCCATAATTTGTTAAGTATGGGGCAATTGATGTCTAGTGAATATTCGAGTATGTTTGATGATGATGCATGAAGCATTCGTGACAAGAAGTCAGGGTTGAAAATTGTTAATGTTAGGATGACTCAAAATAGAATGTTTCCATTAGAAGTTTCTGAGGATAAAAATTGTGGTTTAGTTGCTAATGGAAGTACTGAGGTGAGTTTGTCGCACTTGTGGTATGGTCATTTGAACATTAAGGGGTTGCAGTTGTTGGGTCGTAAGGATATGGTTTTTTGTTTACCTAAGATTGATACTCTTAGTTTCTGTGAAGGATGTGTTTATGGAAAGCATAAGAGAAGTTCCTTTCCAGTAGGCAAGTCATGGCGAGCTAGTACTTGCTTAGAGTTGGTGCATGCTGATTTGTGTGGTCCCATGAGCGTTAAGTCACTAGGTGGGAGTCACTATTTTCTACTCTTTACAGATGATTATTCTCGAATGAGCTGGGTATATTTTTTGAAATTCAAGTCTGAATCATTTGCGAGTTTGAAGCAGTTTAAGGTATTTGTTGAGAAGTAAAGTGGCTGCCAGATCAAGACTCTACGAACAGATCACGATGGTGAGTTTGTATCAAATGACTTCAACACCTTTTCCGAGGAGAATGGCATTCACAGGGAACTCACAACCTCATATACACCAGAGCAGAATGGTGTTGTCGAACAGAAAAATCGCACTGTTGTGGAAAGGGGAGAAGCATGTTGCAAGAAAAGGGTATACCAAAGTGTTTTTGGGCTGAAGCTATAGCTGCTGCTGTGTATTTGCTGAACATCTCACCCACTAAGGCGGTCCTTAATCAAACACCATATGAAGCATGGAGAGGTAACAAGCCTAAGGTAAGCCACTTACGTGTCTTTGGTTGTATAGCTTATGCTTTGGTGCCTTCTCAAGCTCGTAAAAAGCTTGATGAAAAATCTGAAAAATGTGTATTTATCGGCTATAGCACTCAATCCAAAGCTTATAAGTTATATAATCCTATAAGTGGTAAGGTTATCATTAGCAGAGATGTAATGATTGATGAAGCAGCAAGTTGGAACTTTAGCACTGTCAATGAGAGTTCAAAATCTTAGTTACCTACTGATGATATTAGTGGTCAAGCACCTATAGAACTACCCATCTCCTCTCCACCAGAAAACTCTCCAACAGCAAGCACTAGTCCAGCAAATAGCCAAAATTTCAGCCTATCCAGTAGCAATAATTCCATTCTAACAAGTACTTCTTCCAGTAAGACTCCACCAAGGGGCAAGTTCCGATCACTGAGAGAGATCTATGAAAATTGTTCTTTTTCTCTATACGTCATAGAACCCACAACCTTTGAGGAAGCAGCTCAATTAGAAAATTGGTTTGATGCAATGATGGCAGAGATGTTAACTATTGAGAAGAACAAGACATGGGATTTGGTGGATCTTCCTGATCACAAAGAACCCATAGGACTCAAATGGGTGTTCAAGATCAAGTATGATGCAGATGGAAGTACAAAGAGATTCAAAGTAGGGCTTGTAGCTAAGGGGTATGCATAATATTAAGGCATTGACTATGATGAAACTTTCTCACCTATTGCTCGTTTTGAAACAATGAGAACTTTGCTATCGTTGGCCGCTAAACTCAGCTGGCTCATGTACCAGTTTGTTGTAAAATCTGCATTCCTCAACGGGGAACTAGAGAAGGAGGTTATGTTTCTCAACCTGATGGCTTTATTGTTAGTGGTAATGAGAGCAAAGTATACAAGATCAAAAAGGCTCTTTATGGGCTAAAGCAAGCACCACGGACTTGGTACAACAAGATTGATACATACTTCTTAGATAATGGGTTTGAAAGAATTGAAAGTGAGCCCACGCCTTATGTAAAAAGGCAAGGTACGAATGATTTTCTTGTAGTTTGCATTTATATTGATGATATGATTTATATGGGATCATGTGAAAGTTTGATTGATGATTTTAAGTCAAGTGCGATGAAGGAATTTGAAATGTCAGATTTGGGAATTTTACAATACTTTCTTGGCCTTGAAATGAAACAAGGTGAAGATGGGATCTTTGTTTCACAAAAAAAGTATGCAATGGATCTTTTGTTTAGATTTGGTATGCATAATTGCAAAGTGGTTGCTACTCCCATGAATGTGAATGAGAAACTGCCGCTTGAGGATGGCATAAAGGCTGCTGATCCAAGTTACTACAGAAGGTTGATTGGAGGCCTAAACTACTTGACACACACGCGTCCTGATGTCATGTTTGCTGTTAGTGTGTTGTCCAGGTATATGCATTATCCTATAGTGCAACATTTAGGTGTTGCCAAAAGGGTTCTACGCTACATTGCAGGGACTTCTGATTTCGGGATTTGGTAGTCTAAGCATGCAGATTTTAGGCTCATTGGATACACTGACAGTGACTGGGCAGGATGTATAGATGACAAAAAAAGTACTTCCGGTAATGTTTTAACTTGGGCTCAAGAGCAATCTCTTGGAGTTCAAAGAAACAAGATGAGGTAGCATTGTCGTCATCGGGAAGCAGAATATGTTGCTATAACTTTAGCAGCTTGTCAAGCACTTTGGTTGCGGAGATTACTGGTTAATGTTCATTACAACAAGGCAATAATAGCAATGACAAAAAATCCAGCTTTTCACAGCAAGACAAAGCACATTGACATTCGCTATCATTTTATCCGTAATTTGACAGCAAAAGGTAAGATCGAGTTGAAGTTTTGCAACACTGGTGATCAAGTTGTTGATATCCTTACAAAGGCACTTCCTCAAGCAAAGCATGATTATTTCTAACAGAAACTTGGAGTCTATATTTTTAAATCAAGGGGGTGTGTTGAATAGTGATTTAGAAATTACTATTAGTTGTTTCTATTGTTTAGGGGCATGTTATATATTGCATTTAGCAGGTAAGTTGGAGCCGTCAAATAGGATATATTGAGCAACTCTACAAATGCAAAGGGAACTATAGTGGTTCAAATAATTATGTTGCATATAGATCATCTTGAATGATTATGTTAGGCATACTTGTTTGGAAAGCATTTGAGGAAAAGGTTCTCAAAATAATTAATTTAAAAAGTTACTACGTCATTTAAATTTATTCATTCATATGTTTTTGGTACCATAGATGCTCCATATTTTAGTAAAATCTCTTACTTTATTCTCTTTATTAATTATTATAGTAGAAGTTTGGGTAAAAAATTTTGAAGTACAAGTTTGAAGCTTTTATTGTATTTGTAAAGTTCAAAACTTTGATTGAAAAAGAAAGTAGTTTTCAAGTTAAAGCTTTATGAACTGGAGAATTTACTTAAAATAAATTTAAAATTTTGTAAAGTGCATGAAATTCATTGTCCTCTTATAGTTTCCAGTTCTCATAAACAAAATAAAGTAGTGTTAACAAAGAATCTTACAATTCTAAATGTAGCGAGAACTATGTTGACAGCAAGATGACACCTAAAAAGTCCGGGACTGTAATGGTTGCATGTGTAGTTTAATTATCTTTCAAATCATAGTCTTACAAATTGGTTGAATGATGTCACTCCGTAAGAGGTACAGAATGGAGTAGATCCTTTTACATCACACTTAAGAGTGTTCAGCTTTATTATGAATGTGCATTTTCTGGAATAAGAAAGATCAAAACTTGATGATTGAAATAAGAAATTCATTTTCGTTGGATAAGATAAAAACTCAAAAGTTTACACGTTGTTATTAGCAAAGATGTTAGAATTTGATAAAGAAACATCATGAAATTAGAGTTCTCAAATAGAGGGATCTTGTAAGTTCCTCACTTTGAAGATGAAGAAGAAAAGAAGGTTATTTAAGAATTTAGAAATGATTTTTCTCCACCAATCTTACTAACCCATTATCTCAAGCATCCTCATCCATATTTTCATCAATAAATTTGAAACTCGAAGACTTCACAAATCTTATGATAATCCTAACTTATTTTGTTCACTTATAGATACCGAACCTCAAAATTTTGAATATTTTAACAAGAATAAAAAGTTAATTCGTACAATAAATGAAGAAATTTAAAACACCAAAAATAATAATCAATGTTTTTAAAATCCAATCAGACTGGCTGTTCAACCTGATTACGTATAAGCTGGCCTAAATTTTTATTCAAAATTTTCCTTTAATTATTATGAATGAAAAATCGGTCGGGTTTTTTCGAATTGTAAATATGAGTTCTTATTCTTTAGTGAGAATTGGGTCACTGACAGGAACAACAATAGGCGGTCTTCCTCTTCATGCTTGGGCAAGATTCCTCTAACTAGTCCCTTTTGGATTTGCTTCATGAGGTGGGCGGAGCAAATAATTTATTTACGTATGATTTGCATGTCTTTAACAACCTACGGTAAGATACAAACTATTTATTAAGTATTTAGGAGTAGACTTTAATACGGATTCATAAGTAACTCTAGGAATTCCTTTGTGGTGCAATCAAGTAGTAGTCAAAGCGAAGGTTCAAGATTTACCTAAGACTTAGTTTGTGGAAATGACTGTTGTGGACTACAAGCATGAAGACCAGGTAATGGTTGTTGTGTTACGTCTGGTTCTTGTTTAACTCTATTATTTTGATCATATGATTCCGATTTAGGTTCAAGTTTTTTAGATTTAATGATTGTATCCATCGGTTCAAGCTTTTCAGGTTTAGGTTCAGGTGTTTCAAGTTCATGAAAAATGTGGTCCATCATTTAGTTTATAGGCTCATGTTAAGGGCTAAGGGACTGTAAGTCAATACGTCTCTCCCCCTTACTTACAGTCGTGGTGGTAGAAAAATACATCTTATGTTCATGGAATTGAACATCTATAGTATAATAAACCTTGTGAATAGGTGGGTGGTTACACTTATATCCTTTTTAATGAGGACCGTAACGCACAAAGACACATTGAATAACCCAGGATTGGAGTTTATAGTAAGTGTGAAGTGTTATTTGGACAAAGCAGTGCAACCAAAACCTTTTAAAGGGTAAGTTTGGTATTATTGGTGAGGTCAAACTGTTATTTAGTATTTTAATTATGGTATAAAGGTCTAGATTATTAAGTAACTGATAAGGTTATTCTTTTGTAATCAGAAAGTTACAAGATCTAGTTACAAAAATAGTCACATTGTAAAAATACAACAAAAAAGTTGTACAAAATTGATGACTCTCATTAAACCCTCACAAAGTAGTAGCCTTAATAATTGTAGAGTTGCCTAGACAAACTTTCTGATAGATTTGAAGAGATGCGTAATGCATCAATATCCGGTGATGATGGTTCAGCTATGGTTGTGGATCAATATCCGTGGGCTTTCTTTTTGGAACTTTTGAGGGGTCCCACCATTCGGGATATTCAATGGTAATGCTATCGCCTACAACCAAATTCAAAAAGAAACCAAGATCCATTAATACAAAATAATGCAATAGTGGAAAGTAGGGATCATTCTTACGAGGAATTTTTAACGGTAAAGATTAGCAAATTTAAAACTAAAACAAATAAAGGAGGTTTGGTTCACGTAATTTAAGAAATTAGAAATAACAAAAATAATTGGATCTGAAAATTTGATAGAAAAATCTTGTTTTCAGGTCACCGATGTTATCACACTAAAATGAATCTTCGATATAAAATTTTAGTTAATTAATAAACATTCATTGGGGAATGTTTTCTCAAGTGTAAATGACTAGAAACATGTATTCTAAGCATTTTTATTAATCAACAACCTATATACGATCATAGGTTTAATTGAATAATAGCTTTGAGAACTAAGAAACCAATGAAAAGGATAACACATATATGACATGCAATTAAGCAAGACGAGTATCTTCTTAAAATTTCCGACTCTAACATAAAGAAGGTAATCCTAATTGCTACTTGTGATTAAAAAAACTGAACTTTATATTTCATTAATCTAGCTATTAAATGAATCAATCCCTAGTTGCGCACCTAGAAATCAATCAATTCAATTAGATAAAGTAATTCGGAAGATATTCAAAGTTCATCAATAAAACAAACTTTATTGAAACATCTCACACATAATAGATGATAACATGGTTTCCTTCAACTAAGAAAAGGGTTTTAGCTACTCATAACGGAATTGGAAATCACAAAAATAATCAAATGAAAGGTCTCCATCCCTAGTCTTTTCCTAAAGAATCCGAAAATACTTCGAAGAAAAGTGTAGAAACGTAAACTGAACAACGAAAAATACTGCAGAAAATTCTAAAACTATGCTAATGCTAAGAACTAACGTGAACAGTAACGTGTTTCTTCCTTTTATGCCTTTTCGATCCCTTCTTTCTCCATCATCTTTAGCAGATCATACCTCCCACATATTCAAGTTGCAAATCTCCAGCAATCTGATCTTCCAAGATTATGAAACTCTCAAACAAACCAGATTTGAATTTGAAAACAGATCTACATTCTTTGTTTTCTTTGCATCTTTTTAACTCAATTTCATCTCTTCAGTGTTGAAAATCATTTGCGAACATTTAAGAAACAAATCCATCAATTTTGAATAATAATTTTAACACATGAGAGAGATTTATATACTAAATAAATGCAAAATGACAATTTAACAAATTCCCCCACACCAAACCTTTGCTCGCCCTCGAGCAAACATGTCAAACCACTACACTTTATCAATTTATCGTTCATAAGATTAAGTACACACAATCCATTAGCTTGGGCCAGTAAGACTTAAGTTGCAACACATATCATAATCACTTTTCACCGATACAAATAAACAAAGTCAAAACAAGATATCTTTGTTCAAAAGTAAATATGAAACTAAAGTGAATTCTTCTAACAGATTTCTCTCTTACGTTCAAGTGTTTAAGGTCAAAATGTTTCACTCAAATCTCTCTCTAACATATTGCACTACCATAGGCTTGAAAATTCACCAGTTATCATTCCTTCGAATTACATGAGCTCATAGATCATAAAGAGTTTATTAAGGGTTGTAATGGGGCTAAGTTCAAAGGTAAGGTAAAAATGGTAAAGGGTTAATCACAAGCATTCATAAAGTACCAAGTAAAAGGGACATTCAAATTAAAATTCTGAGATAACCACATGACACAAAGGACTAGAACTACTTATACTAACTAATGCTACTATACTTTATTCTTTTTCTTTTTCTTTTCTTCTTTTCTTCTCTTTTTTCTGATTTTTTTTTTCCTTTTCCTTTTTCCCTTTTTTTACTTAGCTAAGAACAAGGGAGAGCAATAAAAACAAGAGAAATTACTAATAGCATAATTTAATAAACACATAGATAGAAGTACCTATAAAAGTATCTCAAAATAAAATACAAAACAAAAGTTACATCATTTTACTTGTGAAAGGGTAATGCGAATGGGATTTTTGGGTTTCAATGTAAGGTGATTAATTGAAAAACAAGTTAAAGGCTCAAACGTGTTTGCAAAAGGAAAATAACTACGTGGGCCATTTTTAAGCTAAAGGGTGTAAAAACAAAAAAAGCCTTAATCATTTCCATAAACCATGTAATTAAACAAATTCAATCTAGTTTAGTGCAAGTTCTGAAGGCAAACATGACTAGAGGAACATCACACAATACAAAAAAATAGAATGACATAAAAACGATGTCATTAAAGCTCAAATCCACTCATGGGTTTAATTTCAAGAATTCACCTTAATTCTACAATTATCTCATCACTCAAATGTCAAATTTTTGATTAAGTTTACAAGATCAATTATTGCAGTCAATCAATATGATTCACTTTAGACTCACATAGCCCAATTTAATTTCATGCACATACTTAATCTCATCCAACTTAATATGATAAAGGTTTATAGTTTAGCACCTAACACAAGCATACCAAAACTGAAAAGAGAATCAAAATCGCGTAATCACATACGTGAACTCCATGTCCTTCCCCCACACCTAGAATAGGCATTGTCCTCAATGTTCAAAAACACAAAAGAGGGATGAGAACAAAAATACTCCTTTAGATTGAAGACGCCATATGTAACTTTGAAATGAAAGATTACAGCTTTGAAAACACAGATAGCAGTGTTGAAGTGAAAGATTGCAGCTTCCTTTTCAAACACCTACAAACAAAACAAACCAAAGAAAACAAGTAAAACACTCAAAACAATCACCCCAAAGATATGCATAAAAGAGAAAAACACATAAAAGAAAGGATACGGATGGAGTGCCTCCCATCAAGCGCTTATTTAAGGTCATAAGCTTGACCCTTGGCATATGTACATCATCCATTATCGAATGGATGCTTAAGCCAAACAAGTAGCATGCTCAGATTCTGTGAGGAGCCTGGAGCAACTTCCCTTAAAGTCAGCTCCTTCTCAGTATGATGCTCCATGACTTATGACGAGTGGAACTTTATCGTTGCACCATCATGCTCTAATGTCCACTCACCTTTTCGAGCATCGCCCTTCTCACACCAGGATGGTCTCTGTAAGAGTATCACCAATGGGTGTGGAGACTTGACATCCTGCTTAACACCTTCAGTTTTTAGCTCGCTTGCCTATAGCTCGTTCAACTCATATATGATTTGCGGCTTTTCTTCTTTTTTCTTCTCTTCTTGTTCTTCTTATTCTTTTAACTATAAACAACTAAGAAAAGGAAACAAAATTCGATTAGCGATAACATGAACTGCATCGCTTACCTTAGGAGGTTGCACATCCACCATCTTTTCTTGAACTATAACCTCTTCCTCTCCTAACTCTGCTTGCTCTTCCTTCTTGTCCTTGGCAAATCGACTTGGAAAAGGAGGTGGAACAGCCATATTTTACAGAGATGTTTGCGTCATTCCTAGTTTTTCAGATGTCTCTTTTGTTGCTTCTTCTTCTACCTCTCTTATGGAAATTTTCGGATGTGATTCTTGCAATTCCTTATTACTCTGCAATGTGATAGCCTTCGCACTTTGTTTGGGATTGCTTTCTGGTTTTGCTGGAAAAATTCCAAAACTTTATGCTTCCAATCGATTTATGACTGTTGCCATTTGGCTTATTTGATTTTTAATATTTCTTTGTTGATTTTCAATATTTCGGATACTTGCTTCAATATTCCACTGAAATGTCAAAGTGTTAGTGGCCAAAGATTGAACTACATCTTCCAAGGAAGTCTTACCTTCGAAATTGGATGTTATATTTTGATGTTGTCGAGGCATATATGATTGTCTAAACTGCTAGAATTGAAGAGTGCATATCGCCAAACTCATTATGATCTCCTCCAAAGACATCTCATCAGCTTGTGGTGGAGATGGAGGCTCTAGCTGGATGTTTAGTCCAATTTATATAGGTATTTAGGCCATATTTCCATTTATTTTACATATTCATTCATTCATTTTAGTAGCATTTTCAGGTTTATTTATTTATTTTTATTGAGTTTGTTATTTATTTGATTTTTCTTGTTTCTTCGTAGAAAGCATGAGTTTGGCTTCAAATTAGACCCAAGAATTTGCTCACGTCACATCCATGATTTTGTATGGCCTAAGTGAAATTAAAAGTGGGAGCAAGCTAAAAGAGAACAAAAAACGCAGGAGATAGAATCAAAACATAGCAGCAGCATGAGGAAAACAACGTAATGGACTAGGAGACGTTTTGAAGGGAGAAAAACATTTTAAAATTTTTAGGTTTTTAATTGGGACAAAAGGGGAGGACTAGTGGCTATAGAGGGGGACACATGCTGCAGCCACGTAGGACCTGGATGCACGACTTGGAACCTCACTAATGAAGGACTATCTCACGTACGCAGACGAGGCTTGACGCACGCGAATGTAGCTGCTGCGTTTGGAGAAACCTAGATGCCCGCAGAAAAGATGCAAACTGGAGGCACGAAGAGACACATTCCAGACCTCTTTCTTTTTACATTTATGTCCAAGACTCACCTGGGTTCTTCATTCCTTACTCTTCTAATGTTTATTTTCCTTGTTTTGATATTTATTTTGTTGAACATGAACATGAGTGAGTAGATTTCTTGTTAGGTTTCAAAGATGGGATATAGTTTTCGAATTTCTACATGATTTGATTCTGAATTTTATTCAATAAAATTGATTCATGGCTTTTGATTCTTGTTTTGAGTATTATTATGCTCGTTATGTGTTAGGCCTTACATAATTTGTATCAAAATTATCGGTTGAAGAACTGAAAGATGAAAATCGGTAGTGGAAAACCAAAATTAAGAACTTGTAGGTTTAGACCTAGATATAGGCAAAAATCTACGAGAGGAATTACCAACTAGATACAAATCTTAATAGGTTTTAGTTAATTTCATGAGCCACGATAGTCGGGATTGATTTTAACTACAATAATTCTTTAACATCTCAATAGAGAATCATAGATAATTTAGATCTAGTTTCCTTCAAAGTCTAGGGATCAAGATTATTCAATAAACTAGAAACGAATAATTAGAAGTCGATCACGAAACCAAATTTGAAACCTGTCTTTTACATATCTGATTTATTCCTTATAGACTTATGCTGCATAAGCTGAGCGGTTATTCTGTTTGTCTTAGGATTAGTTTTAGCAATTTGTTAATTAATTAATTTCTCAATAATCAACATTTAAGTAATTAACCCAAATAATTGAATGGTTTTAGCCTAGTAATTGTTCAGTAACAGGATCGATGCTCTTACTTCCCTATTTACTTACGTGACCCGTACTTACGGGGCCTCAGACACTGGAAACAAGGCTGATCTTGATATTAGCTCAGTGGAGAAGTGAATATGTACTATATATCCTACAAACTAACTAGTTAAATCCGTAAAGAGCAAGCAACCACAAGTTATCACACTAGCTTAAGATATCTCTATCTCTAAGTCTAAGGTGTTTATCTTTCTATAGCATAAACCATACTTCACCTCTCGGTCCATCATATGATTCCTAAGATTGCATCTATGGAGATCAAGCATAGAAACAACAGTGACATGATGTCCGTTAAACGGACCTTCTCGGGTCTCTTGAGGCAAAGTTGGCAGGTAATGTCCGTTGGACAGACTTGATGTCCATTTAACGGACATACCTCCATTCACAAAATTTCACACTTTTGACCTTTCAGTTGACGGAATCTCTCTTTGAAGTCTAAATGAAAGTTGTAGAACTCGAAGTCCTCTTTGAAAGTATCCTTGAATGACCTTAATCTGACATCTATAATAAATTTTATGCCTTTCACCCTCGAAATCTATCCATTTGTACCTATCAAGCAATAAAGTTGAAATGTGTGAGAATTGACCAAATAAAGCTTCAAATTCATATAAAAATAAGTCAAATTACTTCCAATTCACCCCAAAATACTATAAGAATAATTTGACTTATCAAATTCCCCCACACTTAAACTATTGTTTGTCCCCAAGCAAAACAAAAGAAAGCTAATTACTAAATCCTTAATCAAATTAATGATTCCACTTTCGTAGGTGTACGATGGCATTTAGCATACGCCACAAACCTTTAAACCATTATGTGTCCATAATGGAGGAGTTATAGTCTCTTGAGGGTTTACTTAAAATGGATGGTACCCACAAATAATTCCCTTCCATCATTTCACACCTAATCATCACCATAGCTTAATCCAATAAGTGGAAAGCATTATAGTAAGAATTGAAACGTAAAAACAAGGTTACATAATACTTCATAAACTAGATCACAACTAAGCAACAATAAGACCTCATAATGCTTCAATTAATGAAAATCACATGCCATGAATGAAGTCTCTCATAAAGCGTTTACTTTCATGCACAAGTGTTTAAGGGTTACTCTCAATCATCTTCTCGTGCTTGCCTCTTACTATAATCTTGCATTTTATCTATTTCTCCATTACTCCTATTTATGGCATATCCATGAATCAAAAAGGTCTTTATTCCTTAGGTTGTAATGGAGCCAAAGGGTAAAGTGGGCTATGAAAGAAGGGATAGGAATTCAAATATTTAACAATTAGTAGAGCAAAAATCACCAATCTTACAATCATGATGTTTATGGAACTCCACTAACTCTATTGTCACAATTTCCTTCATTTCTTCACTTTGAAATCTGAAGCAAGCATGCCTTGCTTATTATTATCACTTTTTTAAAAAAATTTTAAAGCATGTTTCTTCAATTACCCTGAAAACACCCCGACACTTCTTCCTTTGTATACCTACCAATAAAAATAATAAGTTCACAACATTAATAGCTCTACTGACCATTGAAAAAGGGTAAACTTGTTTTTCTTGGTTCGAATAGGTTTACAAAGAAAATGGCAGAAATACAATCACTAGGCACAAAGGGTTCATTAGGAGATTAATGTATAGAAAGGGTTAGCTATTTGGCTCAAGCTCAATCCTAGTGCCTTTTATCACTTTCATGAACATACCAAACATGATTACGTAACCTCGAAGAAATGCAATGCAAGTTCTAGAAGTAAACATACATGGAAGAGAAAATCATATCGCTCATAAGAAAAGTAAAATTGAGTGCAATCCTTTAGGCTCAAATTAGCTCACTTGGTGATGTTTATTCATTCAATAGCATGCTCGTTCAATCAATTTAACATTATATCATCCTATTGTGACAAGATATGTAATCCAATTAATCATATTATGCATCTTATTCAAGGTCAATCTTATCCATAATGCAGTTAACTCATTAAATTGAATAATAATGACAATTAGAACGTAAAAGATGTCAAATTAACCTCTTTTTTTAACATAAATTTACTGCTAAACAATGTATGCACTACCATCAATTTATCCTCCCCTACACTTAAAAACCACATTGTCCTCAATGTCACAAAAGAGAAAGGAAAAAGCAATGCAATTAACAGAAAATGTAGGAAGGGAAAAGAAACCCTTGAAAGAGTGGATTGCCCAATTCTGTACCCTGAAAGTTCATAGCTCCCATCAAATACAAAAAATGTGGAGATTCAACAAAATAAAATAAAATTAAAGTTAGTTCTACAATGTGCCAATACAAAATCAAAACTAGATCAAGATTAAAAGTGAAATGCATGTTTACATGCATGTGAGTGTGGAAATAAATGAAATCTTAAAACCCTATGCTTTTATTGTCCTAGTGGTGGTGGTTGTTGCTGCTATATAAAAGCCTTCAACATTTCTTCCATTCTTGCTTATGAAGCTACAAGATTGGCCATTTCTTCTCGAAGACCTCTTATATCTGCTTGCATCTAAACAAGAGTCAGAGTATCTCCTGAAGCTGAAGGGGCTCTTGGTTGTTATGGAGCAAGAGCATCTAGGTTGCACCTTGCCCGATGTGGATTGATCCAAGAGTAAGGGATATTGTCCTCATATTCGAATTCTCACATCTTGTTAGCATCAATGACATCCCCTCAGTGGTAATAGCCACTACTTCATCCCTTTTTATGACCTTGAGATAATGAAACAATTGGCTTAATAAGACTAGAAACATGAATGCCTTGGTCTCTGCCTTGTGGTGGACCACTTGCCACATTGCGGTCATCATCATCTTAGCAGCAACAATGCCTTGGAATTAATCATCATAGAAGAACATCTTATCCAAAATGAACAAGTCTTCATTTCGAAGGTATTCGGAGTCACTGGCCTTCGGCATTATTTTATGTGCCAGCAAGAAAGCTACTAATTTCGAGGCTATATCTAGATATTTGCAGTGCATAAAGTATTGTTGATTTATCGGGCACCATATAGCTAAAATCCTGAGTCGATCTATAGTATCATGCTTATCCCATGTGCTATCATATGAACATCTGGCCCTCTTATCAAAAGATGGGACATTGCCTCATATCAGTAGCTTTAAGTGGCTACAAATCAGCTCCTCAGTTATCACCACCTCTTCCTCACTGACTCTTGAGATGAGCACTGGTGGTTATTTCCCAGCTATTGCACTAAGATTGGCGTAAAATTGTTTGACAGCCTCCGAGTAATAGGCACCCTTGAGGGGTCAATAACTTGCCCCAATGGAACTTGTCCAAATTTAACCTTATATGACACTTATCATCAATCAGCTTAGTCACGGATACCTCAATCACAAACTTGTTATTTTTCTTCTTATTGTACCACTCTTGGCATTGCGTATTGATGAATAGAGGTAGCTTAGGAGCAGGTTCTTCTTGGACTAGATTTTTCCCTCTCACAGATCGAGAGGATTGGCCAGTGTTCTTCCTCATGGATTGCTTAAACCTTGACATTTTATGGTAGCTTCATAACCAATTTCAATCTCAAAACTCTGCAAAAGCCTTCAATCTCAACTAATCACAACCAGAAACTTAATTCAATCATAACCAAACTCTTCAATCCAAACCAGCCATCAACGTCAACCATGCAACTATAATTCTTTCTGACTTCAACCCAACACTTTAATTCAAATCAACCCTAAATTTTAATTCAATCTCAATCCACAATTCAATTGCAAACCCCTTTAATTGCAAGAACACAATCTAACAATTCATCCCAATCGAAATCCACCATTCAATTCAATTCAACCCAAAATCAATAACAAAATATGAATCTCAGCCAACAATTTTCAACACCCTCTTTCCTAACTCAATAACAACAAAGAACACTTACCCAACCAGTCTTGCAGTGGACACTTCAGAAATGTCGCCCCCAATCTTTAAGGAACTCCTTCGAATTCGTCAGGGAGAGAGAGCTTACCAGAAGAGCATGCGGTTAGAGAAACTTCGACTGGAATGGAGTTTTTAGGGGGGATGGGAAAGCAAAGGAAGTGAGAAGATGAAACTGGCTAAGGATCTTGTGCTAGGAGGGTTAGAGTGGGCGAAGGTGAGAGAGAGAGAAAGCAGGACGACAGATGGCGGTGGTGGGGTAGGGAGAAAAGTTCAAGAAGAGAAAAGGAAGAAAGGGTTTAAAAGTTGGAAATAAATAATGTTTGTTAAGCGAGCATGAATGTCCATTCAACAGACCTTTACTAGTTAGATTTTGTGTTTAGAAGACGCATGTCCTTTAAGTGGACATGTTGTCTGCTAAACGGACTGTTCTAAAGTTGTAGGCCCATTAAGCGAACATCAATGTCCATTTAATGGATCTTTATGGGTCAGTTTATGCTATGTTACGTCTAATGTCTGTTAAATGGACTGATACACTCATATTTTCATATATGTTTAGGACTTAATTTAGAGTCACTTACATCCATTTTATGTTCATCTATAGCTGGTTTATCATGTTTTAGCATTATTCAAGGTTCGTTGATGTAAAATACATAAATGAAATAAATAGACTTATTGCAATGTTTTTAGGTTTCTGGTAGACTTGACTTTTAGTCATTGTGGGATTTTTAACTCGAGATTGGTTTAGCCAAAAATTCTGAAATTTCATACTTAAATTCAACCCATTGACGAATTTTTTGGGACCAATTGCAGATTTTTCTGAGCTGGAATTCAAGAGAAATAAATTCTTCAAATTTACGTCAGATTTTGGATCGCCAGATCCAAAATGACCTTTTAACAATGTTTTGATCATAACTTTTAACTCAAATGGCAAAATCCCGTGATTCAAGTCTCATATTGAAGCTAACTCAAAAGATACTGATAAAATTTGAGCTCTTAAATCGTCATCGTTTATTTTTTATACACTGTCAAAATTGACTTTGAAAACTCTATACCAACCAGCCAAGGATTAACCAGCCCCCACTTAGCTCCTATTCCACAAACACACAACCCCACTTCTTTACAACTCTCCATTTTTTTTAATCATAAAATCTCCACTAACGTAGCACTCATAAGACAAGAAGCAACTACTCTCCACTTACACTTGCAAAAGCAACTCTCCATGCCTTACTCATTAAAAAGCAGTCCCCACACTCCATTCCATACACATATACCAGCTCATTCTCCATTCACGGTAATAACACATCCATACATCAACCAGCCTCCATCCCATTCTTTCATTAAAAAAAAACAAAGCTCCTCCCACTCATTAACGCAACACTTCCACTCAAGCCTTCATTTCCGCATTCTCTAGCCTCTATACACATCAAACATATAACCCCCCTCTAACACACCACTCCCACACTTACATTTTCTTTCACGTACATGCAACAGATAGCTCCAATATTCCACAATGCAAGCCTTCTTACTTCACTTCACCACCAAGCCTCCATTCATTCTCACGCATATATCATAATCCACCAGCCAACCAAATCAATCCATGCATCCAATAACGTAACCTTCATCCATTCACCAACCAACGTAAGTCTTCATAATTCATTCTCTCAACTCATCAAAGCCGCAACTCTCCTTGGATTCATCTCCAATCTTCCACATACACACATAGCCTTCAACGCACTAACGACCATCTACTTGAAGCCTCCATTTTTCTTTCACGTACAAGCTGACTACAAGGATGCAACCAAGAGTCTTTACCAACGTACCAGCCTCCATTCGGCCAACAACGCAACATCTATTCACCGCCAAAGAAGCATCCACGTAAAGAGAGAGGGGAGAGCATATTATTCTGTTGTAGTTTGGAGCTTTGTTCTTTATTTTTAATTA
Organism: Erythroxylum pedicellare; assembly: GCA_027563575.1. Classification (NCBI taxonomy): domain Eukaryota; kingdom Viridiplantae; phylum Streptophyta; class Magnoliopsida; order Malpighiales; family Erythroxylaceae; genus Erythroxylum; species Erythroxylum pedicellare. The sequence continues at coordinate 3,181,923 of JAOQMP010000208.1, forward strand.
ATTCCGTTATGAGTTTATCTAGGCTGTATGCTTGTGGACTGCTTGACATGATGATTTGTAGCTAAAACCTTAATTTCTCTTAGGGATTTGATATTTTTGTTGATGCTTTAATTTTGAATTTTGCTGGAATCCATGA
>JAOQMP010000208.1:3218439-3233689 GCA_027563575.1 Erythroxylum pedicellare
CTCAATATTTCATGTAAATAATAATTACATATATGAATAATGCCTAGTACTTTCAATGAATGATTAATATTTAACTTAATTTTTGATATGGAGGATCCACTTATGCTTAAAGGTAAATAATCGTTTAGTGATTAAGCCGGTCATACTATATAGAGCATACTATTGGCCTATCAAATAATTGTATTGTCATAAGTTAATGATTACAAAGATGAGAATGCTCAATTGGATGGGCAACCTTACTAGAATAGATATGATTATGAATGTAATGGTAAGAGATAAACTAAAGGTGACTAATATTAATGAAAAATTAAGAGAGACAATCCTTAGGCAATAGGTGGTTCGAGCATGTTAAGAGGAGATACCCTAATACTCTAGTGAGAAGATAAGAGAAGATTGTACTTAGAGACTATAGGAGAAAAAAAAAAAGGCTAAGAAGAACTAAGGAAGGTGATAAAAATGATATGACTTTACTGGAATTTATCAAGGACATAACTCTTAATAGAAAACTTTAGGGTACTAAGATAAGGGCAAAAGATCTTACCTAGAGAGTTCTTTTTCTTTCTCATGGGTCTTTTAAATATTTTCTTTCAAGGCTTATGTCTTGTATTTAACTTAATCTTGTAAACTAAACATTCTCTTATGTAGCCTAAATATGTTCTTGTATTGACTTATTTGATTTAGTTATTTACTTTTTGTCTCCTTCTTTATTTGTGTATTTATGTACCTATTTTATGTTCTCATTCTTATTTTTAACCTTGCTCTATATCTATTGTAATATTGATTTTATTATTTATTTTTATTTTTATTTTTATTTTTACATGTATATTTGTTTGTTTGTTTATTTTATGTATTTAGTATTAAGTGTTATTATCTTTTATGTCTTTTATTTTTATTAATTTACTATTTAAATATGTATATATTTATATATTTTTATGTAGATCTATCAGAAACAACATCTCTATCAGTTATGAGTAAGGTTGCGTATTTCTGGACTTTCCCACACTTCGCGATCGACAAAACATTCACTTGATTATTATTGTTGTTGTTATTGTAAGATCCACTTATAATGGCAACTATATATATATATATATCACTTATTGGAATGACTAAGCAAATAGAGTAAGATCGCAACTTAATGAAGAATAGAAGAAATAAGACACACACACAAAATTATCAGTTAAGTAAGGTTACGTACTTCTGGACCTCTCCAAACCCCACGATCAATAGAACTTTTCCTGCGATCGACAAGACTTTCACTTGGTTGTTATTGTTATTGTTATTGTAGGATCCACTTATAGTGACAACTATATCACTTATTGGAATGACTAAGGGAATAGAGTAAGATCGCAACTTAATTAAGATTGGAAGAAATAGGATACACACAAAAAAATTATGAGTAAAAAGAGAAGTTACAATACAATCACTCTCTAAGTATTAATTTGTAACTTAAAATATATAAGATTGGAATCCTCCTAAGTTCTACTGTTAATGTTTGAATTTGTTTGTTAATACATAAAATAAGAAGATAGATGAATATTATAAGTGAATCAAAAAAATTATAATCACACAATTTAACCGTAGACTTATGCACAAAAAATCTTATCGCCATTATATACTTATAAATAACTTATTTAGTTATAGTTTAATAAATATATATACATTCAAAACTAGTATATATTTCTATCTTGATTTTGTGACAAAAGATAACTTCTAATTAACCCTTGAACGGAAGCAGAGAGGAATGCTCCTCCTATGAGCGCTGATAGCCATAATTCTTTGCCACTTGAAATGGAATTGTTGATCTAAAACAACAACAAAGAAATCAAGTTGATGAGTTCGATAATTGTGTTTAGTAAGGTGGTATTGATGTATGAACTTTTTGGAAGATGTATGTTGTTGTATGATTGATATATAATGCATTCTTAGGTTGCCTTCAAGTAGCTTTCCAAAGTCTATACAAGGTTTCCTTTGCCTCATATGCAGGAAATTTCCTCCCTTGAAAAAGGTCGCACCAATTTGCGTAACTTGACCGTGACTTGTGATTGTGAAAGGTTGTGTGAAAACAAGAAACTAATAGCAGTGAAATTAACATAATCCTTATTTTTTATTGCAATGGATCTCTCCAATTTTTTTCCCAGGAAATACATCGCAATCTCATCGAAATATACATATAACTCCAAGAATGATATCGATAAGAGTAATTGACTAATTGCTTCTATTTATGGATTATAATTATAATGCGCAATCAAACAAAAATTTCTGTGGATCATTTAGTTGTTGAAGCGGTAACTAATGCTGTATATGTGATCAAAATTACCCTCAGGCTCTAACAGGCACGCAAACTCACGCATCAACGAGTCTATTAGTAAAAAGTCGTAGCCTCTTTTTATATTTTTATAAAAATATTATTTTAGTAATTCAAATTTGTACCTTTTAAATATAAAAAAATAATCTTACCAATTATTTAAAGACTCTTCTTTGCAGAGAAGATAGTTAAAAAGATACCGACACCACAAATTATTATATCCATCTGCCCTTCTTTTCCCCACAATTTATAGTACATGGCAAGCCAATTCATTGCGATTTCACCAAATGTCAAAAGCTTATTTGAGAAAACCTCACATTCTGCGATAAAATAGGTAGAAAAAGCCACTTTAGACCCAAAAAGTAGAACTAAACGTAATCTTGTTTGAGTAGTGATTGTGGAATTAGTGTAAGCAAATCTTTTTCTATTGCACGATACTGTAAAATGGAGAACTACTTTCTACTCATCTACAGTATTAGGGCGGTTTTGTTCTTCCTGGGGATCATTGTTTTGCTATTAAGACACCAATTGTAAAAGTGGAAATTATTTTAACCAATGATTTAAAAATTTGATCAAAAATTTAACTAATAAAATAAGAGATTTAAGATTTAAAAAATTTAACTAATATTAGATTATTATAGAGCCGATTAAAAATTGAATAAAATTAAAGAATTTGAAATATGATTGAAAATATTATCCTTATCTACCAAAAATTTTAAAGTTTAATTACAAAAGAGATTATGAAATAAAAATTAATTGATTTATTTTGGCTTATAAAAATTTATTAATTAATAAAAATTAATGAATTAATCATTTTTTAACAAAAAATATTCGAACTGAAAATTTGGACAATTCAATGTTTTTACAATTAAATCGACTGAATCAGTTGAATTTTGTAATCATTGGTTTTAACCAATGTTTTAAAAACTAAATCAAAAGTTAAATTGCTAATATAAGATATTTAAGGTTTAAAAAGTTCGACTAGTATTAAATCGGCTAAAAATTGAATAAAATTTAAAATTTTGAAATATTATTAAAAGAGATTGTGCTTACCCACCAGAGTAATTAAAGTTTAACTAAAAAAGATATTGTTAAATAAAAATTAATAGATTTATTTTTAGTCTATAAAAAGTTATTAATTATGAAATTAATAAACTGATTATTTTTTAATAATAAGAATTATTAAAGTAAATCGAACTGAAAAGTTAAAAATTGAATTAAAAATTAAACCGTTCAAAGTTTTTATGATTAAATAGGTTGAACCAGTTGAATTTTTTAAATATTAGTTTTAAAATTATTTTCTAAGTGTATGCTTGGGGTGCAGTACCCTAGTCAAAGCCATTCCTTGGGGGCAAGTATTTATCTTTAAAATATTATGTATATTACATTTAAAAGTATTGCCAAGATTATAGTTTAGAGGTGATGTAATTAGTCTTGCTCTTGTTATACTAGGCATAATAATATGCTCGCATAAAAAGTAAAAAATATTTTTCAAAAGATTTAAATAAAAATTGCTATTATTTATAATATTACGTTACATTTTAATTTTTTAAAATAGTATTAGTAGCACTCTAAACTTCAATAGAATTAGAATTTTCTCAATTATTAATATTTAGACTATCAATTTAACTTACTTGATGTCACATTGGAAATTTTAGATTTGTCTGATAATGATATGATTTAAAAAAATTCTTTTTTTAGATATTGGTTAAAATTAACCACTTTTTTTTATCTTAACATAAGATCTAAATTTGTTATATCTGTTATTACAGTTATACTTTATTCAATTTCTAATGAGTGTTATAAAAATTGATATATTATAATTTTTATTTTTACAAAAATAAAATATTTTTGAAAAACTTAAATAAGTATTTTTATTATTTCTTTTATCAATTTTGTACTTTATTTAGAGTGCAATTAATAATATTTTAATCATATTAGGTAAAAAGTATAATTAATATTACGCAGAGGGCATCCTTCGAATAGAAAGAGTGACAAACAACAGTTCCGATGTTCTAGTCTATCAACAATTGTTCTTTATGTCTAATAACACTGAATATGGCGAAACTTTTTAGGATCATATTTTCTATTTCAATTAATCAATTTTATTATATTTTATTAATAAAACTAAATAATACAAGATTAAAACATCCTAACGAAAATAAAATGCTTGAACTAAAAAAGATTATCTATTCTCCTCTAGTCAATTCTCTCTGGTCCAAAACTTCCTTAGCCATCTAATTTTTTTATTTATTGCAATAAAGAGATAAGGACACTTTAGAACTGGGGGAATAAAGATTACGTAACAGAAGATCTGGCGTGTGCTCCAACCCCCTAAAAGCATCCTTTGAATAGAAAGAGATGAACCGACAGATGTTCTAGTCCATCAACAATTTTATGATGTCTAATCACACTGAATATCTAGTAATTATTCCATAAATCCTGACGTTTAAACCGAACACAAGCTAGCCGGACACAACGTAGCCTGAACTTTAGACTTCAACTCTTCTAATCCGTTTTTACCGTATCCTCTGATCTAACAATATCTGACCTTTTTAAATTTTCTCTCTCTTAATCATTATATGGTTGGGTATTGTTTGAATCATGTAAGCACAGAAAATCAGAACAGGAGATTTGAAGTCGAACTTTGAATAAGTCCCCATCTTCAAACAAGGTATGATTATCCCAGTCAATGATATGATGGCGAGATCTCGTAGAACAAAAATGACATGCATGCGTGCATAGTTTGAACTGGATATTCCCACCTAGTTATGGTCTGTCAGGGTCCGGTGCGGCAATTATATTACCTAGAACATATGATTTGAGCCTAGATTTTGATGGGTACGAGTACATTGGTTAGAGCGAATTAACCATCACTCATGTATACAGATACAGGGAATTGTATACGTTAATTTTGATATCATTATGAATTGCATTTGATATGCATGATATATCTTTTCGTGTTGCATTCAATATGATTTTTTAAAAAGTGGTTTAAGATAAAACTTTTTTTGTAAGTATCGTGGTAAAAAAATATAATACCTTATTAGTACTAGTTGAAATGGTTACATAAAATATAGTAAGGGCTACAATTTTTTTTTCTTATTTACCTTATTTTATTTTTATTATTTTCTATTTGAAAATATATTGTCATGTTATATGTATATTATTAACAAATAGATCGCATCAAAAGTTTAAGGATTTAATGTCCAACCTTAATTTGAGATCTTGGATGATGAAGAGATAAGATCACAATAGATAGACATCAGCTCTAAAAGATAAAGATTGGAAGTATCATTAAAGATAGTGGAGATCTTCGTGAATAGGGATGTATCATTCCTAGATAGATGTAGTGTTAACTTATGATGTAGATAAATCTTATAAGACAAAGTCCTATTTGAATGATGTTCTCTTCTTATTAGATAATATGGTGTAATCTAATTAGGATAAGATGTGACCTAGCTAGTTGAGTTGAGTTAAGATTATGAAGTTATTAAGCTAAAGGTGCATATAAATAGCTGAACATTGCTCCATGTGAAGATGAGATAGAGAGTGAGGTCACAATGTCCAAAAGTGAAGGATAGTACAGAGAGGGCAAAAAGCGTTAGTTACTCATCCTTGTTTTATTATTTTTGAGATTGTTTTAAGGGTTTGTTGATTGTGATATCAACTTTGATTTCAATTTTGAAACTTTGTGAGACAACTTGTTATGGTGGTGAGAGATTAACTTTTTTTGTAAATCCTTATTGAGTTTAGTGAATTTATTTATCGGTTCGTCTCATGATTTGTTTCTTTCTACATGAAGGGTTTTTACATTAAATCTTGGTGTTAGTTTCATCTTTAAAGTTTCTTATTCTCATATTGTTTCACTATTACAACTTGAAGTGTTCTTTCTTGTCATTAATGTTTGGTTGATCTTTTTAGAGAGTTGTGTTGTTTGTCTCCCAACAATTGGTATCGGGGTCATCGTAATGGAATGTTGAAACAACTCTATGGTCAAGTTAACATCACCAATTTATTAAATTTGGAGGCCCATGATAGAGGACCTTCTGTATTATATGGATCTCTTTGATCCTATTGATGTAGACAAAGGTGTGAAGGTAACATTTCTTCAAAACCTGAAAAGATGTTAGATAGAGAAAGAGAAAAGATGAAGCAAAAAACTATGGTCACTATTAGACAATGGATTAATATCAACATGTTTAACCAAGTGCCTCAAGAAACATATCCTTTTGAGATGATAAAGAAGCTAAAAAGTTTGTATGAAAGAAAGATTGCTCATAACAAGGCCTCTCTGATTAAGAGGCTTGTAAACTTGAAGTTGAAGGCTAAGAAATCAATGCGCAAACCATCTAAGTAATTTCCAGGATATAATCAACAAGTTAACTACAACGACGATCGGTCTTGATGATGAGCTCCAAGCCTGTTGAGTTTGTTACATAATAACTGGGAAATACTGGTGATGACGAATTGCGATTCAACTCCTAAATGTGTGCTCTTTTAGGATGTAATCAAAGAGAGTATGTTTAATAGAGAAATTGGAAGAAAGAAGATTGAAGTTGATAACGTGCAGGTTTTTGTGACAAAAGCAAGCGAAGGAACAAAAGTAGGGGTCCTAATGGTCATTGTAAGTCTAACATTAGTTCAAAGTCCATAAATGACAAAGACATACAGACGTGCCACTATTGCCATAAGTCAGGACACATTAAGAGATTTTGTTATAAGTAAAAGAGGGATAAGAAAAAGGAAGTTCATTAGGATGATGATGATGATAATAAGAGTACAGTTACAATTGCTTCAAGTATGGATGATAAGGTGTCACTAGTTTGTATCACTAGTGAATGCTTCTAAATCAACAATTTTGTTTTTAAATGTTTGATTAATATGAAAGCATCTTATCATTGTGTTTCAAAGGTGGAATACTTCTCATGCTATAAGAGTAGAGATTTTGGGAGTGTAAAAATGGAAAACCAAAGTTTCTCTATAATAGTCGATATGAGTGATATCTAGGTTTAGACAAACATCAAATGTTTACTAACCTTAAGAGATGTACGACTTATCCTTGATCTAAGGCTGAATTTGTTATCAGCAAATGTGTTAGATCAAGAAGGATTTAAGCACACTTTTGGGAATAGGAATTGAAAACTATCCAAAGGCATATTAGCTCAAGGAGAGTTTTGATGTTCACTGTACAAGATACACTTAAACATGTGAGGTAGTGGAAAACTATACATAACCGAGGAGGAATCTTCACCAAATATGTGACATCGATGATTAGGACACATGAGTGGGAAGGGGTCAAAGTTGCTGGCAAAAAATTCCCTTATCCTAGTTAAGAACTCATAACCACTTATAAGCAACATAGAGGCTCTTTTAAGAGAAGCTTTATGAGGAAGTTTGAGTTATCAGAGTTAGAGCATTCAGATATTTGTGGTCCTATTGAGGATAATGAGCAAGAGGAGCAACAAGATACTACAACTGGTGAAACACAGTTTTGAAAGTCGACAAGGGAGAAAAGACCTTCTAGAAGATATCCAAGTTCTAAGTACTTGTTACTTATTGATGAGGGGGAGTTTAAGGATGTTCACGAGGTTGCATTTTGTGAAAATATTAGGTATCATTGGTTGAGGTCCATGATAGAAGAGCAACAATTAATATTGAAGAAGACTCATACGAATTTGAATGGAGTTGATATGCTAACTAAAGTGGTTCTTAGAAACAAACACAAGTTTTGCAGTAAGCTTGCCATGATGAATCTCAAATAAATGAAGAGAACAAAGTGTCTTTCCTATATTTGGGTTGGAAGGGGATATTGTTGAGTGTCTAGCCCTATTTTAAGATCTTAGATGATGTGGCGGATAAGATTACAACAAATAGACATCAACTTTAAAAGATAAAGATTGTAGAGGAGGATCATCTGAAGATAGTAAAGATCTTCATGGATATAGATATATTATTCTTAGATAGATATAATCTCTTATCTTGTTAGTTTGTAATATATATAAATCCTATCTTAAGATGAAGATGTCATATTATTATATAATGTGAAGTAATCTAATTAAGATAAGATAAGATCTAGCTAATTGAGTGCATTAGGATTCTGAAGCTATCAAACCAAAGGTTCTTATAAATAGCTAAGCCTTGCTCCAAGTGAACATGAGAGAGAGAAGAGATAAAGTGTGTGGTCACATCCAAAGTGAGGAAAAATAGAAAGAAGGCAAAGAGGGTTAGATTCTCATCCATGTTTGATTATTTTTATGATTGATTTGAAGGTTTGTTAATTGTGAACTTTGATTTCAATTTTGAAACTTTGTGAGACACTTTGTTATTGTGAGAGTCAGAGAACAACTTTTTATATAAACTCTTATTGAGTTTAGGAAATTATTTATCGGTTTGTCCTGTAGAAAACTTGAGTTTGGCAGGTGCGTGCTGCATTGTAACTGTCATAAAAAAGGCTAGAGTTTCATATGGTACTGGATTATATGACTCTCGCAATTTACGGCATGTTACGAACTTAGTGAATTTATCATGTTTCAATATCACTAAAATCTAATTAATGGACAAATAGTCAGGTCAAGAGGCAAGATGTTTATAATACTTCTTTCAAGACCTAACCGCAACACCCGAGAGACTAATGAAAATTTGTTATTTTATACAAGTATTTGATTAAGACCGTGCAAAACTAAACAAGAAATATTCAACTTTTTCCCTTATAATATATTATTATATATATTTAAGTGGGGTTCAATGTTGATTCACTAGTCAGTGTTATCACAGTAGATAAAGTATTCACGAGGTTTGTGATTTTTCACACGACTAGTAATAGTTGCATGAGAGAGTATGCCGTTATTTCCACGAGCTAGACTTTGGACATATATGTCAAGGAACATAATTATAACGGAGGAGGAGGCCTAAGAAGTACTTTGATTAGAATAAAACGTACCACTAAGCATTACCCCTTTACTAAATTAAACTAAACATGCATTAAAATCTTGGCACATTTGCTTACCCAACGTGCTCAATCTCACAATTGCACCAAGTAGAGATTTTGTTTTCTCAAAAATTTACGTACAAGTTACTACTGGATTTGAATACTTCTACAGATTCAATTAAATTCATAACTTTAACTAAATTTTATCATTTAAATTATATTAAAATACAAGGGATCTTATTTAGGTGATTTATACATTATATTAAACCAAATATTATATGTTATTAGTTTTAAGTGAAGTCACTATTTTCAAGTTATTCAAAATAGAATAATAATATTTTTTACACATTTAAGATTATTTAACATTAATTTTTTTAGCTTTATGTAGTCATTAATATTCTATTTAAACAATTCAAATTTCAAAGTTTCATTAAGATTGAACTGTAACTTCAAATGTAAAACTGAAATCAATAATCTTTTATGTATTTGATTTTTTATGAAGTCTATGCAAGCCAGAGTTTAGACTTCACATATATATTTGGAAGTTTCGACCCTGGAAAGAAATTTATTAGGTTAAACAATGCAACTATTAAAAAATTATTTTGACTTAAATTGTCCAATTTCACAATTCTAGGAAATTAATAAAATTTTAAAAAATTAAAAATCCAATACACTTATATTTATTACATTCGCATGTTAGGATAGATGAAGAGGAATTCAGAATAAGAGAGAGCCTCTTGTCTAGCGTATTTTATTTGGAGGGAAAGAAATGGGAGGTTATTTATGAATTCAAAATGGGACTGTTATGAGCCAGCTCACAAAATTTTGTTGTCGGACAAGGGAAATTTTACAGCTTCATGACTAGAGACTATAGACCTATCCTTGAGAAGAAGATGGTGCTTGGAACAAAGTTGAAAATGTGTACTTAGTGTAGATGGAATTTGCTTTATTGTTTTAGACATGATGCAGTTGTCTCTTTGTAGTATAGTTCTTGCCATTGGATTCTTTTGTACTTGTTGCTCTTTCGAACTTTAATGAATGTTTTATTTTTCAAAAAGAAGAAAGAGAAAGCTTAAAATGAAATTTCATAGGTTAACTAATACAAGTATAACTTTCGATTCTTGTACTTACAATTCTAAGAAATTAATAAATTTAAAGATGCATTATACTTATGGGGTTATCGAATAATATGTTTATTAAATTCATATACTAAGGGACATGAAAAGTAACAGAAACTTAGTACACAATAAGAGAGAGCATCCTTCAAATACAAATAGTAACAAACAACAATTGCAGATGTTCTAGTCCATCAACAACTGTTTTATGTCTAATCACACTGAATATCTAGTAATTATTCCCTATATCCTAACTTACAAACCGAACAGAACATAGCCAGAACTTTTAGCTAGTCCCCATCTTCAAACTAGTTATGAATATCCCAGTCCTCATGATATGATATGGAGATCTCTACAAACGAAAAAGACATGCATGCTAGTTTGAAGTGGATAGCCCATCGTAGTTATGGTTTGCCACTATCAGGTGCAGGAATTGTTTCAGGGACGCGACGCCTTTCCCGTTCTGAATGAGAAAATCTAAGTACGTGAGAAAGGAAACCGCCAAAGCTGAACTTCTTTCGATTGTTAAGCTTCTTTCCGCCATAGCCAACTTTTTTCTTAGAATTGACGCTCAGTATCAGGAAAAAGATTATGAACAGAACAAGGTATCGTCTTGCAGCTTTGTTTCCCATTTAATGTTACATATAATAAGCCTTGATGGTCCACCTGAAAAACAAACTAACTATAATAGAATATGAGAATGATGTAACAAAAATGAGGTAGGAATTATGAATATCATCACCTCGAAGGACTAAGCTTGATACGTTACCTCAAGAGGCGAAAGGAGTGAAATTTCGGTACACTGCGTTGTGAAATGCCTCTATTTATAGTTGTGTGGGCTGTAATTTAATGAAAGACTTGAAAATTGTTCTTGTACATAACGGACAGAATAGGGTTCAAGTAAACAAAGACATTGACTTATCTACAAATAACAAACATTCACAACAGAAAGAGCAGCATTAGCATAAGTTTAATGTAATTTTAATGCAATTAGACTCATTATTTATAAGTGATATGGCAAACATTCTACTTACCTAATATTAATTAATTAATATCTTTATAATATTATAGCTTTAGCGACTATAATTTGTCGCTCATGTTAATAGGTGATTTGACCATGAAAATTTTAGTTACAAATTTCAAACTTAAGAATATTATAAATGAATAAAAAAAAATGAAGACCACACAAGAGAAAGATAAGCATTAGCATAGGCATTAGAAGACATGAATTTAGATAATTTGTTTGGATTTCTTGAGGTATTTGTGGCTATATGTTTTCGTAAGTGATGTGAGTTCAAGAGAGAGTCGAAAGACAAGTCAACTATTAGATGAACTATTGACCATGTTGAAATGACCAATTACTCATACTAATGCTAAGAGGCTTAGAGAAGCTTTTGGTAGGCTTATATGTATCATGGTTGATGGAGAAAAGGCCTTTGGAGATTAAGTTACAATCAATAACATCAAGACAATAATACTATTCAGGTGTTCTGATTTGGGCCGAAATTATAACATTGATTTAGACCGAATCAGCCCAACTGACCAACATAAAAGTTGTAGATTTTTGTTTCAGCTTTCCAACGGTATAAGATTCTCCTTAATTGGAGGTTCGTAACCCAAGATATGCTCAATTTACTAAATAATATTCTGCTAGAAAATTGTTACAATTTCTTAAGTGACTTTTCATTTTTCTAATTAGGCTTTTCATTTTTAGGCTTACTTTTTTAGACTTAAAAAGGTTATTTTCTGCATTTCATATGTAGATTACATTTAGAATAATTTTAGGTCAGTTTGTAAGAAATTTAATCCTGAAATTTTCTACAAATCAATTTTTATAAACTTATCAAATTATTAGTCAAATTACTTGCGACATTCTTGTGATGTCTTTGTGCATTTTAGTTTCTAATTGCATTGTTAATCTTGGGTCAAGGCGTCGAAGAATTTTCCAACAACTTTTAATTTTTGAGTTAAAGTTTTGATCCAATTAATCAAGGGATTCTTAATCGAGTCGATTATAGGTTTCCGCATCACTAAGACTTTTTTACAAGGAAAATCGTATGGCTTTTCGCTTGTTGGATGCCTATGCCTACCCACTATTACTCTTTCTTTCCCTTCAATTATTCTAATCGGCTAGATCTAATGTGTTACCCGTGTGATGAATATGATATTTAATTTATAATATAGTTTGATGCTATTGAAAATTTTATTGTTCTCTTAATTAAATCAACATAAAATCTAAACGAACTTAAGTTGTTTTGACATTGCTCTAAAAGATGGACATGAATTCAAGAGAAAAAAATTATTTTTCCTAGTAATAATCAGAAAAGCCAAGAACTAGAAATATAAATTGTGGAGATATGATTCAAAAGTGAGTAGTTGAAGTAGAACTAGGCTAGAATATACAAGTCCAGATGTTCTTTCGATACTCACTAATATTACTCTGTTTAATTTAAAAGATGTCGTCGTTTTATTTAAAGATTTATTTTCTGGATAATAATAATAATAATAATAATAATAATAATAAACTAATCAAATTTTAAATTTAATTTAATATTTGTCTATAATATATAAATTAATTATAAAAATTTAAAAATTTGTCATAAAATTTTATTTTAAAAATTAAAATTAAAATAATAAAGAAAACAAAATCAAAATATGCGTCAGGCATCACATAAGTGTCACGTCGGCGGGACAGTTTTTAAAATTTAAATTTTTATCTTAAATTTTTATTTTTAAAAATAAAAAATAAAAAATGTGACATAAATGAAAACAATTTTTTAAATAAAAATTTATTTAAAAAATTAAAATTAAAATAATAAAAAGGAAAATATATGTCACAGGAGTGACATAAATGTCCCATATTAATGCAATATTAAGTATCTTGTATTTTTATGATAAAGTTTTTTTTTCTTGAGAATGCTTGTGAAATGTAAATAATTAATACAATATATTATATATGTGGAATAATTTATTTCTATTTCAACAAATTATTTTAATTGATTAATTTACTAAAATTGTTTAATTAATTTATAAATTATAGAAAATATTAAATTAAATTTAAAAATTGATCAATTTTATTATTATTATTATTATATATTTTATGCTTTTAATTAGATTTATAAACTTAGTTTTTTTGTAAAGATAAATATCTAAATTCTAAATTCTTTTGAAAATATTCAAAAAAATACTAAGAAATAATACTCATGTGCTTATAATTTTTTTTAAAATCATACTCTTACAAGTTATTTTGTACGTAAACAACTAATACTAAATAACTATTTTTATCAAACATATGTAATAAGCAACTGATGTTAAAATATTTGGTAATTAATTGATTGCATTAGCTCGTAGCTTATTATATCAGCTGATTTGATCAGTGGATAATATTAACTGATTATTAAAGGTGTTTGGTAAATCAATCGTTTATTAAAAATGCTTGGTAAAATTAGTTATTTAGCGTTTATATATAAAATTCTATAATTTATAAATTAATTAAACAAATTTAGTAAATTAATTAATTAAAATAAGTTATTGAAATCAAAATAAATTATTTCACATATATAATATATCGTATAATTTATTTACATTTCACAAGCATTCTCTGTAAAAAAACTTTATCATAAAAGATGTTTAATATTGAATTAACGTGCATGCAGACTATAATAATAATAATAATAATAATAATAATAATAAATTAATCAAAATTTAAATTTAATTTAATATTTTTCTATTATTTTAAGAAATTAATCAATTTTTAAAATTTAAATTTTTATATTACAAAATTTATTTTAAAAATTAAAAATAATAAAAAAGAAAATATGTATCACTGTGACGCCAATTCAAACTAATTTTTTGTTTTTGTTTTTATTTTTATTTTTATAAAATTAATAGGAGCATAATTAAAATTAAATTTTATTTATTTTTATTAAACTAATAGTATAATTAAAATTAAAATAATAAAAAAGTAAAAAAGGTTACAAGCGTGACTTAAGTGGCACGCTTGTGACAGTTATTAGTAACTGGTGGCTTAAAATTCAAAAAGAAACAGTCGACATTTTTAACTGAACAAAGTTAAACAGAGTAATATTAGACATAAGATTTGGATTCAGAATATACCGTATATTGAGCACTGAATAGGTTGACAAGCTTGAATTAAAATTTTTTTGAACATAATAGTTATACCTAAAGTTCAATTACAAAAAAATACTCATCTACATAATAATTATTTAGTGATAATTATTATTAAATAATAAAATTTTTATTTCATTAAATTTATGTTTATACTATTTATAACAATGATAAGTACTAATAATAGATAAATGATGGCCAACAAATTTGTTAAAAGCCTATTGATGGATTGTATATCTTATTAAGAATCATTAATCAACATCTGAGGAATATGATATTAATCACAAGAAATTTATTTTTTATCACTTCAACAAAATGAAAAGTGAAGAAAGAGAATGAAAACACAATAATTACATAATATAAATTTGTGATAAAAAATTACATTGTACAAGTATATCTGCTTATATTATGGTGCAATACAATTGAATCAGGTCATAATATGATTATAATAAATGATATTTTGACAATGTTTATGAATTTTGAAATGATGTACAATGTGTAATGCTCCGCATTTGAGGGGTAATTAGTAGTTTTTGTTGCAACCAAGGTATAGCGTATTGTACATTATATTATTGTCATCTAGCACACTATTAGTTGAAGAGGTAACGTCGAATGTGAATCATAATTTACCCCTTCAAATCGAAAATACATTCAGCTGCTGTTCCTTTCTCACCACTTTCTACCCATGGCATGCCAAATCATTGCGATTGCTAAAGTGAAAAGTATAAATACTCAAATTATTTGGTAAAATAGACTTTGGTCCCAATTACG
>JAOQMP010000208.1:3246039-3264646 GCA_027563575.1 Erythroxylum pedicellare
AATTGTGTATAAAACATAAAAGTAAAAGGGACTAAAAAATAGGTTCATTAATTGATCTAAAAAATATGCCTGAAAAAATACTTTTTTG
Source organism: Erythroxylum pedicellare (assembly GCA_027563575.1). Classification (NCBI taxonomy): domain Eukaryota; kingdom Viridiplantae; phylum Streptophyta; class Magnoliopsida; order Malpighiales; family Erythroxylaceae; genus Erythroxylum; species Erythroxylum pedicellare. The sequence goes on from JAOQMP010000208.1 coordinate 3,246,128, forward strand.
AAAAGCTCCAAATTTGAGCTTCTCAAAAAGCTGTATTTTAACTTCCAGAAAAGCTATTTCTATGAAAAAAGTGCTTTTGGATTTTACAGCCAAACACTTAGTTTTCTTAAAAACAGCTTTTGCGGTGAAAAAAAGTGCTTATTCACTCTCCAAAAGTTGAACCAAACAGGCACTTAACATATTAAAAAAAAAACTAAATCTATGAATCATAAAATTATCAACTAGTAATATTCAACAATTGCAAAATCATTCATTCCTTAAACTTAGTCCCGGAAAATCTCTTGAAATTTAATAACATGAAAAAGTACACTTTATCTAAGAGCACTCCACATAATCCATTTAAGGGTAGCGCAATCATATCCTGTCTAAAATCTCGTGCTCCTCTTCAAACTTTTGACATCTATATGCACATAATATAATATGATAATATATATTACTAGAGAAAAAGAACAAAAAAATAAAAATAAAATCTATTTCTAATATCACATACAAATCCTCGTGCTCCTCTTACAACTTCTTATCTTTGATATACACATAATAATATAGGAGTATATATTACTAAGAAAAGGGTAACAAAAATAGAAATAAAAGATATCTCTACTACCCTACATACTACGAGCCTCACCACCATGCCTAAATGGCACTGCATCTGTTTCTAAAGTCCTTACAGAAAGTATTAACATACCATGAAATAAGTCACAATAAAAGTGAAGAGAGCCCCAAGCCGTTCGCCCAAAGACCTAGGATTCGAAAAAGGAAAATCGAAATAACTTTAATAATCTTTTCTATAAGCTTATTAAGACTTTTCTATAAGCTTGTTGATGCAATTATTTTATATCTGATAACTGACAGATACAATTATGAATAATTGTGGCAGAATTTTATAAATAACTGCCTTTTCTATAAGCTTATTCATACAATTACTTTATATTTAATAACTGTCGGATATAATTACAAATAATTATGACAAAATCTTACAAATTATTATTGTGATTAAATCGAAAAATTTGCGAAACAATTACCCTTCAATTTTTTTCAATACTAAATTTCTATGGATCATTTAATGGTTGAAGTGGTAACTAAAGCTGTATGTGAATCATAATGATCCCTAGCTCTTAACAGGAACCCAAACTCACGCACCCATGATTCTATTAGGAAAACAATAATGATGAAGAAGTTTCATTCCGAACAGAAGATGGAATTATTATATCCAGTGGCCCTTCTTTTCCCAATTTCTCCTCAAACTTCAATTCATGGCAGGCCAAATCATTGCGATTTCACCAAATGTCAAAAGCACACCTCAACCCAAAATGTAGAACTAAATGTAAATTTGTTTTTGCAGTGATTGTGGGATTAGTTTAAGCAAATCTTTATCTACTGCATTATACTGTGAAATGGAAACCTTCTTCCTACTAATCTACACTATAAGGGTGATTTTGTTTTTCCTGCGTTGATAGAGATGGACTCCCCCAAATAGAGCAATTATACCAATAAAAAAATTGAGAAAAAAAGGGACACACAAAATTTAACATGAAAAACTTCTCAATGAATATAGGCAAAAACCATAGAAAAAAAATATAAAACTTTACACGGAAAACAAAGATTACAAAAGAAAACTCTTACAATCCACACCAAGAATGAATATTCGAGATTATGGGAAAGACATTTTTGGATATTTAAAACCTTAAGTATATGTCTCTTTATATAGCTTCAAATGAAGCTTATACTCTCACCCACTTTCGATGTGAGATAGAAAACCAACAATCTCTACTTGGAGATTTGATTGAGAGCGATTAATCTCCACACCATTCTTTCTATGTTGTCATTTTTTTACTGTCTACGTCTTTGCTAAGCCATATAAGGATCTACACCATATGAATTTATCAACGTTATTTGGCTTTGTTAGTACATCTGCTAGGTTCTCTTTTGTGTGAATTTTGTGCATGTCCACACTTCCATCTTCTACCACTTCACGAAAAAAATAATATTGAACTCTTATGTGTTTAGTTCTGAAATGAAAAGCTGGATTCTTTGCAATATACAAGGCACTCTGACTATCATAATATAAAGAATTTTTCTATTGTCGGCACCTAAGCTCCTCCAAAAACCTTTTTCTTATCTATATTGATTCCTTGCAAGCTTGAGTAGCTACCACATACTCAGCTTCTATTGTAGATAGTAATACAACTATCTAAAGTTTAGACACCCAAATTGTAAATACATAATCTGTAGTGAATTTTTTTGTATTAAGGTCACTCGTAAAATCATAATCAACATATCCTTTAATAATAAATTCATATTCTTTATAACATAAAGCAGTGTCTAAGGTCCCTTTAATATATTACAACCCACTAGTGTTCTTGACCAAATTTTTCATGTAACGACTAACCACTCCCACTATATGTGCAATGTCTGGACTTGTGCAAATCATAGCAAACATTAAACTTCCCACAAATGAAGCATACGATACTCGAAACATTTCTTTCCTTTTTGCTTCATTGCTAAGGGTTTTACTTGAGGATAACTTAAAATTAACAGGAAGAGGGGTAGAGATTGACTTACAATCTTACCTATTGAAGTGTCATATGATTTTCTTTAAGTAATTCTTCTAAGAAAGCTAAATCTTCCTGTTAATTTTGTCTTGGTGAATTTGCATCCCTAGAATCTTATTTACTAGTCCTAAATCTTTCATTTCAAACTCTCTAGCTAATTGAACCTTCAAATCTTAAATACGATCTTTATTGAGGCTTGTGACCAACAGGTCGTCAGCATACAACAATAATATGATGAAATCATTATTACCAAACCTCTTGAAATATGTACAAGGGTTTGCACTAAATCTGTTGAATTCACAACTCATTATGAAGGATTCAAATCTTTTGTACTAACATCTTGGTGCCTGTTTTAAACTATACAAATATTTGCTAATTCTGCAAACCAAGTTCTCTTTCCCTAGTTCTCCAAAACCTTCTGATTGATGCATGTACATTTCTTCTTCAAGATCTCCACGAAGAAATGCAATCTTTACATTTAATTGCTCTTTTTTTAGCATATCTTTTTACCACCAACCTTGATCGATACTGCTCCACCTGATCATTACTGTTACGTTTGATCTTGTACACCCATTTGTTTCTAATGGTCTTTCTCCCTCGTGGTAGTGGGACAAGGTTCTATGTCATATTCTTATGAAGAGTTTTTATTTCTTCTTGCATTGCTACCATCCAAAGTGATGCATCTGAGATATTTGTTGCTTGTCAGAACGTTGATGGTTCTCCATCTTTTGTTAGGAGACAGCATGCAACATTCCCCCTACCCCTAATAATATAATTAGATTGCCAGGTTGGGATTCTCCTTTCACGAGTTGAACATCAAACTTCTATATTTTCATATTCAATCGATTCTTACTCCCTATGATCTAGTATAACTTCAGTAGAATCTTTATGTTCAGACGTCCTTTCTTCCTTAATAGTTACAACTTTAAAATTTTCTTTAGATGTGTTATTTTGATCTTTCTCTTACATTTTATCTTCTACAAATATGACATCTCTGTTAATAGTGACTTGTAGGCAGTGAGATCTTAGTATTATACATCACGAACACAAGACTCCCAATTGTGTGTAACTAATAATAGTCTGTTGGTTTACTGGTCCACACCTGTATTAGTGTCTTTAGATCAATCGATTTGTTGGTGATCGATTAATCACATAGCAGGCGGTCTTCACTACTTCTGTCCAGAAAGACTTTGTCATACATGCAGGTCTCAACATGACTCTAGTTCTTTCAATCAGAGTTTTGTTCATTCGCTCTACTAGTCCATTTTGTTAAGGAGTGTGAGGCACCGTGAATTAACGTTTGATGCCTTCTCGATTGTAAAAATCAATAAACTCATCACCAGTATATTCTCCACCATTATCAGTCCAGAGGCATTTGATTTTCTTCCCCGTCTCTAATTTAATTTGTGCTTTAAATGTTGTGAAGGTTGGAAATACATTACCCTTTCTCTTGGTAGGATACAACCATCATCTTTCAGATTAATCATCAATAAAGGTCACAAAGTACCTTGCTCCATCCAAAGACATAATCGGTGCTTACTACACATAAGAGAAGATCAATTATAGAATATCTTTACTTCTAGAATTTGATGCATTAAATTTCATTCTATGTTGCTTACTTATAATGTATTGCTCACAGAAGGGTAATGATATCTTCGTGAGACCAGGGAGTAGTTTCTGCTTAGCAAGAATCTTCATTCCTTGTTCTGACATGTGGCCAAGTTTATGGTGCCATAATTTTTTTGCATTTTCTGCAAAAATAACCTATGCATTTGCTTCCATATATTTCTCTCCCATAAGCTCGTATAAGTTTGCCGCTATTCTTTCTGCCTTCATTATTACAATTGCTCCTTTGATCACCTTCATAACTCCATTTTAAATGGAGGTCTTGCACCCAATTTCATCCAATTATTCTAAAGACAATAAATTCTTCTTCAAGCCCCTCATATGTTGAACATTTTGATGTGAATTATACCATCATACATCTTCAACATGATGGTGTCAATCCCAGCAATCTCCAAGGCATGGTCATCTGCCATATACACAGATCCTGCAGAGATAGATTTATAAGTGTGAAACCAATCTTTACAAGGAGTCATATGCCACATTACTCCTGAATCTATTATCCAAGCATCGGTGAGCTCTATTTTGTCCTTGAACACCATTGCTACTTTACTGTATAAATTTTCTCTATTGACAACACATCCCTGAGAAGTTGATGCTTCAGAAGCCCTATCTCCACCCTTCCTGAATCGACATTCACTTTTAAAGTGTCCTCTCTTGCCACAATTGTAATACTTGAGTTTTTCTTACTTCTAGATTTTGACCTTCCTTGTTTGTGACTCCCAGTGGAATCACACTCCATTAATAGTCCTCTCGTCATCGATAAGGCTTCCACTTGATGTGAAATTATTAGCCTTTCTTGCTTGTTGATGCATCTGCTTTCTTCTTTAAGAACCGAAGCAACATCATCATCAAATACCCAAGTATCTATGAGGATATTATTGGAAAATTAATGATGAGTTGGTCATATAAATATGGAAGACCTTGACGTAGAATTTCTACACGTTTAGTTGGATTTACATTATGTCCCAACTTTGAAAGTTGAGAGCATAGAGAGGTTAAAGAATTGATATGCTTTGTTACTGAAGTAGATTCTGACATTCGGAGTCTGTAAAGTCTCCTCTTTAGAAAAATTTTGTTATGAAGAGACTTAGCTCCATATAACTTTGTGAGATGATCTCGTATCTCCTTGGTTGTTTTCTTTTCCTTTACACCTTGCAAGATATCAACCGATAGACCAAGATGCAAATATGACATGGCCAAGGCATCTATTTGTTTCCATTTGACATCATCTGTGAAATCCGTCGGCCTAGTACTGATAGTCTCCAAGTAGTTATTTTTTACTAATACTGCCTTCATCTTCAATTTCCATAATGAGTACCTTGTCCAGTCAAACTTTGTAATATCAAAATTGATTGACATTATTCTCACACTCTCACGTTAAAAAGGGAAACCACCTCGAGTTACCTCCACTTAGTATATAATAAGGTTGTAGTACACTAGGAAAGGCTGGAGGGGTCACAAATGGTCCCACTTAAGACTCAATCTCTTTAAACAGAGCTTTTCTTAGACATGCACTCAATCACCTCAAATACCAACAAAAAATTCCCAAAAAACAACAATAAGAACCCAAGAATAGAACCACCTTTAACCTGCAAGAATACCAAAGAAAAACTTGTTTTCTGATGTGGAAAATCAGACTATGCTGTAAACACGAAGTATACTTAAGCAACCCTTGAACTCTGATACCACCGATAAGAGATGGACTCCATCTAGATAAAACGAACACACCAATAAAAAAAATTTAGATTAAAAAAAGGCACACAAGATTTAATGTGAAAAATCCCTTAACGAATATGGGAAAAAACTACAGGTAAGAATAGAAAACTTTATACTATAAAAAATAAAGATTATAAAAAGAAGATTTGACAATCCACACCAAGAATTAATACAAAGGTTATGAAAAAGAAATTTTGGGATATTTAAAACCTTAAACATATATCTCTTTATATAGCTTCAAATGAAGCTTATACTCTCACCCACTTCCGACATGGGATAGAAAACCAACATATGGACCATTGGAGTAGTTTTGCTATTAAGACACCAATCTTGTAAAAGTGAAAAGTGTTTTAACATTATTTTCCAAGTATGGTTAGAGTGCGGTGCCCTAGTTAAAGCCATTCCTTAGGGGCCAAATATTTCTCTTTAAAACAGTATTTATGTTACATTTAAAACTAACACAGTGGAAAGTGTTTTAACATTATTTTCCAAGTATGCATAGAGTGCGGTGCCCTAGTTAAAGCCATTCCTTAGGGGCCAAATATTTCTCTTTAAAACAGAATTTATATTACATTTAAAAGTAATACGAAGATTATAGTATAGAGGTGATGTAATTATTATTAGTCTTGATATACTAGACATAAGAATATGGCTGCAGAAAATGTATAAAATAATTTTCAAAAGATCCAAATAATTTTTTGTTGCTATTTATATTATTACGTTACACTTTATAATTTAATATTTTTAAAATGGTATTACTAGCAGTCTAAACTACAAAATAATTAGATTTTTGTCAATTTTTAATATTTAGACTATCAATTTAACTTATGCGATATTGCAGTTGAATAATTTGTTATGACATATTGACGTGATTAAAAAAAAGCTTTAAATATTAATTAAAATTGTAACTTTTATATTAATATTTCATAAGAGAAGATGCAAATTGGTTATTTTTGTTATCACTTTTGTACCTTATTCAAGGTGTAATGAGTATTATTTTATTAACTTTAAAATACAAAGTAGTACTATAGATAATGATAAAAATTTGAATCTTTTATATAAAACATTAAATTGTATACAAGAAAAAAATTAGATGCTACTAGGGACTTTATTAATATAAAGCATAATATAATAATATAAGATTTCAAGCACTCTGACCATAACATGATACTTAAGTTTATTGAACTGGAGATTAACTTTTGATTACCCTTGGTTATTTTTAATGAATTGGAATTTAACGTTTGATTATCCTTATTTCATTGCATGTGTTAATTTAAATAAAAATAAGCTTTGTCTCGTAATCTTTAAAAGTTTTCAGATAATATTAAAAGTTTTAAATTGTGGACTATTAATTATAATGTGATTAAGAGAAATTAAAGTTTTGTGGATTTTACAATACAAATGTCAAAAATATGGTCATAGCTTCAAAATAATTTTGAGAAACAATTCAAGTAAAAGGGTAATACTATGAAAATGATTGTAATTATACTCTTCAATTTAAATTTTGGTGATATAAAAATTGATATATTATATTATATTTATTTTCACAAAAATAAAATATTTTATAAAAGCTTAAATAAATATTTACTGTTATTTCTTGTATTATTTTTTATTTTATTTAGAGTGCAACTAATAATTTAAAAGTTAAGTTTTGTCATAAAATCACGATACAAATATATACTAGTTTGGAACGTATAATATTGTTATATTGTTACTAGTATATATTTGTATAGTGATTTTATGACAAAACATAACTTTTAAACATCACTTGAAGGGAAGTAGAGAGAAATGCTCCTCCTATGAGTGCTGCAGCCATAATTCTTTGCTAGTTGAAATGGAATTGTTGATCTAAAACAACAACAGAGAAAGCAAGTTGATGAGTTCGATAGCTGTGTTTAGTAAGGTGGTATTGTTGTATGATTTTTTTGGAAGATGTATGTTGTTGTATGATTGATATATAATACATGCCTTCCAATTAGCTTTCGATGGTCGACACAAGGTTTCCTTCCCCTCAAATGCTGGAAATTTCCTCCCTTGAAAAAGGTGGCACCAACTTGCATTAATTTGACCGTGACTTGTGATTGTGAAAGGTTGTATATATATATACCTACCTGCAAGAATGATATCGATATAAAGTAATTGACTAATTGCTTCTATTTATGGATTATAATTATAATGCGCAATCATAGTAAATTTCTACGGATCATTTAATGGTTGAAGCGGTAACTAATGCTGTATATGTTACCCCTGGCTCTGAACAGGGACCTAAACTCACGCATCAATGATTCTATTAGTAAAACAATAATGTTGAAGAAGTTTCAGTCGAAAGAGAAGATAGGGTTAGTTAAAAAGATTAGACAATAAATTATTATATGATACTGCAAAATGGAGAGCTATTTTCTACTCATCTACAGTATTAGGGCGGTTTTGCTCTTCCCGTGGGCCATTAGAGTGGTTTTGCTATTAAAATACCAATCATGCAAAAGTGAACAGTGATTCTATTAGTAAAACAATAGTGTTGAAGAACTTTCATTCCAAAGAGAAGATAGGGTTAGTTAAGAAGATTCTGAGACTATAAATTATTATATCCACCTGACCTTCTTTTCCCCTCAATTTCTAGTCATGGCAGGCCAAGTCATTGCGAGTCCACCTAATGGGAAAAGCATATTTGAGAAGACTCAAAAAGTAGAACTAAACGTAAACTTGTTTGAATAATGATTGTGGGATTAGACTGAGGAAAACTTTGCTTATTGCATGATACTGCAAAACTGTTTTCAAGTATACTTAGGGTGTGGTACAAGTATTTCTTTTTACATTACGTTTAAAAATGATACGAATATTATAGTTTAGAGGTGATGTGATTAGTCTTGCTCTTGTTACATTATAAATAATAATATGACTGCACAAAAGGTTTAAAATATTTTTCAAAAGATTTAAATAAACAATTTTCATCTAGTCTATCAATTTAATTTAAGTGATATCACAGTTGAACAATTTAGCTTTATTAGATACTGATATGATTTTATAAATAATTTTTTGGGATATTGATTAAAGGTGTAACTTTTTAATATTAACATTTTATAAAAAAAAACAAAAATCGTTATCTTTTGTATACAAAGTGTAATAAATATTACTGTAGTAATATTAAAGTAAAAAGTAATATAAAAATAATGATAAAATTTGAAGTCTTTTTTATAATATTGAGGTGCATATAAATGAAATGCTATTAGAGACTTTTTTTTTTTGGAAAGGATAATACGGTAATATATGATTCCAAGCACTTTTACCCTAGCACGATATTTTAGTTCTAGTGAAATGGAGATTACTTTTTGGTTATCCTTGATTTTATTTTTAGTGAAGTGAAATTTAACGAAATACTATGAGCATTATCATGAGTCTGGATTCTCTATTTAATTTTATAATTTTTTATTTTTTATGTAAAGTTTACATAAATAAATTACTGAAATCTATAAAATAGAATAAAATATTATAAAATTAGACAGAAAATTTGGCAAAATAATCATAGGAACACATTTAAAGGCGACATCCAAAGACATAATTAAGCACAAGATGCAAAGTTAACTGAAAAAAGATGAAAAAATATGCGTCAAGCAAAGTAACACGACATAGTTATCGATACGGAAACATGAAGATAAGATGAAAGCCCATGTTGATCAAGATGTTCTACTCGGACGACTCTTATTAATTTGTTGCACAAGCTTTCAGAAGACTTCTTTCACAGAGACTAACTTGCGGTACGTCTCAGAGTGCCAACTAATTCCTTAGGATACTCAGAATTCAGCACTTTAGGTACTGGTCTTCTCCGAAAATAAGCAGACGGATAAAATCGGCGAACAGAATCCTGTTTTAGTTCTCGTAAAAGGAGCCGGCCGTTAAACTTCTCCGAGGTTACCCCTAGCCCCTCTGACCCGATTCCCAGTATGATGAGCATGAAGAGAACCAAAAGTCGGGCTGCTGTCGGATTTGCCATGTAAGAGCTATGTATATTGTCAGCAAATCTTAGAATCAGAAATCACCGAGAGCAGATGAGCAAAGGAAAAGCCACCTGAAAGAAATTTAAGAGAAAGTAATAAGCTGGTTGGTAGAGATTTGACAATTGGACACAACTTGAACAGAAACCAGTAATTAAACAATCTCATACACAAATCGCTTCCTATTCGACTAGGCGGGTACATAAACTGTTGTGGAGAGAGATATACGTTGAGAAGATAGAAAGAGAAGATTACATATGACAAATAGTTCAGAGATTTGTTTAAGTATGGGCATCTGTCTTATAAATACATAAAAATGGAATCCAAGAAACACGACCATTGTAATGGCGAATGAGGTTGAATGTATGTGAATAGTTAATTTATTTTCTTCTTATTCTCTTTCTTCCTAAAAGGCTCTACCCTCTCTCTTCGTTCAAATTTCCACCTCTTTGGATATTAACTTTATGACCCTCTCGACAACCATGCGTCTCTTCTGTCTTCCCTCAAAAAACAGGTTCTAACCGTCTTTTTCCTGAGGAAAGCTTCGAGCCACCAAGCAGTCACCCACCGTGATGGGTGAGCTGTCTTCGGCTCTGGGCCCCTTCCCTTCTCTTGTATTAGTATCTTGACAACAGTTCAAAATTATATACGTAATTATTCAACCTACAAATTAAATTCTCTTCTCTTTTTTCTTTAAAACATTTTGGTCGAAGCATACATATTTTTTTTCTTCAAGATATCCATAAAGAAAAGCAACTTTCACATTTAGATATTCTATATGTAAGTTAAATATAATACATATTTCTAACTTTAGTAAATGGAATCATAGTGAAAAATACTCTATTAAAGTTAATTTCCTAATTTTAAGCATATTCTTTCATTACCAATCTTACACCCACTTAATCATCACCATTACACTTGATCTTGAAGATTCATTTATTATTAATTGGTTTTCTTCCTTGTAGTAATGATACAAGTTTTTAAGTTTTATTTTTATGAAGAATTTCAGTTTTTTCTACCATTGATGTCATTCATTAACAAACATTGGATTATTATGTGCTTTTTGAAAAGTTAATTGTTACCTATTTTTTGTTAAAAGCTTGTTTATCATATAACCCTTCATCATATAATGCGATTGTTAATTTGATAGTCTATTTATGTGATCTGATTGATAAACTTTTAGAGCCTTAAAGTCAATTAGTTCTTGAAAATTTACTATAATATTGTTTCAAAAGAAGTATTTTCCTAAAATTTATTTTCTTATTGTATCACAATCCCTAAACTTCTTTATAAAGTTTTATTGTCTTCTTCTTTCTTTTATAATTCTTCTTCTATAAAGGTGATGTCCCCACTGAGAATAAACTTCTAGGCAACTGGATTCCATAAACGATACTCTTACACTATTTTAACATATCTTCAAAATAAGCATCTATAAGATTTTGGATCCAACTTCGTGATTTTTCTTTGTTATTGGACATCATCTACAAAGGACTATATGAAAGAGTATATGCTACAACAAATTTTATTTCAAACCTTCTTACTTACTAAATGCACCAAATTCATTATTAGTATGTTCTCTTATATTATTTGTCCTTGATTATTTGGTCTTCTTTTACCATAATCAAGTTTAATATGTGTTTTGAAAATTTTAAAGATTGAGAATACATATGCTTTTATCTTGATATAGTACATTTAATGCCTCTTGGAATAATGATCAATGAAGGAGACAAAGTACTTTACTTCTCCTAAGGGTGGAAATGGTGCTTGTTACACATCAAATTAAACCAATTAAAGATTAACCTTGCTTCTTAAATTTGATGTTTTTAAGTTTTCCACAATGTTGCTCACTTGTAACATAATGCTCATAAAAGGTTAGTGATACCTCTATGAGCCCAGGGAGTAACCATTACTCAACTAGGATCTTCTTTTCTTGTTTAGATATATGTATAATTTTTTATGTCCTAATGATATTTTAATTAGACTAGTTGAAGCGACTAATGCTTTTATTTCTAATAGTATCTCCCCTTTTATCTTGTACATGTTCGCATCTATATTTTCTACATTCATAAGAATAAGCGTGTATTAAATTACTTTCAAAAACTTATTGAAAATTTCTATTTTGCATCCTAGATCATTTAGTTATCTTAAAGAGAACAAAATCTTCTTTAAATCTTCTACGTCTCATAATGCCTAAATGGTATAAATTGTACCATCATATGTCTTCAATTTGATAGTTCTAATATTGATAGCCTTTTGAGGACAATGATCACAACTATACATAGATCCTCCTGGGATAGGATTATAATGATAGAGCCATGCCCTTTCACTGGTTATATGAAAATTAGCTCCTAAGTTGAAGAGCTATACATCAAGTAATAATTTCTTTCTTTCAATTGTTATTGCTACTTTATAACACGGAGCACTGTTATCATATGAAATACTTGAAATTTTTCTTTAAAGACTAAAATTTTTCTGATTTAAATTCTAAAAAATCTTTTAAATCGTCCTTTCTTGTTACAATTGTAGCATTTAAATGCTTCTTACTTTTTGAATACGATCTATTATGATTTTGGCTCCCAATTTGGTTGTATTCTGTTAGTCTCTCTCTTATCACTAGTAAGGCCTTAACTTGATTTGCACTAGATTGCTTATCTTCCTTATTCTTGCACTGGCTTTCTTTATCTAAAATTACAATTGTAACTTCGTTAAAGACTAAGTAATCTATAAGAAGATTATTAGTTAATTTGATGATGAGTTGATCATATGATTTTGAAGTAGAATTTGGATACACTCATGTAACTTTATTCTATAATCCAAAAATGCGAGATGAGAGAATAAAGTAGTAAAATTATTAATGGGCTTGGTCATCAAAGTTAATTATGATACTTAAATAATATAAAGTTTCCTCTTAAAGAAAATTTTATTGTAAAGTGACTTGACCTCGTATAGCTTTATAAGATGATTTTATATCTGTTTTATTGTTTTCTTCTCCTCTATGCTTTACAAAACTTCAGCAGCAAAAGTTAAATGAAAATTTCCAATAGTATTCACATCCATTTCATTCTGATTGGCATTATTTGTTGGACCCCAAACTTTTCTTGGAAGTTAGAACTATTATGTGTGAAAGGTTGGAAGTTATAAGTTGAAACATGTTCACTGAGTATGATTCAGTATTTTAGCCATAACTTTTTTTCTAGTTATCCAAATGAGATGATATTTGATTTGGAGTAAACTAGAGAGATAGGGATACAAATTTTCTGATGAAATTGATTTTTAATTCAGTCTCTAAGAATATCAATTTTTGTATGGAAGTTAAGTACAGAATATTGTTTCAGTATAAGAATAGTTCGGAAAAGTTTGAGATATGACTTTCAGATTTTTGAACTAAATTAAATGATTTTGATGTCATTAGAAAATTGATGACAATGAGGAACATTTTTCTAGAAGGAAGTGTTATCAAATTCCTTCAATTACCTAATTAGAAAAGGTCTTGATTTTTGGAAGAAGTTAGGCAATGACTTAAGTGAATTTTAAGGTCTTAAAAGAGTAATTTTGTGGAGTTAATTAGCATGTTAATATGAGTAAGGTTTTATGACATAGGTTAATTGAATTATAGTGTTAAGGTGGTAAGATTGCATGAGGGGCAAAATTGGCAAGTCACTTAAACATTTAAGTTACAAGGCATATAAGTAAGGGCAAAATGGGCATTGTTCAATCATTAATGGTATAAAAGGAAGAAGAAAAGAGTGCCTTACATTGAGAAGAAGCAAAAAAAAACATGAATGAAAAGAGAGAAAGGAGAGAAAAAGAAGAAAAAGCTTGGGTTTCTCCATTTCTTGGTTTTCAAAAGGGATTTTGAAGTTTATTCAAGAAAGAAAAAGGAAGAGGATGATGAGAGCTTCCATATGAGCCAACAAACTCTTCATTTGGTGAAGATCCAAGGTAAGTGGGATTTTAAATCTTTGGATTTTTTGAGGGTTTTGGTTTATATAGCTTAAGAAATGTATGGGTTTAATGATTCTAGGATCAATTTTAGTGAATATTTCTTATGGGTTTCTCAATTAGAATGCCTATTGATTTGGAGATTTTTGTGTCAATGTTGAAGAAAATCAAGAGAGGCAAGAGGAGCAAGAGTAAAGGCTTTTGAGCAAGGTTTTCAAGCAAGGAAATAAGGTGAGTTTCATGTTTATAATTAAGTAATGAGCCATTGATGTTTTTGTTCAAATCAAGAAAGAAAAATGATTTCAATTACTTCATAAATGTTTCTTTTATTGCGTTTGAATGATTTGTGAGATTGCTATATGTTTTGATGTATGAATTTTGATGATGAATTGTGAAATGATGATAGAAATGCATATGAAATATGTCATGCTCATGAAAGACAAGTTTTTAAAAATGTGCAATTTGGGCAATTGGTTTTCAAGTCATAAATTACATATTATGTGGGTTTGGGGTGATCCCTAAAAAATCGTCACGTGCACGTTGACCAAGAAAAGGCTTCTCCTGCCTGCTCGCAAGTAGCACAGAGCTCCTTCATGGACTCCCTTAAGTTTATGCCTACGCAAAACTACTATGTGGGATTGCGATAGTGCCTCAAGTTTACGACTACACAAGAACATTATGTGGGATTATGTAGTTCGTCATGTTTATGGATTTACCCAAACCATCTCTGATATGCTTATGTGTTTATGAATTATGAACAATTTGAAAAATGCATAAATTGTGTTGTGATTTTTGATTACATGACAAGAATTTTGAGAAACATGTGTTTTATGATTCAATAAGAATTTTCTATGAGATTGAACTTTTTGAATGGTTTTGCTTGTTATTCGTTATAAGTATGTTACCCACGAGCTTTAAAGCTCACCCCCACTCTCTTTCCCCAATCCATGTGATGAGCAAGAGATCAAGTGAAAGTGAATCAAAGCATAAACCCGAATTTACATGTTTTGTGTTGTTTTGGAGTAATTTATGTAAAACAAAGTTGTAATTGCATTTTGAGCAATTATTATTCAAGTGTATTGTGTAATTTGGGGATTTTGGAATATTAATATATTGTGGCTTGAAATGCCATTAAGGTTCGTAAAACTCTTATTTTATGAGGTTAATGAAAAATGGATTTGTGTATGGACATGAAATTTGAACTTGTATATGGATGACTATGATGAATGTTGAGCATGAATGGTTGGTATATATATACATATATATTCACATCAGTGAGGTGTCATGGAAAAGAAAATAGGAATTATGAATGGATAAAAATGATGTGCAATAGAGGAAATGAATTTGGGAAAATTTTCAAGTTTTCGTGAGGGTAAAATGTGTGTTCTGACTTCCGGAGGAATTCTGTATTAATCTATGATGATTGTGACCAAGTTGTCTTAATAGAAGTTATAGATGATCCTTTTTAGCTTTCTAACAATATAAAGTATGTAAATTTTGGATATCGGAGTTGAGAGATACGAGCATTATAAGTGATGATGCTGCATGGGAAATATGAACATGATAGCTATGGTGAATGATGAGATTTGTGGTATGTGATGAATCATTGAGTTGATATTTGAGAGTTTTCATGGAATCATTTTGGTAATAGGATGTTTAAGAAGTGAAATCACATTAGAAGAAGTGAAATTGAGAAGATTATGAGTAAATATGATGTTAGAATGGAGGCAGGAAGCATTGGAGGGGCTTAGAGGGGTTTGGGAAATCCCCATGTACATGTCCGTTTAACGAACCTTCACGGGCCAAAAAGACTCCCAGATTCACCCATGTCCGTTAAATGGACTTGTAGGTCCGTTTAACGGACCTTCTCGGGTGAAAATGACTCCCAGCCCCGACTATGTCCGTTAAACGGACATTCACTGGACAGCTACAATAAATTTCGATTTTTGATTCTTTTAGAGTCAAAATCTTACTTTGTAATCTTCATGAAAGTTGTAGATCTAGAATTACACTTTCAAATGGGATAAGAACAAACTCAATCCAACATTGGTGGAAAAAGTTATGGCAATTGCGCCAAGATAGGTACAGAATCATTAAGGACATAAACATGTTGGTTTCTTTTGGCCATAACTCCCTCATTCGACCTCTAAATGAAGTGATTCTTAAAGAGATAGCTTCCTAACACATGTATATATCTCTCCATAAAAATTTGGCGTCTTTTGAAGTTGATTTGAAAATGTTTGCATTAGAGAAAGTGAGGGGTCAGTTGGGAGACCATGATTGGGGAACAAACATACTTTGGCTTTTCAAGAAAAACTTCTTCTATAGAGTTCCAAATTGAGATAGTTCTTACTTCAAATTAAACTAGAGACTTAGAGCTTCAATTGTTGTGAAGAAGTCAAATTATGATTTTGGTGATTGACTAGTGTGAGCACACCACCCTTGTGAGATGACAGGGTTATCAGCTCAAGGTTTATGACTCCGGAATGATCATTGGACTTCGGAATCGGGGTCCAACATGTTTAGTATCAGATCATGAAGATGAACCAATGATGGTCAAGTTTCATGATCCGAAGTTTGGCTCCACAAGCGGGGCTCAACAGATGTGGTGTCAGAGCAAGAGTTGGATTCCAGAAACAAGCGGGATCCAACATTTTTAGTAAAGTCCATCAACCTTTTACTAATGGTTGCAAGATCATTATCTTTTGTAAAAATAGTTTTTTTATTTCACAATAAGAAATTATTTTTATTGAACTTTGTAATCTTTAATTTTGAGTTAAGAGAGATGGCTCTTAGTATTTCATGTAAATAATAATTGTATATATGAATAATGTCTAGCAATATTTAACTTAATTCTTGATATGGAGGATCCATTTATGCTCAAAGGTAAATTTTATCGTTTAGCGATTAGGTCAACCATGCTATATAGGTCAAAATGTTAGCCTATCAAATAGGTTTATTGTTATAAATTAATGGTGGTGAAGACGAGGATGCTCCATTGGATGAGCAACCTTACTAGAAGAGATGGGATTAGGAATGTAATGGTAAGAGATAAATTTAATATGACTAATATTAACAAAAAATTAAGAGAGACAGGCTTAGGTGGTTCGGGCATGTTAAGAGGAGACACTCAAATACTCCATTGAGAAGATGCGAGAAGATTGTACTTAGAGACTATAAGAGGAAAAAAAAAAAAGAAGGCCTAAGAAGAATTGGGGGGAGATGATAAAAAATGATATGACTTTTTTAAAAAATTTAAAAGAAATTGTATTAAAAATAGCAAAATCTACACAAACCACATTACATACACGTAATATGTCCATAAATTTGCAAAAATATCCTACAAGAAAAATATCCAAAAGGTATAAGTAACTATAACATCCAAGTAATCTTCATTATAGGAGAAAGTGCATTAAGCTTGGAATTTGCAATCATCTCAGCTTGAACCCAACTAATAATCACATCTACTAGCTGATATTTTTATATTTTAATGCTCATGTAAAGCCTCTTATTATGTGCCCTCTAGATCCAGGAAATAGTGGCAGTAAAAATTGTCTTAATGAGCAAACCATTGGGTTTTACTTTCTTGGTGCTATCAATAATCAGAATCAAAGTTTCTCCCCAGTCAAAAGTGTAGCAAGGAACTGGTAATAGGTGTAACATCCTACTCCAAATCACTTTTGTATAATTACAATAGAAATATAAATGGTTCCATCTCTCTTCAGCTTGTTTACATAAAACATAAATGGGATCATAAATCTCAAACAATTTATCTTTAGTTATCAAACTATTCCTGATTACCAACCAGGAAAGAGTTGAGGCTCTTGGGTGCAATGATTGCTTCCATAGTAAGTCATACCAAGGGACTTCAACAACATTTAGAGCGATTATCTTATGACAGGAGCTATTAGTGAATGATATGATTTTGCTGCAACTTACCGATGACATGACCTTTAATGGAAAACTTTAGCATACTAATTTTTCTTTCTTTTTTTAGTAAATCAGTAAATTTTATACAAATAGAAAATATTGTGTACACCACTAGAGATTTTCTAAAGGAAATCTCTTATCAACCAAAAGAATAACGTAGTGCAAAATAGTAATAAACCTAGTTCAAAGATAAACAAGCACTACCACCAACACTTCTCCCCTATTTCCTACCATAAAACCTTAAAAATGTAGCCCTTCTCCTCAGTAGCCTAAAGTCAGCCACAAACATTTCAGTAACACAACATTTCAACACTTATATAGAAAACCCAAGTAACAAATCGCAATCATATTTGATAAAAGAAGATTGAATGTTCAATTTAAAACTGTTAAGGTTGTCTTCATCGCATATGCCATTCCTAATAGAGATAGGAAATGATTCTCTAAGTATTAAGCTTCTGATCATCTTCCTTGTATTAAGGTCTTTTTCTTTTTCATAAGTCTTTTTAAACATTTTCTTTCAAGGCTTATGTCTTATATTTAGCTTAAACTTGTAAACTAAGGGATCGTTTAGTTCTACTTCTATTTTTTTGTTGTAGTTTTCAGTTTTTTGTTTATGTTTTTTTAAATAAAAACAATACATGCTTGGTTGTTAATGTTAATATAGTTATATTTTTATCACTGATAATAAAATACATATTAGATAAAACTTAAAGATAAATTATTTTTAAATAAATAAATTTATTTAATCTCTTATATAATAT
>JAOQMP010000208.1:3264883-3276564 GCA_027563575.1 Erythroxylum pedicellare
TTAAATAAAATAAAATAATTCATAATTTTTATTAAAAATTAAATAGTTAAATAATTAAATAATATATATTTTAATATATATTTAAATGATAGTAAATCAAATTATGAAAAAAATAGAAATTGCAAACAAAAAACACTTTTTATGTTTTTTTATAATTTTTGAAAATTTGAAGAAACCAAAACCAAAACCAAAAACTAAAAACTCAAACAAACATATTTTTTATTGAATTTGAAAATAAAAACAAAAAACCGAAAACAAAAATGGAAACAAACACCTCCTAAACATTCTCTTATGTGACCTAAATATGTTCTTGTCTTGACTTATCTGATTTAATTATTTATTTACTTGTCTCCTTCTTTATTTGAGTATTTATTTACCTATTTTATATTCTTATACTTATTTTTAGCCTTGCTCTATATCTATTGTAATATTGATTTTATTATTTATGTTTATACATATTTATTTATTTGTTTGTTTATTTTATGTATTTATTATTAGTGTTATTATCTTTTTTATTATTTTTATTAATGTACTATTTTAATATGTATATATTTATATATTTTATGTTGATCTATCATAAACAAGCTCACTATTAACTAAGGTAAGGTTACGTACTTTTGTACCTCTCTAAATACCGTAATTAGTACAAATTTTCCTGGGTTGTTGTTATTGTAGGATCCACTTATATTAACAACCACATTATACACACATACACACTAATTAGGTTATGATACCACTTGTTGGAATGACTAGGTGAATAGAGTAAGTTCGCAGCTTAATTAAGATTGGAAGAAACAAGATACACTATATATTTTTATGAGTGAAAAGAGAAGTTACGTACAAACACTCTCTAACTATAAGTATTAGTTTGTAACTTAAAATGTATAAGATTGGAATCCACCTGAGTTCTACTCTTAATGCTTGAATTTGTTTATTAATACATAAAATAAGAAGATAGATGAGCATTATAAGTGAATCAAACTAATTATAATCACACAATTTAATAGTGGACTTATGCACACAAAATCTTATGGCCATGATACACTTAAAAATAACTTATTTAGTTATAGTATAATAAATATATATACATTCCAAACTAGTATAGATTTGTATCTTGATTTTATGACATAATTAGATAACTTTTAAATAAACCTTGAGAGCGCTGCGGCCATAATTTTTGCTGCTTGAAATGCAATTGTTGATCTAAAACAACACCAAAGAAAGCAAGTTGATGAGTTCGATAATTATACTTAGATAAGATGGTATTGTTGTCTGTTATTTTTGGAAGATGTATGTTGTACGATTGACGTATAATACATTCTTACGTTGACTTCCAAGTAGCTTCCCAAAGTCTTTACAAGGTTTCCTTCCCCTCATATGCAGGAAATTTCCTCCCTTGAAAAAGGTGGCACCGATTTGCATACCTTGACTGTGACTTGTGATTGTGAAAGGTTGTGTGAAAACAAGAAATTATCTCTCCAATTTTTTCCAGATACTACATCGCTATCTCATCGATCGATGAATTATATCTATATATAATCCACATAGGTTTAGTATGATTGTGCATTATAATTATAATCCATAAATAGAAGCAATTAACCAATTACTCTAATTAGTTTTTAAATTTCTATGGATCATTTAAAAACAATAATGTCAAAGAAGTTTCATTTGAAACGAAAAAATGTTGTTTCAGTATACAAAGCTTTCTACTTTGTAAAAGTCTCAAGAAGGTTATAATCTGCATTATATATCTTTTATATAATCCCGCTTTGTATTGTATAAGTTAATTTTGATATCATTATGTATTGCATTTGATATGCATTATATAAGTTTTTCGTGTCGCATTTAATATGAGTTTTTAAAGTGGTTTAAGATATATACTTTTTTCTTATAAGTATCGTGGTAAAAAACTATAATACCTTATCAATAGTAGTTGAAATGGTTACATATAATATACTGATCAGGATTTTTAAATGTTTTTTAATTATTTTCTATTTGATAATATATTATCATGTTATATGTATTTTATTAATAAAGAGTCTGCATCAAAAGTTTGGGGATCTAAGTAGATTTTAAATGCAATTTCATAGAAAAAATTATTAGATAGAAAGAATTATTCATTAAATTTCTGAGAATAATTGAAAATGTTATTTTGTTAGAAATGTCAACTTCAGTTAAATAATAAGATTTGAATGGATGAATCTTATTATCGGTGGACGGATCATCATAGTTTAATAAAATTGGCTTCAACTCACGACATAACATAAAGACTAGAGTTTCATATGGTACTGGATTATATGACCCGCGCGTTTTACGGCAAGCTAGGAACTTAGTGAATGTTATCATGTTTCAATGTTCCTAAAGTCTAATTAATGGACAAATAGTCAGGTCAAGAGGCAAGATGTTTGTAACACTTCTTTTAATACCTAACCGCAACACCCGAGAAACTAATGAAAATTTGTTATTTTATATAAGTATTTGATTAAGACCGTGAAACTAAAACAAGAAATAATCAACTTATAAAATATTATTATATACATTTAAGTGGGGTTCACTGTTGACTCACTAGTCAATGCTACTTTCATGAAGGTTTCGTGTCAAAGTTACTACTAGATTTGAATACTTCTACAAATTCAATTATATTCATAACTTTTAACTAAAATTTAATAGTTAAATCATATTAAAATAATGAGATCTGTATTAAAATGCAAGAGATCTTGTTTAAGTGATTTATATGTTATATCAAATCAAATATTACATGTTATTAGTTTTGAGTGGATTCATTATTTTCAAGTTATTCAAAATAGTGTGTGTATCTATTTTGAATAACTTGAAAATAATGAATCTACTTATTTATACACACACTATTTTGAATAACTTGAAAATAATGAATCCACTCAAAACTAATAACATGTCACATACACACACTATTTTGAATAACTTGAAAATAATGAATCTACTTCTTTATACACACACTATTTTGAATAACTTGAAAATAATGAATCCACTCAAAACTAATAACATGTAATATCATCACACACACACACACACACAAAATCCACTCAAAACTAATAACATGTAGTATCATCACACACACACACAGTCATTATTTTAAGTTATTCAAAATATTGTGTGTATATATGTATACAACCTTATTTTGAATAACTTGAAAATAATGACTGCACGCGCTTGTGTGTCTACACACACGTACACATATATATGTATATACGTATGTGTGTATTTAAATAATTCAAAATTTTAAAGTTTCATTAAGATTGAAGTTTAACTTAAATTGTAAAACTGAAATTAATGATATTTTATGTATTTGATTTTGTTTGAAGTCTATAGAAACCTACAAGCCAGACGTTAGACTTCACATTTATATTTGGAAATTTCAAGCCTAAAAAAAAGTTTCCTAGTTTAAACAATGCAACTATTAAAAAATGATTTTGATTTAAATTGTTGTATTCACAATTCTACGAAATTAATAAAATTTTTAAAAAATTAAAGATCCAATGTACTTATGTTTATTACATACATATATTAAGTTACATGAAGCGGATTACTTAATAAGAGAGAGTCTGCTGTTCAGTCTATACCATTTGGAGGGGAAGAAATAAGAGGTTATTCATGAATTAAAAAATGGACTGTCATGAGTTAGCTGACAAAATTTGTTGCTGGATAAGGAAAATCCTACAGCTTCATGACTAGAGACTATGAACCTATCATTGAGAAGAAGATGGTACTTGGAACAAAGCTGAAAATGTGTATTTTGTGCAGATGGAACTAAGGTTTGCTTTATTGTTTTAGATAGTAGTGATGTACTTGTCTCTTTGTAGTATAGTTCTTGCCATGGTATTCTTTTGTACTGTTGACTCACAATTCTAAAATATTAATAAATTTAAAGATGCATTATACTTAGCTCAGGTATCTAATAATATATTTATTACATGTTGGATAGAGGAGCCCACTTACATGGAAGATTTTCAATATGAGCCTAGTAAGAGAGCATATTCGTGGCTTTTAACACCACACTTTAATTCAAAATCTTAAGACGTTAGGTTTATGGGTCCTTTTTACTTATATATCCTTTATTAGTTTCATCTCTTTCCAATGTAGGATTTCTACTCACATTTAACATCCCAATAATCACCCCCTTAAGTATAAACTTTCACATTAGGCTTGGACTCCCCCTTGAGCGAAATCCTTTTTCTTAACAGCTTGAGTATATAGCGTCACCTAGAGCCATTCTACTCTACTGGTCTAGGCCCACCAAGAGTCTCCTGGCTCTTCTTCATGAGGAGGCAACTACGGAATCCGACTACCATCTTTATACTCGTCCCTGGCCAAACTATCGACGCTGATATCACTTGATGAATCTGAAGAGCCCACTTACATGGGAGATTTTCAATATAAGCCTAGTAAGAGAACATACTTGTAACTTTTGACACCACATTTCAACCCAAAACTTTAGATTATTAACTTTATGGATTTTTTTTATTTATATGTCCTTCACTAGTTTCATCTCTTTTCAATGTAAGATTTATACTCATACATCCCAACATTACATTCATATACTTAGGGCATGAAAAGTAACAGAAACATAGTGTACAATAAGAGATAGCATCCTTCGAATAGAAAGAGTAACAAACATCAATTGCAGATGTTCTAGTCCATCAACAATTGTTTTTATGTCTAATCACACTGAATATCTAGTAATTCCCTATATCCTGACTTACAAACCGAACATAACATAGCCAGAACTTTTAGCAAGTCCCCATCTTCAGCCTAGTTATGAATATCCCAGTCCTCATGATATGATATGGAGATCTCTACAAACGAAAAAGACATGCATGCATAGTTTGAAGTGGATAGCCCATCGTAATTATGGTTTGCCACTGTCAGGTGCAGGAATTGTTTCAGGGACGCGACGCCTTTTCCGTTCTGAATGAGAAAATCCATGTACGTGAGAAAGAAAGCTGCCAAAGCTGAACTTCTTTCGATTGTTGAGCTTCTTTCCGCGATGGCCAACTTTTTTCTTAGAATTGGCGGTCAGTATCAGTAAAAAGATTGCGAGCAGAACAAGGTACCGGGTTGCAGCTTTGTTTCCCATCTAATGCCACATATCATAAGCCTTGATAATCCACCTGAAAAACAAGCTAGCTATAATAAATTCTGAGAATTGTGTAATAAAAATGAGGCAGGAATTATGAATATCATCACTCCAGGGCGGAAAAGCGGGTGACAGAATTCAGAAAACTCAGACTGAACGTTGGGAGATTGAAATTAATTCAGGGAACTCCTGAAAGAGCTTGATGAGTAATATCTCAAGAGGGGAAAGGAGTGAAAATTTGGTCCAGTGCTTCGTGAAACTATGGTGAAGGCCTTTATTTAATTTATAGTTGTGTGAGCTGTAATTTAATGAAACATTTGAAAATTGTACTTGTAATAACGTACAGAATAGGGTTAAATAAACAAAGACATTGACTTATCTACAAGTAACAAACTTTCACAACAGAAAGAGCAGTATAATTTTCTACTACTGGCGCCAAAATTTAGTGAAGATGTTGTCTGCACCTAAATTAAATTATAAATTCTTGCAATACAACAAATATTGTAAAGAAAACTAGGAATCGATCCTACGAGAAATTTTAGCTCATCAATTTTTATGAAAGAGATATTTAAAGAAATGAGATTAGTAATGATAGGAAATTTTGTGATGAAGAAAATAAATTAAATTCTCAAATAATAAAAAGAAAATTATAAATAAACACAAACATTGATTTAAAGATGCTTCCATCGTTGAAACTATGATTGATCATCGATGCAAAAAATAATTATTTCATCTATCATATATTTGATGTGATATTAAATACCTATTTGGCGTTTAATTTAGTTAAACACATTTCGTAAAAGTTAATAATTTCTAACGATACAAATTAAAAACTTCTAGCTGCTACAAAGATTGAAATAATTAAACTTTTATGTATTCAATATTTATTTAGCAAATAATGATTTCAATCAATAAGCTAATTGCGTATATTAGAAATTAATAAAAATAATAAAAAACAAAAATACTGAAAACAATTTAATATACCAATGAATGAAACACTTAATAATAGAACTCAATTATCCCTCAATCTACAAAGCTCCAAAGGCTTCTAGTCCCTTCAACCACGACAGAGAAGATTAGCTAACAATGGCCATAACTGCTCCAAAGGCTTCTACTCTCCTCAACCAAGATAAAGAAGATTAGCTAACAATGGCCATAACTACTACTAACATCTAGTGAAGGAAAACTACTCGTAAAGAGGGGAAAAGAAAACTTTGTGAAAAGCTAGAAAGTAGAGATGAAAAACTTAGAATGCCTCTGTTCCTTTACTGTTGGTCTTATTTATAGCCACTTTAATCTTATATTTTGTTGTTGTTAAGATATTTTTATTGTGATTATTTAGCTCTAACAAATCATAACTTTATTTTTTGTCATCTAGACCTAGTCAAGATAAGATATAAACAACTTCAACATATTTTTCTTGTAAATTTGAAGTTTGAAAGTTGTAATTTTTATTGAACGTGCCCACATCTAATCTTCATAACTATTGTTGTTAGCTTTATCCTTCTAACTACATCTTATTTTTTGGAATTTTGATTTGTTTAAGTTTTAGATTTTTCAAAGATCATTTGAAAACCAAAGATAAGGTAATCTTTAACGTATAATCAATAATCAATTATTGTCGGAAAAGGCTAGCCCATTTCCTTTTAGTATCAATTCAACTAGAGTTGTTAGTTTGTTAACACAAAGGAAGTAAAGGTGGAAGATAGAGACCATCTTTGTATGCTGGAAGTGGAAGATAGAGACTATCTTTTATTCCTTTTTGCATTTTCTAAAGCAGTATAAAGCAGGATTTTGCATATAATTCTAGGTAACAACTATAAATATGATTGGGAACATAATTTGAATTGGGCCACTCAAAGCTCTAAGAAGAGAATCTCAAAGCTATAAGAAGAGAATCTCAAATGCTATACTCTATAAAGTAGCTTTCACCTCTACTATCTACACTCTTTGGAAGGAGACAAATAACAAAAGATTTACCAACTCAGAAGAAGACAAGTACCAGTTAGCTAACAAAATCATTAACTAGATTAGAGCAACAATCTTTGCTAAAAATTTGCAGCATACACTTACTCCTAACATGATATCTAAATGGAAATTTAACTTGCTAATATGTTGATTTTTAATTATTCACTGAAATGTTGTATTAGTTTTGTTTATAGTAATGAAAAATTCATTTTTAAAAAAAAATATCTAAAATGATCAATTGTAATGATCTTATCAATACTCTTTCACTATTTTATCATATCTAAAAAAATAAACATTTCTTATATTTTGGATCCAACTTCATGATTTCTTTTCCATTATATATCTTATACAAAGACTTCTAAATATATGAAGTTTAGAATAATCCCTTAGCTTTCCATTTACGTCTCCATCGATATCTTCAACTCACTTGTAATTAATAGAATATGATTCATTATATAATAGGCAATATTGGCTGCTTCTATACAAAAGGCCTTATCTAGGTTTGTAATTCTCAATATTAATTTTGTTCTTTTTAAAAGAGTTTTGTTCATTCACTTTACCACTGGTAATTTTAGGAGTATATACAACAATAAATTTTATTTTGATACCTTCTTACTTAAAAGATGCATCAAAATCATAATTAGTATGTTCTCTTATATTATTTATCCATAAATATTTGATCTTTTTTACCATGATCAAATTTAACATGTGTTTTGAAAACTGAGAATACTTATGCTTTTCTCTTGATATAGTACGCTTAACACTTCCTGGAATAATGATCAATAAAGGAGACATTGTACTTTGCTCCTCCGAATGGTGGAACTTATGTTTATTTCACATCAAATTAAACCAGCTAAAGATCAACCTTGTTACTTGAATTTGATGTGTTAATTTTCACATTGGTTGCTTACTTGTAACACAATACACAAAAAAGGGAAGGGATACCCCTATAAGCCCAAGGAGTAACTTTTGCTTACTAAGGATTTTCCTTTCTTATTTAGATATATGTCTAATTTTTTTAACATCATAATATTAAAGGTCTTTCACTTGGATTGCTTGAAGAAAGGAATCATAATATTAAATGTCTCTTCCTTTAACTTATACGTATTTGCACCTATATTTTCTCCCTTCATAAGCATATATGCATCTCAAATTATTTTTAAAATCTTGTCGACAATTTATATTTTGCTTCCAAAATCATTTTGTTGTCCTAAAAAGAACAAAATTTCTTTAAGCCTTATATGTGTCATACTTCATGAATAGTATATATTGTACCATCATATATCTTCAACTTGATGGTTCCAATACTAATAATCTTTTGGAGATAATTGTTACAATTGTACACTTATCCTCGTAGGATAGTTTCATAATGATGAAACCATTCTATTTTACAGGTTATGTGAAAAGTAGCTCCTAAGTCAAAGAGCCATGCATCAAGTAGTGACTTCTTTCTTTCAATTGGGATTACTGCTTTATAAAACATGTCATCTGAAATACTTACAAAATTTCCTTAAAGACTAAAATATTTTTTATTTAAATTTTAAAAATCCTTTTATCCTTTTAAATTGACCTTTCTTGTCACAATTATATCATTTATATGCTTTTTTACTTGTTGATTATTATCTATTATGATTTTGGCTCCTACTTGGGCCATGCTTTGGTAGTCTATCTCTTATCACTAGTAAGTATTTAACTTGATGTGCATTAGACTACCTATCTTCCTTATTTTTGCACTGATTTCTTTTTCTAAAATTGTGGCTGTAAATTCATCCAAAACCAGGTAATATATAAGAAGATTATTAGTTATTTTGATGATAAGTTAATAATATGATATTGAAGTAGAACTTTAATACATTCATGTATCTTTATTCTATAATCCATCAATAAAAGTTGAGAGAATAGTGTAGTCAATAATGCACGTAGTAATTGAAGTTGATTATGACATGGAAAGAATATAAAGTTTTCTCTTATAGAAATTTTTTTACAAATTGACTTGACCTTGTATAACTTTGTGAGATGATTTCATGTCTATTTTGTTATTTTCTTCTATTTTCTTCTCTTCTATACTTAACAAAACTTCATCAGATAAATCTACATGAAGATTTGAAATTGCATTAATGTCTATTTCATTCTATTTGGCATTATTAGTGAAGGAGTTTCTGGGATGCGACGTTTTGGTTTAGAGTCAAATAAGCCATGTCCATGTGGAAGGAGGCGCCTGTAGTCAAGCTTCTTTGGATAAACAACTTGTTTCTCAAAACTACTGCGCTCAGTATCACTGAAAATATTAGGAGGAGAGCAAGATATCGAGTTGCAGCTGAATTTCCCATCTAATACTTTAACCTGAAAACAATGTAAATATAAGTGAGGCCCGCATGAATATGCATTATTAACTAAGACTGCAAAAGTAAGCTGAGAGGATTCAGTAAACTCACCGTTAGGCTTGCACTTATGAGAAGTAATATCTAAGGAGGAGGAAAAAGAGGTAAAGTTTGGTGGAATCTGTTGTGAAATTATAGTGATGGCCTCTTTTCATAAGAACAAAGTCCTTTAGTCAATTTTTTACGATCATTAGTGATTATTACTATTATAAATAGTAAAAAGATGATATTTCAATAAAATAACAATTTATCTTGTTTGATAATAACGCTACTACCAAAATTTGATTATGTAGTTAATTTTTTTTATAATTATAAGAAAGAATAATTTAAAAATACACTAAAAAAATGCACATATGAATTGAACGTGCAAGACGGTTCAAATAACCAATCTTAAGACTCAGACCAATTTGTCGCCGAGAGCAATTTGAGTTTTGAATCACTCTCTTCCTTATGCTTTTACTTATAATACACCAAAACATTATTATAAAAACGTAATAATTCACATGATCCTATGAATAAATTTACATTCGCGAGAAAAAAGAATAACGAATTTTAATGAAATAAATAATATCTAAAAGGATATTTAACTTCTAAATTTAATAATTTAAATACTATCAAAATCTTAAAATAAATAATTATAGATTAACTTAAAAAATATCTTATTAATTAACAATTTATTCATTTTAATCAGTATTTACATTAAAAAAGAAAATTTTCAATAGCAGTAGCAAAAAAAAAAAAGACCTTTCAAAAAAAAAAGTTGATCATTTTAGAGTTGGTTTGGATGTCTGACAATTCATATAATCGTTACATTAATAAATTTGCGTAGATAACTACGTAAGGGTTTTTTCTCGAAAGGATATGACAATAATCAGAAAGATACCTCCAGGAGTTAGGTCAACATGGAGTAATGGGATCTACTTAAGAATTATAATTTATAATGAACAATCTTAATGAATTTTCATGGACCAATTAATGCTGTATATGTATATCATATTTGCGGAGCAGATCATTTGTTCTCGTAAATCAGTTCCTACTGTTCAGTTAAATATAACAATTACAGCTTTTGACGGGAACCAAACTCTCGCGTCAATGGCCTATCAGGAAAATGGTAAGAAGTTTCTAAGGCAGAGACTATATATACTTTATTGCAGAGTGTACGTCATTTTATACAGCCGGACATGACGATTGCTAAAGTAGTGGAAAGCAGAATTGGGAAGAAAAACTCGAATTGTACGATAAAATAAGGCAAGAAAAGCTACTTTTGACCGAGAAAAGCTACTTTTGACCAAGAAAATGTCAACATGTTTGAGTAAAAGAATAGAGATTAGGTATAGTGGATTAATGTGGATATGATTACACTTTGTTATTACGTAAAAGCTTTAGCATAAAAGTGTTACGTTGTAAGATTATTCTCCGGTATAAACACTACCCTAGTCAAAAGCCATAAATTAAGGGTCCAAGTACTTCTCTTTAAATTATTGTATTCAATACTTTATTTTTCTCGCAATGGTGTGATTAGACTTTAGTCATTGATACTAGACAAGGTCGCAGGAAAAGATTAACACTGCCTCGGTTTTGTTTGTGGGGTTCATTGTTTCGGTTTTGTAAATAGAGTTCAGCTTTATTTGTAAGGTTCACGTCCCAACTTTACTTGTGGGGCCCACATCTAGTGCTTTTGTGGGGTCCATTGTCTCAGTTTCTCGTGTGGGGCCCACCTGTAAAAAAATAGTACGAGTATCAATTTTTTGGCCATCATGATGATAATGAAGACATCTATTGAAAAGTTTGACCGGGGCGTTAATTTCGGTATGTGGCAGCTCAAGATGCAAGCCATTTTAATACAAGATGGGTGTAAGTGTTAAGTCATTTAAATTGCACTTATTTTGGACTTAATTTTCTTTGATGTGTTGAAATTATTATTCGAATTTAATGAAATTGCTTTATAATTGTTTACAGATAGTTTTCAACACCTTAGGGACGAAAAAGGATCAAAAAGATGTCAAAGAAGGAAGGAAATCTGAAATCCCCAATTTGACAGAAATTCAGTGACTAAGCGTGGGCATGCCTAAAGACGGAATCTGGAATCTGCAGATAAAATTCCAGAAGTTGATTTCAAACAAAACACAATCTTTAAAGATTCTCTTGCCATCTTTCCAAGAAGTCTCCTACCGAAAATAGAAGTGCACCTAATCTGGACAAAATCAAGAGAAGATAAT
>JAOQMP010000208.1:3276664-3298451 GCA_027563575.1 Erythroxylum pedicellare
TATAGGTCATCCGCTTTAGGTGATTAGATTGATCAACCAACTGACTAAGGATCGGTAGGAGCCATTAGGGAGTCCTCCGTGCCTCGATCTGACTAAGGATCGGTAGGAGCCATTAGGGATGGTATCATTAGAACACTCACTAACGTTAGACACATTCCAGATTTGAAGAAAAATATCATCTCTTTGGGCACTCTCGATTCTCAACGGTGCAAGTTCTCAATTGAAGGTGGAGTTTTGAAATTTTCTAAAGGTGCTCTTGTATTGATGAAAGCTTGTAGGTCTGGTCGTTTGTATGTTTTGTAGGGATCTTCAGTAACAGGTGTTGCGACAGTCTCTATTGATGGTGACATTGCCAAATTGTGGCACATGCGTTTGGGACATAAAGGCGAGAAAGGTTTAATATTGTTAAGCAAAAGAGGCCTACTTTATGGTCAAATTACTGGTAAAATGGACTTTTGTGAGCATCGTATCTTTGGACAACAGAAACGAGTCAGTTTCAATTCCCCAGCTATTCACAAAACTAAAGGTACTTTGGATTATATTCATTATGATCTTTGGGCGCCCTCTCGTGTTCCATCTAAAGGTTGTGCTCGGTATATGTTGACTGTTATTGATGATTATTTAAAGAAGTTTTAGGTGTATTTCTTGAAACATAAAAATTATGTTTTCTTAACATTTAAACAATGAAAAGTTTTGATTGAAAAGCAAACAAAAAATATATTAAGCGGTTATAGACAGATAATGGTTTGGAATTTTATGGAGGTGAATTTAATGAATTTTGCAAGAATGAAGGAATTGCTCAGCATTAGAATGACTCCGTAACAAAATGAAGTTGCCGAGCATATGAAACAGATTCTTTTAGAAAGGGCCCGGTGTATGATCTCTAATACAGGGTTGACACTTGATTTTTGGGCAAAAGCCATTGCTACAGCTTGCTACATCGTCAACTGCTCTGCTTATGCTCCTCTTAATTTCAAGACTCTAGAGGAAGTTTGATTAGGTACTCCTGCTAATTACTCTTACTTTAAGAATATTTGGGTGTCCAGCATATATGCATGTAAATGAGGGAAAGTTAGAGCTTAGGGTTAAAAAATGTATTTTCCTTGGTTAAGCTTCAGGGGTGAAAGGATATTGTTTGTGGTATCCTGATCCTAAGTCACCTAAATTTGTAATTAGTAGGGATGTTA
Source organism: Erythroxylum pedicellare (assembly GCA_027563575.1). Lineage (NCBI taxonomy): Eukaryota > Viridiplantae > Streptophyta > Magnoliopsida > Malpighiales > Erythroxylaceae > Erythroxylum > Erythroxylum pedicellare. The sequence continues at coordinate 3,277,852 of JAOQMP010000208.1, forward strand.
CATTTGATGAGTCCTCTATGTTGTATCCTAAAAAAGAGTCTTGTAATCCTTGTAATTTAGAAAAAGAGGATAGTACACAGAAACAGGTGGAGTTAGAGATTGGTAGTTCAGGTCCTTACCAAACATCTTCTACACATCAGACAGATCAAGCTGATGAATCAGATCTTGATCATGTTCAAAATGAACTAGAAGAAGAAGAACATTCCATAGCCAGAGACAGACTAAGATGAGAGATTCAACCACCACAGAGGTATGCAAATTTAGTTTCATATGCTTTATTAGTGGCACAAAAAACAAGTGGAGAAAATGAAACTTCCACATATACGGAGGCAGTTTCAAAAGTTGATGCTGATAAGTGAGTAGTGGCCATGAATGAAGAAATGGAATCTTTGCACAAGAATGATACTTGGGTTCTAATGAAGTTGCCACAGGGTAAGAAAATTGTTGGTTGCAAATGGGTCTTCAAAAGAAAAGAAGGTACTTCAGGTATTGAAAATGCAAGGTATAAGGCACATTTAGTTGTAAAGGGCTATAGTCAGGTACAAGGTGTTGATTTTAATGATATTTTCTCACTAATGGTAAAACATAGCTCTATTCGTGTATTACTTGCATTGGTTGCCATGTTTGGTCTGAAATTAGAACAACTTGACGTCAAGGCAGCATTCCTACATGGCGAATTAGATGAGCAGATTTATATGAAACAACCTAAAGGTTTTGAAGTTGCAGGAAAGGAAGACCAGGTATGTTTGTTAAAGAAATCCTTGTACGGATTGAACCAGTCCCCAAGACAGTGGTATAAAAGGTTTGATTCATTTATTTTGGGTCATGATTTCTCCAGGAGCATGCATGATATTTGTGTTTACTTTCGGAAGTTAGATGACGACACATTTATCTATTTATTGCTATATGTTGATGATATGCTCATTGCTGCCAAGAATGTCACAGATATTCACCATTTGAAGGCCTTATTGCATGGTGAATTTGAGATGAAAGATTTGGGAGCAGCAAAGAAGATTCTTGGCATGGAGATAAGACATGATCGAGAAGCTGGTAAATTATTCTTGAGCCAGGAGAATTATCTCAATAAAGTTTTGGAGAGATTTGGCATGCGAGATGCCAAAGCGATTAGTGCTCCTCTTGCTAGTCATTTTAGACTATCTGTTACTCAATCACTAGAGTTACAGGAGGAGGAAGATTATATGGCACGAGTTCCATATTCTAGTATCGTTGGCAGTATTATGTATGCAATGGTATGCACTCGTCTCGATATTTCACAAGCTGTTAGTCTCGTTAGTAGATATATGGCCAATCCTGGCAAAGAACTTTAGCAGGCGGTGAAATGGATTCTCAGATACCAAACTTTTGTTTGGAGTTTGGTAGAACCAGCAACACTTTGTTTGGTTTTGTAGATTCAGATAATGCCGGTGATCTCGACAGACGCAGGTCTCTGACAGGTTATGTATTTTGCATTGGAGGTTATGCCGTTAGCTGGAAAGCTATTCTACAACATGTAGTAGCTTTATCTACTACTGAAGCAGAATATATGGCAGTTATTGAGGCTATCAAAGAAGCATTATGGTTGAGAGGTTTATTTGGCCAGTAATCCTTTCATCAAGGGGTTACTAATGTTTATTGTGACAGTCAGAGTGCAATTCATTTGAAAAAAGATAAGATGTATCATGAGAGGACAAAGCATATTGATGTGAAGTATCATTTCATTCGGGATACTATTGCAGAGAAGAAGGTCCTTATTCAAAAAATCAACACTAAGGACAATCTTGTTGACATGTTTATGAAGGTTCTTCCAGTTTTCAAGTTCAAGCAGTGCTTGGACTTGATTGGCGTCTATAGTTAGTGATATAGCCCTTTTAGGGCATTGTTGGAGAAGGTGGAGCAGATCATTAATTATCTAGGACCAAGTCAAGGTGGAGATTTGTTGCATGTGCATGCCTTAGCCCTTCCAATATGTCAAAAGTGGTTGGCTATTGGTTGCATGCCTCTTCCATTTATTCAACAATAATGGTGATCGATTGCATACCTTGGCCTATTTCATTTTGTCAACAATAATGGCCACCGTTTAGAAAATTTTTTGGACAGATGCTTAGGGACTTCAGCTATAAATAGAAGGGATGGTTGCAGACTTAAACACACCATTCCTTCCTCCCCTTAAGTCACCAAAAATAGCACAACTCTCATCCTTTCTTTAGTTGTTTTCTGTATATTTGATGAGTTTTAAAAGCCTTTGTACTTGTATACATTCTCCACATATTAGTAAAATTGCTTATCCTCTGATTGTGGACGTAGGTCACATTAACTGAATCACGTAAATCTTTGTGTTCTGTCCCATTTATTTTATCTAACTTTATTTTCGTTACTATTTTTTGAGCTATTAAATTCAACTGGTGCCCAATTCGAGGGCATTTTCTTGAACACAATAGATAGGAGTCTGCTAGAGCTCAAATAGAAATAAGCCTGTTAATTAATAGGAGCCTAATGACGCTTAAAGCGAAAAGAACCTGTTGCTTTATGAAAACAGAAGAAGCCTATTGAAAACTGAAAAAACATCTTGAAAAATACAAATTTATAACCTGGAAATTTAAAAATTAAGAAGATAGAAAGAATTACACAGTAGATTTATATTGATTCGGCTAATAACTAACTCTACATCCAGTCTCTAAGTATCCAACTTGAGTACTTCACTATAAGAATCTAAGTATTAAATTTGACGAGCCTCTCTAAGCTCACAAGGGCATATTTTTTAAGGTTCTCCAACTTTCTACACCCGAAGTGTATACAAGCTTTTAAAAGCTCACAGAAAAATAAAATGGAAAATAAAAAATACGTTCTTAAAAAACAATTTCTCTCTTGATCAAGTGATTTTACTTTCTAAGAATAATAAGAATGATATGACTCTCAAGAATATAGATGTTACTCAAATGTTTCGAAAGTCTATGTATGCTTTTTTCTTCACAAGTGTTGTTGCTCTTCTTTAAATAGTCAACTTCTTCAACTAGGTGTTGCTTCATCTTAATTCTGAGTTGACTTTGAATTTTCAATATCATCTCTGCTGGAACAAAAATTTTCAGAGTTAAATGTTCGAAAAGCTAAGATTCTCCCAAATGTTAATAAGGAAAGTTCACTAAGAAGGTTCCTGTAAGAATTGAAGTAATTTTTCTATGATTTGATTTCCTTTTAAAACTATCATTATTTATATAAGGAAATAAATCCAATTTGAATTTTGAAATATCATATAGTTATCATCAAAATCGTTAAATATAAACCTTGAGCTAACAATCTCCCTCTTTTTGATGATGACAAGCAATAATAGATATATTTTCAAAATTCAAATAACAATAAAGAATTTCGAAAGATACTTGTAAGCTTTACTTGCAGTTATAAATAGAAGAAGCCTGGCTTCTAAAGGAAGGAGCCTATCATTTGTTTTTCAAATATTTGAACTTTACAATTTCAATAATATTTATGCAAAAAATATCATTAATAAACAAATCATTAGAGCAATAAATATATCATTATAGCATACTTGAAAATATATAAAGTATTCCCCCCTTTGTCATTATCAAAAACAAAATAGAGAGAAAAAGGAAGGAAGGCAGAATAATATCATAAGTACAAATGAGCTAGGTAGAAAAAATAGTAACAGAGTTATTTCAGAGATTTTTCTAAGCAAAATTTGTATGTCAAGAAGCTGATTTTAGATGTTGTCTATCTGTTCTTGCATTTTTTCTTTATTGGATTGAATGTTCTTTAATTGTTGTTAGAGTTTTGCATTATTTTCATCCTCAGAAAGGATAGGAGTTTATTGGTCTAGCATAGGATCTAGGTTGTCTGCTACTTTTTCAGATCTTTTTTCTACCCAAACATTGTTTTGCAATTTGCATCCAAATTGATTTGGAATAGAAGGGTGAAACTTAGCTAGTTTATACCAGTTCAGATTTGCAGAAGGAACTCCATAATAGGTGAAAAACTTGGTAAGCAACATCTCATAAGGCAGATATTTGGTGATATTCTTATGATTTCCCTTATCCACTATGAATCTCAAGATCATTGTTGGAAGATTCATTTTGTTCCCTTTTAGCAAATTATATACCACATAAGTGTCCAGTAGGCTGCACCTTTTAACTAAGCTACTTATAGGAAAATTTGATATAGCTAATAATGATACAAGACATCGTGGCAGTAAGTCTAATTGCCTGCTCCAAGGTCTCCCATCTTGGGTGTTCTCAACATGAAGGGAAATAGATTTGACAACTTTTGCTGGCTCCATATCATTGATATCCCATTTATGACAGGGAAATTAGTTTTCCTTATTGGAGTTACATCCAATATATCTCCTAAGATTTCTTCATAAATTGAATTTTCACATTCACATACACATGAGACAATTGTTGGCTTTCTATCAATCTCTTCATTTCTCATAAGTGTGAAGAATGCCTTGACTAGCTCATCATACATTGTCTCATCTAATTTCAGAAAGTTTTCCTAACCAATTGCAACAAAGTAAGGAGAGATAGGTATAGCTATGCCATCAAACATCATGGGAGGTATGACTCTCCCAGCAACTACCTTTCTTTTCTTATACTGCATTTTATAGCAAACTTCAGCTTTCATCGATTGAAACATTTTTGATGGTACTGATGTCTTTCCTTCCTTTTAAATAGCTATCCTGATTTTTTTTGCTCTGTTTTCTTTAGGAACCATCTTTTCATAAAACAACTCATTTATATTAATGGGGTCCTTAATAGTTTCTTCAGTCATAGGCACTTTTCCTTTCTTTATTTCTTCGCTTTTCCTTTTTCTGGATTCTTCTTCCTTTTCCCTTTCAACATCAGTGATTTCTTTTTATTCAGAAAATTTCTCGGCTTGCTTTGCAAGACTTCCTCTGGTTTGTGGTTGTCTGATTAATTGAGAAGGTTCATCATCATCATCGTTTATAACCTAGTGTACTTCTGATGCTTGGGGCTAACAGAAGGTAAATTTAGTAACATGAGCTTTATCATAGCTATCACTAAAATTTAGGGTTTTCTTTTGTCCTCTTGACCTGGTTCATGCCATTGTAAGAACGATGCATAGAGTCTAGGAAGTTTTGGGGAAAGATATAGAGAGAAGGTAAAGAGTTAGGTTGTAGAGAAGACATGAACGATGCTTATGAGAAAAATACGATGAGTAGAACAGAAAGGTCTATTTCTGGTATATTTAAGTGATTCTTGAGTGTTGATCTCGTGTGAAGATGAATGATCGTATGTTAATACAAGAAGTGTGATCGCCTGCGTATCTTCTGTTAGTAACATATAGATATATGTCAGAACAACGTGCGTGTTTTTAAAAGCTAAAATGACGCTATGAATCATTTCCTTTTAGGACACGTGTACTCTGCTATGTTAAAGAGAAAGGAGCCTTTTAAAAATAAAAGGGGTCTTCTAAGCTATAAGGAGCCTAAAAAGCTAAGAGAGAGTTTATAAGGAATTAGAATAGATGGAGCCTGCGAAACAAAATGCAAAGGCAAGTAGCAAAGAATATTCATGCAGAAATAATATCAGAGAGTTTGCACATACTAAGCTCTTTTCTTAACAAGAAAAATATATCTTCAGAGAGTGGCTTAGTTAAAATGTTAGCTACTTGATTCTCAGTATTAACATGCAAAAGATTAATAGTTCCTTCTAAAACATGATCTCTAAGAAAATGATGTTTGACTTCTATATGCTAAGTCCTAGAATGATACACAAGATTTTTAAAAAGATTAATAGCATTAGTACTGTCACATAATATAGAAATATGATCAAGGTTTAGAGACAAATCTTGGAGTTGATGTTTCATTCATAAGGTTTGGGTACAACAACTAGCTGCTGCTACATATTCCGCTTCAGTTGTCGAAAACACTGTGCAATTTTGTTATTGTAAGACCAAGAAACTAGAATTCCTCCAAGAAATTAATAGTAACCACTTGTGCTTTTTTGATTGATTTTATCACCTGTATAATCTGCATCATAATAGCCCACTATGTCAAATGAATTAATTTTTGGATACCATAGTCCAAAATCTATAATTATGTGGAGATATCGTAAGATTGTTTTGACTACTTAAAGGTGGCATTTTTAGGATTTGATTGAAAGCGTGCACAAAGACACACACAAAGCATAATGTCTGGTCTTGAGCTTGTAAGATATAGTAGTGATCCAATCATTCTTCTATACTTTGTCTCATCTGTAGCTTTACCTTCTTCGTCTTTATCAAGTTTAGTTCCAGTGCATATGGGAGTACCCATCGGGTTGACATTCTCAAAATGATATTTGTTGATGAGTTCCTTTGTGTATTTGTCTTGGCTAATGAAGATTCCTTTTTCTATTTGTCTGATTTGTAATTTGAGAAAGAAAGAAAGTTCTCCCATCATGCTCATTTCAAACTCCCCCTACATTAAAGCTGAGAATTCTTCACAGAAGGATGGATTAGTAGCACTAAATATTATGTCATCAACATATATTTGTATTATGAGTAAATCGTTCTCCTTTTTCTTAATGAATAAGGTTTTGTCTACCTTTTCTCTTTCAAAGTTATTCTCAAGCAGAAAGTTAGTTAACCTTTTATAGCATGCTTGAGGAGCCTGCTTTAGACCATATAAGGCTTTACTTAACTTCATCACGGAGTCTGGATGATCTTTGCTCTTAAAACCTGAACGTTGCTTAACAAACACTTATTCGTTAATGTTCTCGTTCAAGAAGGCACTTTTACATCCATTTGGAATAACTTAAAATATCTATAACATGTAAAAGTAAGTAGAATTCTAATTAACTCTAACCTGGAAATAGGTGCATAAGTCTCATCAAAATTGATACCTTCTTGTTGGTCATAACCTTCAACTACAGGTCTAGCTTTATTCTTACGACCTTACTATTTTTGTCAAATTTGTTTCGAAAAACTTAACGAGTTGTAATAACTGACTTATTTTATGAATGAGGTATTAGATTCCATACTTTATTTTTGTCAAACTAATTTAGCTCTTCTTCGATAGCTGAGACCCAAATTTTATCAATAAGAACCTCTTCAACAGACTTTGGTTCTAATTGTGAGATGAAAGCCACATAGTTGTTCTTGAAGGATGATCTTGTTCTTAGGTTTTTAGACAGGTCTCCCAGAATATATTGATGTGTATCTTGACCTTTCCATTATTTTGGTGTTTTTCTTTACATAGGCTCCTACTGAGAGGAAGGATCCTGCTCTGTCTTGGCTTCAAAAGGACTTTCTTGATCTTGTGATTTTGAAGGTGTTGTAGTTTACATCTCTGATGTATTTTTAAGAACTAGTGGATGCTCTTCATCATTTGAGTCAGTTACTGTTTTCGAAGGTGGTGCTTCATCAAATACCACATATATTGATTCTTCTACCTTCTTTGTTTTTTATTATATACTTTGAATTCTTTACTAGCGGTTTTATAGCCTAAGAAAATAACTTCGTCTGATCTCGTACTGAACTTTCCAAGGTCGTCTTGTCCATTGTTTAGTACGAAACATTTGCAGCCAAATGCTTGAAAGTAAGCAACATTTGGTTTTCTTTCTTTCCACAGCTCATAGGGTGTATTTTTCAGAATAGGTCTTATAACAAACGATTGACACTGGTTCTGCCCAGTAACCATAAGGTAGGCCACTTTTGCACAACATTGTTCTGGCCATATCTACAAGAGTCCTGTTATTTCTCTTAACTACACCATTTTGCTGAGGAGTCCTTAGAGATGAGAAGTTGTGAGTTATACCATTTTAGTTGCAGAATTCTTCAAATTTTATGTTATCAAATTCTCCTCCATGATCGCTTCGGATTGATATAATACAGTACCCTTTTTCAGTCTAAACTTTCCTGTAAAACTTCTCAAAGACTTTAAAAGTATCATCTTTATTTGATAGAAAATAAACCTATGTAAATCTGGAAAAATCGTCTACTATAAAAAAACTGTAATGTTACCACCAAAACTTTGAGTCCTAGTGGGACCAAAAAAATCCATATGCACAAGTTCAAGTGACTGATTAGTAGTCGCAATATTTTTAGGAGGGAAGCTACTTTTGATTTGTTTTCCTTTTAAATAAGCTTCGCAAACATGATTGCTCTCAAATTTCAAATTTTGCAATCCTCTTACTAACTCATTTTGGAAAATTTTGATATAATGCTCATGTTAGCATGTCCACATCTTCTGTGCTAGATAAATGAATCTTTTTCTAGAGAAATAAAACACTTAACATTTTATAAAGATATATCTTCCAATTGAGTACAGTATATGTTTTGATTTCTAGGATCAACGAATACAATATTATTATTAAGATTATCAATTATTTCACAATATGATGTATCAAAAGTAACTCTGTAACCTTATCATATAATTGACTTATACTAAGCAAGTTATGTTTCAATCTATCAACAAAAAAACATTATCAATAGAAGTAGAGTTAGAATCACCGACTTTACTAATTTCGGTGGCCTTTGCCTTGTTTTTATCAGCAAAGAAAATATTACCTCTATTTTTCCTTTTAACATAGTTGAAATGCGATATTTCACCTGTCATATGTATCAAACAACTACTGTCGACTATCCATTGATTTTCTTTTGTCAATGTTTTGAAGCATATCTGTAGAAATATTATCTCATTTTAAGTATCCAAATTTTTCTAAGTCCTTTTAGCTGAGTAACTTGACCTTTCAGTCTCCAAACATAAATTTGAGATAATTTCTTCATTTTATGAAAGTTACAAGAATAACTAATGTGACCATGTCTTCCACAGTAGAAATATAAAACAGGTGAATGATAATTGCTATAATTTCTACCATGTATTAGGTTCCTGCTATTTAATAAAGAAATTCTTATCTGGCCTAATATTATTGTTTTCATTGTAGCCTATTCCAGCCTTTTCAAAAACACATTTTCTACTACCAAGTAATGCATCCAAGCTATTCTTTCCATCAACGAAATTTGTAAGATCTTTTTCTAGGGATAAGCTCTTTTTAGCACATTTCTCTTTCTCAAGTTCTATGGCAACAACTTTTTCTTCTAACTGTCTTACTTTATCATAACCATTTTCACGCAAAGTATTCTCCAACTTAGCAATTCTTTCTTCTAGCAATTCCTTTTTAGAGACCTTTTGCTTGTTATCAACTTTAAGAGACATATCTTTGGTTGTCAAACTCTCATTCAAAGATTTTAATGATTTAATCTTACTCTTTAGAGATGTATCATTGTTCTTGGACTTCTCAACTTTTTTGAAATACTTCACTGTCAATTGTTTGTACTCATTATACAATTCATGATATGTATTTTTCAATTAATCAACTTCAACATTAGAGTCAGAATAATATACCTCATCATCTCCTGATTTAGCCATGAAGCAGACATTGCCGACTCCTTCTTGCTCTTCTTCTTTAAAGTTTTCATAATCTCCATCTGAATAGGTTGCAGTCATAGCTTACTTTCTAGGTTTTCTATTATCTGAATTGTCTTTTTAAAGAAGAGGACGTTCAAATCTTGTGTGTCTACGCTTCTTGCAGTTATAGCATATGATTTGATTGTTTTGTATATTGCTATTGCTATTGTTGCCTTTTGATAGGAACCTATTGTTCTCAGCTTTCTTATTTCCTTCTCTTTTCTTCATCAGGTTCTTTTTATAGAAGAGGGCATATTTTCTGACTATGAAGTTGAACTCTTCATCTCCATCTAGTAATTTGCAACTCAACGTCACTTTTATCACCATTTGATTCTTTAGTTGCTTTTAGTGTCATTCCTTTTTTGTAGGAGGATTCTTGATCTCACCTAAGCTCAGTTTGATAGATCATTAAATTTTTTCGTAGCCAGTTGAGTGAAATAGTTTGTTGATTCGTTGCAGTTTCTAAAGCTATCAACTTAGGTCTCCATTCCTTTGATAGTGATCTTAGAATCTTCGTTACGAGCTCATCATTAGGATATATCTTTCCTAAGTTATTTAAAGTTATGATGATATTGTTGAACCATCTGAAAAATTCATCTATGGTTTCTCCTTGTTTCATGCAAATAGTCTCGTATTGATGCACTAAAAGATTTCTTTACCTCATTCGTTCCTTCAAAAGTAACTTGAAACTTGTCCCACATTGATTTTGTTATAGAACAGTAGGATAACTTCTCATATTTAGAGATAATACACAGATCAGATGATGTTTTGCTTTAGCATTTAGTTATGTATTTCTTTTGTCAACATCAGACCATACTTCTACGTTTTCTGTTTAGGAAGTTTAGCTTCAACTCTGATGGCTTGCTAGACTTCAATATCTACAGATTGAAGATAGATTGTCATTCTCTCTTTCTAGTAAGAGTAGTTGTTTTCATTAAACTAAGGAGGATTTGAGACAGATTGTTCTTCAAGGCTTCTTAAATTATTTGTCATAATCTAGCATGTGTTGTAAAATAAAATAAATGTGAAACCAGGCTCTAATATCAAATGATAAATCAAACACACATAAGAGGGGGGTGAATTGTGTGTAAAAAAAATTGCAAGGTATTTTAAATCTTTAAAATCCTTCTTAAACAAAAAGAGTTGATAAATGGAAATGTCCTATTAAACTTCGAAAGAAACTTGTTAATGTTTAAAAAGAAAAGATCTTATTAGTTATTTAAAATACTAAAGAAGCCTATTAATCAAAAGGATCATATTCGCACTTAAAAAGAAAGGGGCTTGTCAATAGATAAGAATTTGCTAGAGCTCAAATAGAAATAAGCCTGTTAATTGATATGAGCCTGTTGATGCTTAAAGCGAAAAGAATCTCTTGCTTTATAGAAATAGAATGAGCCTATTGAAAAATTGAAAGAGCCTCTTAAACTCACAAACTTATAATGCAGAAATTTAAAACTTAGGAAGAGAGAAAGAATGACACAGTAGATTTATATTGGTTCAGATAACAACCAAGTCTACGTCTAGTTCCCAAGTATCCAACTTGAGTATTTCACTATAAGAATCAGAGTATTAAATTTGATGAGCCTCTCCAAGCTCACAAGTACATATTTTTCAAGGTTCTCTAACCTTCCACACTCAAACTGTATAACAAGCTTCTAAAAGCTCACAGAAAAATAAAATGTAAAATCAAAAGTAAGTTCTCAAATAACAATTTCTCTCTTGATCAAGTGATTTCACTTTTTAAGGCACAATAAAAATGATTTAACTCTCAAGAATATAGATGTTGCTCAAATGTTTCGAAAGTCTGTGTATATTCGTTTCTTCACAAGTGTTGTTGCTCTTTTTTAAATAGTCAACTTTTTCAACTAACCATTGCTTCATCTTAATTCTGAGTTAACCTTGGATTTTCAATATCATCTCTATTGGAACAAAAAATTTTGAAGCTAATTGTTCGAAAAGGTAAGATCATCCCGTATGTTAATAAGAAAATTTTACTAAGAAGGTTCCTTCAAGAAAGAAAGTAATTTTCTTATAATTTTTTTCCTTTAAAAAATATCTTTATCTATATAAGGAACTAAATCCAATTGAAATTTTGAAATGATATATAGTTACCATTAGAATCATTAAATATAAACGTTAAGCTAACAACTAGTGCATTGGTTGGAGTGAAGACAAGTACAAGGTATTGTGTATGCTAATTTCATTATATGTTGCATTTGAGATGATTTTTTGAAGTTCATGACATATGTTTTTGTATTGAATTTAGTATGATTTTCTAATATGCATGATATATTTTTTCTTTGAAAGATATCACTGATGATAGAAGTTGTAAACCCTTATTGATATCAGTTGAAGTTGTTACCCATAGTATATGCATTTTACTGATAAAGAATTTGCATAAAAAATATGGGGAACTAAGTGAATTTTAAACACAATTTTATAGAGTTAAATAAAGAAATTTTATATATGGAGAATTATTTACAAAATTTATGAGAATTATTGAAATAATATTTTACTAAAAATCTTAACTTTAGTTCAATAATTAAATTTGAATGATTGAAGCTTGTTATTAGAGGATGGTTATCACTGTTCAATAAAATTAGCTTAGACTTAGGACACATCATATATGGTAATGTGAGAAGACTAGAGTTTCATATGGCACTTGACGGCATCTACGAACCTGGTGAATGTTGTAATGTTTTAAACTTTTGCTTTATAAAAGGTTATTATAGATGTTAAAGTGAGTTTCACTGCTTGGTCACTAGTCACTCTATTCACACAAGATGAAGTATTCGTAAGGTTTGTGATTTTTCCCAAACAAACAACGGTTACATGAGAGTATAAGCCTTTATTCAATTCCCGCGAGCTAGACTTTGGAATATATATGTAAAGGAACATAATTATCATAGACAGTTTCATTCCTATCATTTTATACACCCAAAAAAAAGTAAAAAGAAAGAGTCCTAAAGAATTGATAATATATAAATATGTAAATTTTAAAAATATATTTTTAATATTTATACTTAAATGATTCAATTCATAAGTGCAGATCTTTAATAAAATATTAAATGATTGTAACAACATTTAATATCTTGCAGATCTCATCAATAATAAAATCATTTAAAATAATAGTAATAATAACAAATAATAGCAACAGCAACTGAATAACAATATCATATTGCAAAACACCAAAAAAATTACACTAAAAATGTACAGATAATTATGAAAAATAATTTTCTGCACAATTTTATATACAAAATTATTAATAATAGTATCAAGATTAATATATCATTGTTAATATTAATAAAACATATCATTGATATAAATAAATATTTATAAAAATAAAATTCAATAACAATATATTTTATTATTATATTAATAAAATATATCATTGTTAATAAAGATATTAACATATATCTCTAACAAATTAATTTCAAAATTTCCTTTGTTAGGTTTAATGTGCATGTGTGTATATCTAACATCCTTTAACATGCATAAATGTACACATATGAAATAAATGTAAATATAAAATATAAAAGAGAAATATAAAAAGAATTTGATCTTTTCTTTTTCTTAACAATATTGAAACATAATCGTTGGACCCCTTAATTGATTGTTGGGAAGGAACTCTCCTTTAGCTCTATTCAATAAAGCTTGAAATTAGTTAAAATAAGAAACTAAATCACAAATTTTTTCATTTCAGTTTTTACAAGTTAAAGTCTCAAAATTTTTGTTGGTATATATAAAAATCGTGAAGCAGATTTATTGACTTTTGAATTTCTACCTTTTTTAACGAATAGATTTATAACTTTTAAATGTTTAACTCTTTTAATAAAATTTTTTAATTTTCAACTTTTTAAATAAATATTACCCTGGCCTAGGGCCGACATTGGTCATAGAGGAGAGGGAGGCCTAAGAAGTATTTTGATAAAAATAAAAAGTACCTAAGAAGTATTTTGATAAAAATAAAAAGTACTACTAAGTACATCTATAACTCCTTTACTTAATTAAAATAAACGTACAACTTTTTGAACTAGCTTCAAATGTTTCAAATAGTTAAAATAAACATACAACTTTTTGAACTGGGTTAATAATGTGTTAAGTGAATATTTCAAGTAAGGAGTTTAAAATTGAAATTAATAATATTTTTATGTATTTGATTTCGTATGAAGTCTATAAAGACTTTACATACACATTTGGAAGTTTCGAGCCTCAAAGGAAATTCTATAGGTTAAACAATGCACCTATTAAGAAATTATTTTGACTTAAATTGTTACATTCATAATTATAGGAAATTTTAAATTTTACATTTTACATTTTAAAAATTCAATATATTTATATTTATTACTTTCATATATTAAGAGATATGAAAAAAGAGAATGAAAAGATAATATATGATATGAGAGAGCCTGCAAAGAAATTTCATTGGTTAAACAATGCAACTATTAAGAAATTACTTTGACTTAGATTATTGTTTTCATAATTCTAGAATATTAATAAAATTTTAAAAATTTGAAGGTGCAATATATGAGTATCAAATAATATATTTATTACATTCATATATTAAGGGATATGAAAAGTAACAGAAAACATAGTACACATTAAGAGAGGGGAACAAATCCTCTATTCTAGCTAACTAATTAATCAGAACAAAGTAGGAATTGGTTAACTGGAACAGAGGGATCACCTAAATGTGTTGATGAGATGGGATGGAATAAAGTAGGAATCGGTTAATTGGAACAGAGGATCTCATCCCACATTTATGGGAGAGAGCATCCTTCTAATAGAAAGAGCAACAAGCAACAGTTGTAGATGACCTACTATACACAAATGTGTGGATGAGATGGGTTGGAACAGGATAGGAATTAGTTAACTGGAACTGAGAATCTCATCCCATAAAAGAGAGCATTAACAAATGAGTGGATCAGATGGGATGGAACAAAGTAAGAATTGATTAATTGAAACAGAGGATCTCCTCTTATAAGAGAGAGCACCCTTCGAATAGAAAGAGTAACAAACAACAGTTACAGAGGATCTAGTCCATCAACAATTGTTTTTATGTCTAATCGCACTGAATATTGAATAACTATTCCATAAAAACTGACTTACAATCCGATCATATCATAGCCTGAATGTTTAGCAAGTCCCCATCTTCAAAAGAAAATGACATGCATGATAGTTAAAAATCATTTACATGCATTTAATGTATTACATACAAAATTCTTGCGTATATATCAACAATATGTATGTATGTATTTGTGTGGGTGTATATATCAACAATATGTATGTATGTATGTGTGTGTGTGTGTGTGCGTGTATATGTGTGTATTCAAACATAGGCAGAAGCATAACCGAAACAACCATACCTCTAACCATTGTTGCCTTAAGAAGCATTATTCACTGTTAAATCCCATTACCAAATGAAGTGTTTCTAAATCTTCTAACCTCTTAAACTCTCAAGTTAATGGTGTAATTTTTTCTTTAAAATGAAAGTAGAAAGTTAGGGACCCAAAATAACCTATAATTGTCCATATATTGCTCTGCCTATTATAGAGATAACAAATAGTAATAGACCATCACAACGTTTTCGAAACATTGTGATGGTTGTGAATCATATAGACCACGAGCATATTCCAACATTCTCCCACCTGGTCCATATAATTCAACATTAACTTTATGGAGAAACAAAATATATGAATCATGACGATAAGTGCACTTATAACGAGTAATATCTTTCATGTATTACATTATATTACATCTCTACACACAGTCCTTTAACTTAATGAATAAATCATATGTTTATTCTAGGTCCAAACTTATTAAAGATTCTCAATATAACAAAAGGAATATCTATAGGTGCACAATCCATATGAGAAACATCACATTGAATAAGAGTTTAACAAAAAATAATGTACATTTAATGACATTATTTTACAAAACCTAGTCCTATTTGCACTACATGATCCTTAAACTGCTTCAGTGGTATGCCTTTAGTCAAAGGATCCGTAATTAGCAACTCAGTGCTAATGTGCTCAATGACCACTTTCTTTTCCTTAACACATTCTCTTATGGATAAATACCTAATATCGATAAGCTTACTTTAACTTCCAGTCTTGTTGTTTTTAGCCATCAAAATCATAGCTGAGTTGTCATAGTATAACTTTAACGTCTTAGAAATAGAGTCCATAACTTTAAGTCCAGATATAAAACTATTCAACCATACACCTTGCGAGGTAGCATAAAAACACTATACGAACTCAACTTCTATAGTAAAAGTACCAGTCAAGATCTACTTGACACTTGTCCAGGATATAGCTCCACTAGCTAACATGAAAATATAACTTGAGGTTGATTTTCTTGAATCAATGAAGCCAGTAAAGTCTGAATCGAAGTACCCAACTACTTCCAAATTTTCATTCTATCTGTACATAAGCATGTAATCTTTCGTTTCTTGAAGATGCCTCATCACTTTTGTTGGATCCTTCCAACAATCAATACCAGGATTACTCTGATATCTTCCTAACATTCCAACCGCAAATGTAATGTCTAGTCTTGTATAGAATTGAGCTTACATTAAGCTTCCAATAGTTGAATCATATAAAATGTTCTTCATGTGTTCTCATTCGAACCCATTTTTTGGGCATTGACTCAAATTTAATCTATCACCCTTCACTATGGGTGCTACATTCAGTGCACAATCTTTCATCCAAAATCTCTCTAAAATTTTGTTGATATATGTCTCTTAAGACAATTCCAAAATGCCTTGAGATCTTTGTTTACAGATCTTAATGCCAATGACTTAAGATGCCTCATCCATATCTTTCATATCAAAATTCTTTGAGAGAAATTGTTTCACCTAATATAGTAAACCCTTATCATTGGTTGTAAGTAAAATATCATCCACATATAGCATAAAATAAGAAAGCTTGCTCCCACAAACCTTCTAGTATAAGCACTGATCTTTGAGGTTTTCTTCAAAACAAAAGGAAGTGATGACTTCATGAAATTTTAAATACCATTGACGAGATGCTTGTTCTAAGCCATATATGGATTTTTAAGTTTGTAGACCAAATGTTTACCATCATTAGAGGAGAATCCTTTTGGTTATTTTATGTAAACCTCTTCCTCTAGTTCACCTTTAAAGAACATTATTTTTACATCCATTTAATGTAACTAAAAATTAAAATACGCTACTAATTCCAAAATTACTCGAAGAGAAATTTTCTTTTATACAGGAGAAAATGTCTCCGTATAATCGATTCCTTCTTTTTAAGCAAATCCTTTAGCAATGAGTCTTGTTTTATGTCAATGTTGCCTTGTGAGTCTTTCTTTGTTTTAAAGACCCATTTACCCAATGGGTTTTACACTATTAGGAAATGCAATGAGATCCTAGACTCGATTACATTCCATAGAATTCATCTCATCTTTCATAGCATTGTACCATAATTCTATTTCTTTAGAACTTATGGCTTGTGAAAATATTTTAGGATCATGTTCGGCTCTGATGTTAAAGTTCGATTCTTGTAAATACACAATATAATCACTAGAGATACCTGATCGCCTTACTCTAGTAGATCTCCTTAATGTTGATTCAACATTCTCCTCAGGAGCATATTGTGCAATTGGTTGATCAATAATTTCTTGTTGTTCCATATCAACAACTTGATTTATTGAATTGGTATTAATTGCATCGGGAATATCAATAATTGGTTGTCTAACACCTATTGATGCTTGAGCGGTGTGAATAATAATCAATCTATCACTTGAGCCAGAAGGATGAACTTATTGATGTTCCTTTTCTGAAATAATCAATCCTAGTGCTGCGAGATGGACAATAAAATCTATACCCCTTGGATTTTTTAGCATATCCATTGAAGTAACCACTTATGGTTCTTGGGTCTAGCTTCTTTTCTTGTGGATTATAAATTCTTACTTAAACTGGGTATCCCTAAATACGTATATGTTGGAAACTTGGTTTCCAACCTTTAAGTAACTCAAACATCTTTAGTTGGAACTCAGTTTAATATATACACAATTGTCTTTAATGGTCCAGTCCACAAAAAATCAGGGAGTTTTACATTACTTTGTATACTTTTCACCATGACTATTAATGTTTGGTTTCTTCTTTCTGCTACATCATTATGGTCCAAAGAACCAGGCATAGTGTATTGGGAAACAATCCCATGTTTTTGAAGAAACTTAACAAATGGACCAGGTGCTTGTCCATTCCCTGTGTATCTACTATAGTACCCTCCACCTCTATCTAATCTCACGATCTTAATTTTTTGCCACATTGATTTTCTACTTCAACCTTAAAAACTTTAAAGGCATCCAAAGCTTCATCTTTAGAATGTAGTAAGTAAAGATATATATATCGTGAATAATCATCTATAAAGGTGATAAAGTATTTCAGATTATTTGCATTCATGTTTGGACAAAAAATATCCATATATGTGATTTCTAATAGATATGTGCTCCTTTTACACCTCTTTTGGACTTATTAGTTTGATTACCTTTAATGCAATCGACATAAGTCTCATAATCAGAAAATTCCAAAGTACTAAGTACTCCATTTACTAATTTATTAAGTCTCTCAATGGAGATGTGTCCTAATCTCCAATGCCACCACATAGAGGAATGCTTATTTATAATACATCGTTTTATCCTAGCAGTAATATGCATAGAAGTATAAGCAATGTCATTTCGTAATTTAAGAGAATAAAGACCATCAATCAAAACATCATGTCCAAGAACTTTGGATTTATTAGATAATTGAAAACCAGAATTTGTAAAATTAAAGGTAAAATCCAATGGTACAAGTATTGAAATATAAATTAAATTTTGAGAAAAACTTGATACATAAAAGGTATTTTCAGATGTAAAATAAAACCACTGTTTATCGTCAAATTGCAAGCGTTAATGGCTTCCACATATGAACTTATCTTGCCTCCTGAATAGATGTAGTGTTCACTTTCCATTGGTTTCCTTAGGTTGTATATAGCTTGCAAGGTAATTGAAACATAGATTGTTGAACTAGAATCAATCCACCATGTGTTATGATTAACACTAACCATATTAGATTCATAACAAACATATGAAAGGTGAGTGCCTTTTATTTCGATCTAGTTCTTAAATTTTAAGCATTTTTTCTTCATGTGTCCCCTCTTTTTGTAGAAGAAATACTTTGATGCTTTCTTTGTCTCGGGTTGAAGAGGAATCTTGTATTTTCCCTTATTTTTTTCCCTAATCCTTCTTTTTCTTTCCTTGCATAGTCAAGTTCACTTTTTCACCCTCTTCTATAGCCAATCTCCCTTCTTCTTGTGCACATATGATCAATAGCTCATTAATTGACCATTTGTATTTATGTGTGTTATAAGATATTTTTAAAGGGCTATATTGTTGGGGCAAAGTGTTCAGAATAAAATGAACTAGGAAAGATTCTTACATTTTCACTTCTAAAGCTTCTAGCTAAGCAACTATGTCCCTCATGCGTATGATATGATCATGCACATCTTTTCTACCGATGAGCCTTATAGATTACAACTGCATTATTAAGGTGCTGTCAAGAGACTTATTAGATGTGGCAAATTGCTCATCGATGGCTTTTAAAAGGTCTTTCACCTTATTATGTTGTTCAACGGAACCACAGATACTAGCAAATATCTTAGTCTTTATGAGCATCGTAGAGAGACGATTAGATCGCTCCCATTTGTACTAAAGACTAATTACATCTAGAGTGCTAGTTTTAGCAATAGCAGGTGGTTCGTCTTTCCTTAAAGCATAATCTATATCCATTCAGCCTAAATGAAGAAGCACTTTTTCCTTCCATACCTTATAATTATTACCTTTTAATTTGGGAATGTCAAACTCAACTTCAAAGATATTCGCAGATAAAATAACTGCAAATTTTTTTTAACATACATGCTCATTAACTAAAAATATGAGACCAAAATTTGTTATGATTTACCAATGTAAATCATGCATAAATTCAAGAATCTAGTGACATAAAATTTGCCTATGAGCTAAAATTCTACTCAATTAGATCCATTTAATAAAACTATCAAATTATGTTCCTTTTCTTAATTTTTGTGGGTAAATCAAGAAATATAATGTGATATTTTATCCTAATTAATCATATACATATAACAAAATTCCTATACGTAAATTTTATTATATATATATGATTAACTACAACTACTGTTTACAGTGATCTATAAACTTAAATATATAATTTTAATCAATTGAAGATGTTATGGATACTCCTTAATTAATTAAAATTATTTGAATCACCTCACATTACTTTAATCGTAATTAAAACTAAATATTGGACCAAATAATTAATAATGCAAATAAATCAAATAATCATGCACAAATTATTTAATCTACTTTTGCATATATAATATTCATAAATTTATACTTACAATTTTCAATTAATTACATATATAATGTGTGCAAATAGTTATTTAGCAAATAAACAACTTTAATGTGCATAAAATCACATTATTTAATCTTGCATGTCTAATTTAATACAAATATTAAGCATATAATTTTAAATGTATAAGTCTTTATATATTAGACATATAAATTAAAATAATTAATATTCACAAAAAATAATTCCAAAGAATGTGTTTATAATTAAAAATCATAAAATTTAGGTTAAGTGCTTAATTAACCCACAAAAGAGCCAAAACATTAACTTAATTAAATAAGAATTTAAAAAATAAAAAATATCAATCGTTTTCAACCTCCAACAAGGTCGATGTGTCCCAATTCTAACCTACACCAGGGACTAGCTATATGTATGGAAGAGATGTTGCTAGAGAGTAGGACGACAGTGACGAGCTGGCAACGGTCATAACCATTGTATAGGATACCGTACCGTACCGGCCGGTACGTACCGTTCCGGCCCAAAACCGGTACCGGTACGGGTATAGATGGTACTGGTAAAAAATACCGGTCGGTACCGGCCAATTTCGGCTGTACCGGTTGGTACCGGCCGGTATTCAAAATACCGGTTAAATACCGGCTGGTACCGGAAATTTTAAAAAATGGAGAACTTTTTTGCAAAATTTTCAAAAATTCCCTCCCTCCCTCCTACCTCTCCTTCCCCCCTTTTTCTCAAAGTTTTTAAAATAATAATAAATATTTTATTACTAATAATAATTGCAAATTAAATAAAACT
>JAOQMP010000208.1:3302737-3314779 GCA_027563575.1 Erythroxylum pedicellare
TTTAACTGAAATTAATAATATATTATAATTATTTTAAATTATTTCGACTTGAGTTCTATTTAACAATTAAATTTAATCGTTATGTTTGTAATATTTGATTAATTTATATGTAATATTCACGACACATACATTGATTATTTTTTAATAAAAGTTTTAGAAAAGAGATTTTCTGGAAAGTAAAAAAAGATGAAAAATTTCTGGAAAATAAAAAATTTTCAAAAATTTCTTTTCCTCTCCACTTTATTTTGGGCCAAATGAAAACTAAAATATGCGTCTCATTTTTGTTTTTTTGTCCCCTAGAAAACCTAAAATTTGAGGCATTTAGCTTAAATCTTTTTCAATTTTCAACAAGCCCATCAATTTTTTCAGCTAAATTGTTTACTTAATTCAAAATTAGTTTATTTAGAATATATGATTTACAAATTATTTGCATTCTTCAAAATTAATCAAAGGATTAATTATATTAGATCTCTTCATTTTGATTTTTTTTCATTTCAATGTTTATGTTTTAGTAATAATTATTAGCTATTTTATGGTGTTGTTTAGCTATAATACAATTCTTTTCTTTATAATTTTGTTTATGCACTCTTTAAAATGATATTATATTAAAATTTAATAAATAGAGTATTATTTCAATTTAAAAAATAGATTAAAAACAAACATTATATAATGAATGAGATTGTGTGATAATTAAACAATATTAGAAAAGGTAAGTGATAGTTTTTAAAACATGAAAATTTAAATAGAAAAAGAGCAATGTATAAGAAATCGCATTAAAAATAACAAAATGTTTATATAATACCCCATCTTTTCTATTTTTTTCACCTCCCAAAAGGTTACTATTCACGAAACTTTCATCTTCCTCCATTCTTCATCACTAGCAACTCTAATATGCTAATTGTATATACCAATCGACTTCTCTCTTTAAGTTTGTTACAACCATACTTATTTTACCTCATAATAATGTCGAAATCATCACAAAAATTGAGAAGAGAGTTTGAAGAAAAACCCAAATCTTTGATCCATTGCCTCTTGTGAATGTTGTTAACCACCGCCACCACTATTGAACTTACCTCAACGTCAGGAACAAAAGCTTTATGGTCTAGTAATTGATCACTACCTTTATTGTCGTTGATTGAAGAAAATATAGGTTAAGGCTTCAAAATAATTTTTATTCAATTTGATAAGATTGGTTGAGAATCTAAGTTTTTTGTAGTTATAAAAGTTGTTCTACTCATCAAGAACTTTCATTTGGTATAAAAATCATTTAATTATGATATTGAAAGAATTTTTGATCATTAGTGGAATATTTCTGTAATCAAATGGACATTTCAATTGTCGGATATATTGTTCAACCTTCTGATGAATTTGCTAGAAAAGTTTTAAAATTTTTATGAATTGTGATGATCATTTTTCCTTAAGAACGATAACGAAATTCTCAATAGTTTGTGAATTAAAAATCATGAAAAGTTTAGGCAAGAATAGGATCAAGGGCCGAATTGCATAATTGGACCACTGTAGTAAACCTAATGAGTCTTAGTTTGTCATATATATATATATATATATATATATATACATACATACATATATATATCATCTAACTGAGTGCTTGTTTCGTGAAATTGCATGATTGATGTTTGGATTGTGTTTTAACATGTTTGGTTATGATTGTGAAAAATATTTAGGTTGTGCCACCTGATGGGTGTGTATTAGGTCCAGATACTCATTGGTTTGATTATGCGAGATGATTGATATATGATATTGATATATAACATGAACTGATCTTAATTGATGCTTGGCTCTAGGTAGGGTCATTGTTTGATATGTATATTATTGATGAGATTGTGACTTTGGATGTATTAAGTGAAAGTTGATCTATTGGTGATACTTGGCTCCTTTTGGTCCTTTTGGACTAAAAGAGCCTTACGAGTCTATGAGTATAACTTTATAACTAAACCAATGGGGATGCTTAACTCCCTGCAGCAATTTGAGGTGTAGTATTATAAAGATTTACCCTTGGAGACTAAGATCCTATAGATATTTCTTTTCCACAATTTATTGTGTATTGCATGTGATTTGTCATGCATAATATATGTGTGTTTATATTAATATAAACTGTATAGTATATGAGTATGTTATTGGGTTTTGTAGGGCGATATGAATTTACTTAGTGAAGCATGGCCCTCCTCAACTCTAATTTTCAAGTAAGCTACTACCAACTTCGGAGTGACTATGACAAACATCAGTTGTAATATATTTACATCTATATATGCTTTTCATTTGTTTTCATTTGTACTTATACTCTAGCTTCTGCAGTGATATGAATGAGTATGCTGAAAGTTTTTCTTCTGATGCATCTTAACACATTATTGTACTTACTGTGTTTGTATTTACATGTGTTCATATTATTATTTATTTTTTGAGAGTTTGTATTTATTTTTATCACTAGTAGTCAGGCTTACTTGTAATCTAAGGGATTCAACTTTATAGTTTTACGTGTGTAATACGTGCCAATTTAGGTAACATTTTTACAATGACTGAAAATTTTTCAGTCATTGAAACTTTTTCTTTTCCTCTATACTTTATTTTGATCCAAATAAAAACTAAATTATGTGTCTCACTTTTGCTTTTTTTCCCCCTAGAAAACCTAAAATTTGAGGCAGTTAGCTTAAATCTTTTTCATTTTTCAACAAGCCCATCAATTTTTAGGCTAAATTCTTTACCTAATTCAAAATTAATTTATTTAGAATATATGACTTACAAATTATTTGCATTCTTAAAATTAACCAAAGGATTAATTATATTAGATCCCTTCATTTTGATTTTTTTAATTCAGTTTTTATGTTTTAATAATAATGATTAGCTTTTTATGGTGTTGTTTAACTATAATACAATTCTTTTCTTTATAATTTTGTTTATACATTCTTTAAAAGGATATTATATTAAAATTTAATAAATAAAGTATTATTTCATTTTGAAAAATAGATGAAAAACAAAAATTATATAATGAATGAGATTGTGTGATAATTAAACAATATTATTAGAGGTAAGTACCAGTTTTTAAAACATGAATATTAAAATAGAAAAAGAGCAATGTATAAGAAATCTCATTAAAAATAACAAAATGTTTATGTAATACCCCATCTTTTTTTTTCTTTTTTCACCTCCCGAAAGGTTACTATTCATGAAACTATCATCTTCCTCTATTATTCATCACTAGCAACTCTAATCTGCTAATTGTATATACCAATTGACTTCTCTTCAAGTCTGTTACAATCATACCTATTTTACCTCATAATAATGTCAAAATCATCACAAACATTGAGAAGACAGTTTGAAGAAAAATTCAAATCTTCGATTCATTGCCTCTAGTGAATGTTGTTGATCACCGCCGCCACCATTGAACTCCCCTCAATGTAAGGAACAAAAGCTTTATGATCTGGTGACTGATCACCACCTTTATCATCGTTAATTGATGAAAATATAGGTTAAGGCTCTGAAATATTTTTTATTCAATTTGATAAGATTGGATGAGAATCTAAGTTTCTTGTAGTTATAAAAGTTGTCCTACTCATCAAGAACTTTCATTTGGTATAAAAATCATTTAATTCTAAGGTTGAAAAAATTTTCAATCATTGGAGGAATATTTCAATAGTCAAATGGATATTCCAATTGTCAGATATCCTATTCTTACAACCTTCTAATGAATTTTTCAGAAAAGTTTTAAAAAATTTATAAATTGTGATGATCATT
This sequence comes from Erythroxylum pedicellare, assembly GCA_027563575.1. Classification (NCBI taxonomy): domain Eukaryota; kingdom Viridiplantae; phylum Streptophyta; class Magnoliopsida; order Malpighiales; family Erythroxylaceae; genus Erythroxylum; species Erythroxylum pedicellare. The sequence continues at coordinate 3,306,491 of JAOQMP010000208.1, forward strand.
TTTCCTTAAGAACGATGACGAAAATCTTAATAGTTTGTGAACTAAAATCATGAAAAGTTTAGGCAAGAATAGGATCAAGGGTCGAATTGCATAATTGGACCATTCTAGCAATTCTAATGAGTCCTAGGTTGTTAACTGAGCGTAATAACTCCTAAATGACACTGATTAGGATTTTTCTTTTCTTATTTTATAGATACATTATGAGTAGGACCCATGCCACAAGGTTCAAACAAAAAAATACATCAATAATATAAGTCCATGTCTATCTGCTGATATTGAATCCATACCAGCTATTAAATATGGTTGTATAATAGTATGAACGATGACATATTAAGCTAAGATAGATGACCTATTCTCTCTCTCTCTCTCTCTCTCTATATATATATATATACACACACATGCATAATGTAATCATTACTGTGATGTCTATGTGCATATTACCGTTGTATTTTAGTATATGTATACAGGTTTGGGTACCTATGGCATATTACATACATTTATGATAATCCTCACATAACTGAGGGCTTGTTTCGTGAAATTGTATGATTGATATTTGGATTGTGATTTAACATATTTGATTGTGATTGTGATTGTGATTGTGATTGTGGAGGAGGAAAAATATGTAGGTTATGCCACCTGATGGGTATGTATTATGTCCAGATGCTCATAGGTTTGATTATGAGAGATGATTGATATATGAAATTGATATATAATACAAACTGATCTTAATTGATGCTTGGCTCTAGGTAGGGTCATTGTTTGATATGTATATTATTGATGAGATTGTGACTTTGAATGTATTAAGTGAAAGTTGATCTATTGGTGATGCTTGGTACCCTTACAACTATACGAGTATAACTTTATAACCAAACCAATGGTAATGCTTAACACCCTGTAGCAATTTGAGGTGTTGTATTATAAGGGTTTTCCCTTAGAGGCTAAGATCCTATAGACATTTCTTTTCCACAATTTATTGTGTATTACATGTGATTTGTCATGCATAATATATGTGTGTTTATACTAATATAAATTGTATATTATATGAGTATGTTATTGGGTTTTGTAGGGCGATATGAATTTACTTAGTGAAGCATGACCTTCCTCAACTCTATTTTTCAAGTCAGCTACTACCAACTTCACAGTAATGATTTTGACAAGCATCAGATGTAATATATTTACATCTGTGTATGCTTTTCATTTGTTTTTATTTGTACTTGTACTTTAGCATCTGCAGTGATATGAATTGGTATGCTTAAATTTTTTCTTTTGATTCACATTAACACATTGGTCATGTTTGGCAATTAGCTAATTGCATTAGCTGTTAGCTGATAGCTGATTTTATCAGTTGATTTGACCAGTGGATTGCATTAGCTATTTGTCATTTGATGTTTGGTAAAATTAATTATTTAGTATTAGCTGATTATGTGTAAAATGTCTTATAAGAGCATAATTTAAAAAAAAGTATAAGGGTAGGATTAAATTAAAAAAATTAAATTAACTTCTAAAACATTCCTATAAAATTAACTTGGAAAACAATTTTCAAATAATTAAAAACATCTTTTTAAATTTATTAAGAATTTAAAATTACTTAACTTCAATTAAACTTTGGAATTAATTCTTTAAAAAATCAAAAGCCTAGCAAAACAATTTGCCTACACCATCAACGTACTGTAGCTTGATTTGACAAATAAAGTTGGAGGTTTTTGGTCCTAAGTTACTATTTACATCTCTCACAACTTCCCACGTTTCCTCTTTTCTGCGTAACCTCTAGAGTACTGCTACCTCGTGTTCTTTCAGTTGCCATGCTCCAGTCGAAACCGCAGCAACTAGCTCCATCTCATGAAGCTCAACATGGTGGGGCCTTCAATGGCATCTCATAGCACCTCTTTCTGGAAGCTTCATCGTCATCTATAGCATTTGATGATGGGCATTAATCACCCATCGTCTTAGGAACCAACACCCTTTTAGGTTTGTGGGTATTCTTTTCTGGTGACACAATCATGATCAGAATAAAGGAGTAGAAGATCAAACGTTGGTAGGTATTTCTTCAGTTTTGATCTATGGGTATTTCGTCATTTTTTATTAGCTGAATACAAAACGTTGTTCCTCCTGAGCTTTTTGAAAATCAGCTGATTGGGTTCAATTAGCCAACCCAATCAACTGAATCACCAAACACAATAGGTAGCTATTTAATATAATCAATAAGCTAAAATGGTCAATCAGCTAATTTTTGGCTGATAAGCCATTCACCAAACGGGGCCATTATTGTACTAATTGTGTTAGTATTTACATGTGTTCATATTGTTATTTATTTTTTGAGATTTTGTGTTTATTTCTATCACTAATAGTCAGGCTTATGTGTAATCTAAGGGATTCAGCTTTATAGTTTTACTTGTCTAATACATGTCTGTTCAAGTAATATTCTTTCAATGACTGAAAAATTTTCAATCTCATAATTTAACTATTTTTATACCAAAAGAAAGCTCCTAATGAGTAGAACAATTTTTATAACTACAAGAAACTCAAATTCTCGATCAATCTTAACAAATTAGAGAAAATTAATTTCAGACTTAACTTTTATTTTCGTTAATCTGTAGTAACACAGGTAGTAATTAGCAATGAGACTATAGAGCTTTTTCTCTTGACAATAGAGGAGTCTAATTATGGTAGTAAAGGTGGTCAACAACTCTCACTGGTGGGAATGAATCCAAGATTTGAGCTTTTTCTAAATTTTCTCAATTTTTGTGATGATTATGGCATTGTCATGAGATAAAATAGGTATGATTGTGACAAGTTTAAAGAGAAGAATTGATTAGTATATATCATTGGTCGATTAGAGTTGTCGATAGTGAAAAATAGAGGAATTGAGGAAAATAATAGTTTCATGAATAATAACTTTTAGAGAAATGAAAATGAAGAATAGAAAAGTGGAGATTGGAATAACATATATGTGTGTGTGTGTGTGTGTGTGTATATACATGAGATTCAAAAGCAGTTATTAAAAAGTGACGATCAAATTTTATCCTTCACTTTTATATATTACTATTTCCTATTCTCATGTTTACTTTGTCTATTGAGACAATAGGATTTGTTGGAGATCATCATGACAATGATTATAAAGAGATATTTTGAAAGGAGGGCATATGCATACAAATGGAAGTTTAATATTGCAACTACAATTGTTAAAAAGATTGAAAAAATGTAAGGAGACAATGCAATGGAGGATTATATGGAATGGGGATACAGCTTATGAGGTGACCAAAGGAGATAAGAAGAATGTTGTCAAGCTAGGAAGAGATAATTGTTGTATTTGTAGAGCATAATACCTATATAGTTATCCACATAAACATGCTATCAGCGCAATTAATCACTCTAAAAGAAGACATGAGGCATCTGTCAATGATTGTTATAAAAAGAACATCTTGTTAAATGTATATGATAAGGTGTTGCGCCCTATTAGAGGGATAAGCTTCTGACAAAAAAATGATTATGAGCATATTCAACTAGTTAAAAGGGTAATGCTAGGAAAACTGAGAAAGGATTAAAGGAGAGATAAGAATCAACTGACAAAAGTGGCTAGTGCAAACAAAATATCATAAAAGTGTAAGTGCAGAAATGTAGGAAATGTGGAACTTCTAGGCTAATATGTAATATAACAACATCAAATGAACAATATGTCAATGTAACTAATAAGTAGTTTAACATTATTTGTTTTATTTGGTTTCTAACAATAACATTATGCAGATTATGTTGTAGGTCTCAACATTGTTTAGAAAAAGCTAAACTTTTGGGGAACGATCAGCAACACCATCATCAACAAAGACACAATGTCAGTTAAACTTAGATGACTTATCAAAAATTACTTAAACAAATACATTTTTATGATCCATGCTAATCATTATGCAAATTTTAATTTCATCAAACTCATATTGATAGTACCATATCAATTAATCAAGAGTGTTTATCCAATCATTAAAGCATAAATGTAAGTTTAACTATATGCAAATTAATTTTGGACATGAAGATCCAACATTATCCACATCACATGTGTTTTACTGGTTATTCCATAGGTTACCAATCCTGCGCAAAATTTTGGACATGAAGATTGACATGTTTCAAATCATCTTTTGAACCTAGAGGTCTTAGGTTCAAAGGCAAATCTAGCATTACATCAAGACAATTACAAGATACAACAATTGAAAGAAAAGCAGCACTTAGGAGCAGGAGCAAAGACATTAACCTTCCAAATAGTTAAACCTGTTTAGCCATGGTTTATATTTTGGATTATCCGTTATGTTAAACCAATAGCTATGGATTATACTTTGCAAATATATTTTGGATTATACTTTGTGTTATCATCTCCCAACTAGTATTGGATTTTGTATATTTTGGATTTTACTTTATGTCAATCATTTTATCATTTTTCCTTGAAGAGAAAGTGCTAGTTTTATAAACGATATGTAGATTGAGAAGAAATTTTCAATAAGATCACTTTATTGAGCAATTGGGATGTTTAGAAAACAATAAACCTATTTTGCAACCATATAAAAGATGAACATTGAAAATAAAATTAAAATGAAGCCTACAGTTATACTTAATAACACCAACCTCAACTCTTTCTTCTTGAACAATGAAACTAAAATTAAAATGAAGCCTACAGTTATATTTAATAACATCAACCTCTACTCTTTGTTTTTGAACCATGAGACTAAAATTAAAATGAAGCCTACAATTATATTTAATAACATCAACTCTGTCTTACTTTATAATTTTTATTTGTGCATCAAGGACCTTCGTTTGTTTTAAAGTTCTCTTTAATTCAACTTACTTTTTAATTATAGATATTTCTTTCTTTAATTTTTGAATAACATAGGCAGCTCTATTAGGAAATTGCTTATCGTACTATAAAAAAAACTCACAATTACCAACTAGGTAATTGGGACATCCAAAAAATCTTCTCTCGAGATTATTATCACTTTATGAAGCCGTTAAAGACATAATAGCAAATCGCTTTTCACCCATTATTATAGTTGGAACTAGTAGACTCTTCAAATTCCCTTTGCGAAACTAGATAAGTAAAATCAAATATACACATTGGAACCTATTTGTATTACATTATTCATTATTACATGACTTCATATAACTTGCTTGCATTACATGAAAAAAAAATGCTATATCCAAGGAATGCAAACAGAGTTGGTTACAAATAAAAAACATTGCATATATGAAATACACTAGATAGTTTATACATTCCATATTGCATCTCTAACAATTCAAAAACTTCCCTCAATTTTAGTTCCCAAATCCCTCCCATCTACTGCGTACAATTGACAAATGCATAAAGATTACTTATGCAACATTATGATACAATATGCTTTATATATAATTTGATAAGCAATATGATAAGCATATACATAATTGTTCCTCTGCTGCACCATATTGCAAAAAAAGGAAAGGTATGCATGCTCATTAAGTTTCTCACTTTACCAGCCAATCAACACACATCATTCATATATCTTTAAGGATAAAGCTAAAAGCTCTTTTATTCACAATTTGTTGTTCCTCATCAAAATGGAGCCAACTGCATTATTTTAGGTCAAGCCTTTTGACAAATTTAGTAAAATACAACTTTAAGATGAGAGTGTCATCCTGGTAAGAACAATCCTCCTATAATTATGGCTATCAATTTGGAACTAAACTCTTCTGCTCTTAAATAACTAGTTTACGCGACAATGTAATTTTATATCAATTATGACTACCAATTTGCAATTTTTTATTCAATGCTTATATAATTGTATGCATAATTGTTCCTCTAAATACAATGACCAAAAGAGAATTTGGTCATCAATACCTCTGGATAGTTGATCAAAAGAGAATTTCCTAACTTAGATGACCAAGATTCAATGTTGAGTGCAAACTAAAATGCATGATGTTGATAAGTGGCAAAGAACAAAAGATGAGATATCACCATACATAGATGCAACGTGACGCATAGAAGCAGAGCATCACTGCCTAACAAGCAGAGAAGCAAAGTCACAATGCGCAAAGAAGCAACGAAAAAAGGAGAAAAAATGTGAAAGAGAAGTAGAGAAGACATGAAAAAAGGAAGCAGAGCCATAACAAGCAAAAAAGCAACACATAAAAAGGGGAAAAAATGTAAAATAGTAGCAGAAAAGATGGGCAAATAACAAAAGTGATAAATTGGAGATTTTAGGAAACTAAGGTTACGACAGATGTTAGGGGATTTAGTTAAAAAGATTAAGGTTAAAAAGATTAGTTTAGTCAGTTAATTAACCTCGTAATTGATACAAATTAAGTCATATTATATTAGACCTCATGTCAAATAAAATGTCTACGTGGTAATAGGGTCCTATAGGAAAAAAATTAAAAAATTCTATCTAAGAAATATTTAACAGAAAGATTAACTTTCTGTTAATTAAATGGTCTTCTGAATGTTTATCAAATATTTGGGTCTTTTAACATTTATGAACTTTAGTGTCCTAATGAAATTTTGGTCAAAATCTTTGGTCCTTTTTGACCTTTGTGCCTTATTTGAAATTACTCGTCTTGTTGATCATGTCACTCTCTATTTTCCTCTGACACTTTTGTTTTAATTTTTTAACTTGTAGACTAGTATTACAAAAGTCTCTTTAGAACTATTTTTATGTTATTAGTCCAACTGAAAGATTCAATTCGATTTATCAATATGCCTAGATTAGCCTAAAGTATCTTATGATAAATTTCATAACCTATTAAATCACTTAAATTTGATATTTTTGTCAATTGTGTGCTTATAATATTTAATAGTGTTTAATTATGACAACAAATTGAATCAATATACTTTTTTACTAAATTTCTTAATTTTCAAATATTAGAACTTAAATTAATCAATCTTACACTTTTTAAGGGAATCACATACTTGAAAATAGTCAATTAAAAGTTGATTACTTGTCTTTTATATAGGATTATTAAGACTTTCATCTTTCAGTGGGACTTCATAATTTTTTCTCATCAAAAATTTAATGTCCTTATTAATTGCACATTTAGAATGTCCCCTCTTCTAATGTGAAACAAACTACAAACTTGTGCTGAATTATTTATTGCCTGCGTCCCTACTAGTGTATTAGATTTTGTACCGTACTTATCGGTATCGACCGGTAAATGGTACGAAACCAGTAAAAGTGGTACCGGCCTCAAATATCGGTCAGTACCGGCATTTACTGGTCGGTACCGGTCGGAACCAAAAATTTCGGTCGATACCGTAAGTTCTAAAAATTGCAAGGACTAACTTGCAATTTTTGAAAGTTAAACCTAATTACCCCCTTTCTCGATTCTTCTACGCTACTCCTCTCTCTTCGTCTTCTTTGCCGATCTCTCTCTCTCGGTCTCTTCCCGTGAAGTCGTTGTCTCCTCCTCAACCTCCTCGCCGTCGACGTCTCCTCCTCCTTCGACCACTGGTTCGTCCTTCCTCGCAGCTCGTGATCTCTCTCTCTTCCTTCGACCTCAACCCACTCCTTCAATCCTTCCTCCGCAGCACGTGGTCACCGACCATCGCAGCCCACACTGCACTGTCCGTCGTACTCGTACCTTAGAGTCTCAGACGCACTACACGACCCAACATCGACCCGAAGAGGCGAAGACCCGATTGTTTGGGTGTATATTTTTTTATTTTTTTTTCATTTTTCATGGCATTTTGATTCTTTGATTGTGTTGGTCGTTGGATGATGGTAGATTGGGGTAAAAAATTTATGTTGTGTTTGTTGTGAATATACGGTATTGGATTCAATCGGTGGATTTGGGTAAAAAAATAGATTTTGGATTTCGACTGGGAATGGGAATAGATATTGAAGTTGAATCTTAAATGAGTTTTGTCATTTGTGAATGTTGAACTGAAATTGGATTTAGATTTTGTCATTTTGGGAGTGGATTGGAAATTTGGAATGCCGAATGTCTTAATTTTTTGGCTTGTGATTTACGGTATTGAATTGTTGGATTATTGATGAATGAGATTGATTGAATTGTTGGATTATTGATGAATGAGATTGAATTTGAGCAATTGAGATTAAATTTGAGAATTTGAAATGATAGAGTTTAATTGTACATGTATTTTATTTAATGATAATTTGATGCTTATGGTTAACCTTATGGCTGTGAGGTGTGCTTCATATTGGTCATTAGTGTTTAAATTTAAACTTTAAAGTTAAATTGTTGATTTTGATTAATTGATTGTTCAAACTTAAAATTGAAAGTTGATAATCAAATCAACATTTAAACCTAAATGTAAAATTG
>JAOQMP010000208.1:3350125-3366293 GCA_027563575.1 Erythroxylum pedicellare
TAATTATTAAAAAATTAATATAAAAATCGTAATTTTGATAATAATAATAATAATAACTTGATAATATTTTAATAATATCTTTTTTGAGAAATAAATAAATAATATTATATCTCTAACAATGCTATTACAAGGGTTGTGAGCTATGAAGCACGGACACGGCAAAATGGAGCCGTGTCCGTGGAGCCGTGTCCGTGTTAGACACCCACTGACACGCGGTGGACACATGTCCGACACGTGTCCGTACGTGTCGGAATTAAAAAATAATTTTAGCCAGTTAGGACACAACTCGAACAAGTTTAGAGATCGCTCGGATACGACTTAATAGAATATATGCTCCATGTTTTTTTAGAGAGGCTTATAAAGTACCGAATATGTATGAACTATCCAGTTGTTAGAAGTTTTGAAACATATCAATCAATTTATATCATATTATGAATTTTGAATTTTTTTCTTAATTCTAAATTTTATAATATATATATATATATGCCGTGTCCGTGTCCATCAAATTTTAGAAGTTGGTGTGTCCCTGTGTGCGTGTCCGTGTCGTGTCACGTGTGCGTGTCCGTATCCGTGCTTCTTAGGTTGTGAGATAGTAAGAGACCCTCACTTCCATTAGCTTATGGCGAGGATGACAGTTCAACTACAAAGATTAGAAAAAACAACATAGTAGTGGTAAATATAACACTAACTCTACCCCCTCATATATACCATTGCGTCTTCTTATTAACAGTGAGAGCATGGCCAACGTTGTTAGCTAGGATTGTCGATCTAATCCAGTTTACTATTTTATCAGCGAGCTGATATTTCGTTACCTTCTTATGCTTATAGATGCAACTATTTCTCTCCTTCCATATCATGTAAGTGGCACTAACAAAAACCGCTTTATGTAGCAAAACAGATTCTGTACCCATAGAAGAGTAGGTAATGAATCGGCTCAAAGTAAGCTCCCATTCGTAAGTCCGGTTAGTTATTTCGAGCATATGTTGAAGTCTGCTCCAAATGGATTTGGAAAAAGCACAATCAAAGAACAAATGATTCCGATCCTTGTCAGCATTATGACATAATACACATATTGTGTCGGTCAGCTGAAACCACCGACACTTCTTCCTCAAACTGTTCTTAATAACTAGCCAAGCAATAACCTCTGCTTTGGGATTTAGAGATTTAGACCAGGTGAGTTTATACCACGGCACCTCCATTTTAACCTCTCTGAAAAGTTGATGACAAGTGTGATTCATGAACATACCTTAGGAATTTAGGCTCCAACAAATGTTATTAGCTCAAAAATTGTTATTAATAATTTTGATGATAATTATATAATATTTCAAATTTCAAATTGGATTTATTTTCTTATATAAGTAACATTATATTTCTCAAAAGGAAATAAAATCATAAGATAAATGTTTTCTTTCTAGCAAAAACTTTCTTTATGAACTTATCTTATTTATTTGAAAGGATCCTGCTAATTAAAATTTTCAACAATCAACTCTGTGATATATTTATAACGTCTAGAAATTGGAAGATTCTAATAGAGACGATTTCAAAGATTCATTGATCGAAGACAAAGTCAACTCAAAATTAAATTAAAGCAGTGGCTAGTTGAAGAAAAAATGATTATTTAAGGAAGAGCCAACGCAGTTGCAAGATAGGAGAGAAGAAGTTAAGCAAGCCAAGTCATCAAAATACGTTCATAGCAATCATTACCTTTGAAAGTTATATCATTATCAAATTTCTTGTGCTTTAGAAAGTGAAAATTTATTTAGAGAGAGATCATTAAAGCTCATATTGAGCAAATTTTGTTTTCATTTGTTGAGAGATTGTAGAGGCTAGTTAAATACTACTACTGTGGAAGGTTGAAGAACCTTGAAAAATATTAACTTGAAAGCTTGAAGAGGCTCGCCAAATTATAACTTGGATTTTTATAGTAAAATACTAAAGTTGGATACTTAGGAATCGAACGTATGCTTGGATTGTAAGCTGAACCGGTATAAATTGACTATCATTCTCTCTCTCCTCTTAATTTTTAAATTTTCACATTATATTGTTTGTGTTATCATTTTAGGAGAGGTTCCTTCATTTTTATAATAGGCTCCTTCTGTTTTCAACTTGCAAGAGGTTCTTTTCATTTTAACAAGTGCCTTCTATTTTAAAAAGATTTTATTGATTAACAGGCTCCTATTGTTTAAACATGATCTTATCGCATAATAGGCTCTTATAAATATTGGCAAGCTCCTGTTGTTTATTCAAATTGAAAGTAACTTAATTTTTTTAAAGTCACATATAATTCACCCCCTCTTGCGTATGTTTGCTTTATCATTTAGTATCAAAGCTAGGTTTCACATTTATTGTGTTTATAGCAGGTGATAGATCATGACAAACAATTTGAGAAGCCTTGAAGGATAATCCATATTAAAGCTTCCTTACTTCAATGAAAACAACTATTCCTATTGGAAAGAAAGAATGAACATTTATCTTCAATCTGCAGATATCGAAGTCTGGCAAGATATTAAAGTTGGAGCTACACTTCCCACTACTGATAACATAAAAGTGTGGACTGATGCCGACAGAAGAAACACACAGTTAAACGTTAAAGCAAAACATCATCTAATCTATGCACTATCCCTAGAAGAATACGAAAAGATATCTTATTGCTCTACAGTAAAGGAAATATGGGATAAACTTCAAATCACTTTGGAAGGAGCGAATGAGGTAAGTGTATCAATACGAAACTATTTACATGAAATAAGGAGAAATAATAAATGAATTCCTTAGGACAGTTCAACAACATCGTCACTGCCTTAAAAAACTTAGGCAAGATATATCCCAATGATGAGCTTGTAACAAAGATTCTAAGATCACTATCTAAGGAATGGAGACCTAAAGTGACAACTTTAAAAACTGAAAAGGATCTCGACACTATCTCACTCAATTGGCTAAGAGGAAACTTGATGATTCATGAAGTCAACCCTAGGCGAGATGAAGGATCCTCATAAAAAAGAGGAATGACACTAAAAGAAATTGATGAATTAAATCCATTAAATGATGATGAAAGCGACACTAAGTTGCAAGTAGATGGAGATGACAAATTGTTGACGTCTTTATTTTCTATATTTTTGTGTGTTAATTTTCTTTTTTTAGGTTTGAAGTTATACTTAATGAAAATTAATCTTGTTTTATGTCAAGGTATGTTTTGGAACCAAATAGAAAGAACTGCGAACATTTTGAGACAAAAAGAGTTGAACCAAATGTTAAACCTAACTACACATTGCCTTATGCAGTAATACCTATGTGACAGTCAGCAACAGTGCGTTTAACGCATTAAACGTAACCTATGCATTTTACTTAAAAATGCATAGTATCAGCATAGGATTTTAAAAAATAGAAAATAATAGTGAGAGTGGACCAACGAAGTTTATTTGTCACATTAACACAATAGTAGTGTAGAACAGAAGAGAGAGGGGTGGCAACTCAAGAAACGAAAAAAGAGAAGAACACGTCCATAGAGAAGAATAATGCCTACTAGAAAAAGAGAAAAAATAAAGCAACAAGGATGGCGGTTGGATAGGAAACAAAAAAGAAAATCAAGAACGCCCTAAACGTGGACAGTCCCAGATAGTTAGGAAAATTTATGATGTTGGGTAACTAAACTCTTATTTCTTAGTTTACAAAATCCTAGTTATTGAACTCTGAATGTTGTGAGGCTTTTTTTCTTTATTTGAATCAATTTATTAGTCAAATATTAATTATTTTTTGGGTTATCATTTGATTGTTTGATTTTGCAACTAGGTGCACAACTAGTTTGTGATTTTATTCAATCAATTGCTAGATTAAATAGCTTAACATTCAATTCATTTAATCAAAATTATTGACTAGGATTTTTTTCTACTACGTTAGGGACATGATTCTAGGAAAAATAGTTGTCTAGGTTAAATATACATCGCATGTATGTTGTCTAATTCGTCGATTTTCTTGATTCGTAAAGCTGTTAATTAATTAAATCTGAAATCGTATCTAGGTTATTGATTAATAAGGGTTAATTCAGATATATGTTTTGGTTAACTAAATATAAGAGAAAATAGGTAAAGAAATTTATCACAACGAATACTTAACCAATAAATTAATAATTTTTAGTATGGATGATCAATGCAAGTTCAATAATGATGGAGACCAAAAACTAAGATTTATTCCTATTAATTATTAAATTCTCATTGTTTTGTTATTAGTTATTTTTCAATTTCATATTCCAATTAAATTGTGTTTAATTCACAACTTAAAACCTCCTTTTATTGTATAACTACTAACGTCTTAATTCCTCGTGGGAACGATCCGTACTTTCTATTATTACATTAATTTGTGTTGTAGGAAGTTGGTTTCTTTTTATGTTTGATTGCAGGCGACAACATTCACCAAATTTTGGTGCTGTTATTGGGAAATTTTTGACAGTTTATGTACATTACGTGTTTAAATCAATATGAAAATTTACAGTACAATCATGAAATTGAGAAAACAGCAGAAGCATTAAGAAAGCAGATGAAAGAAAGACAACAAGTACTAAGAGAAGAACAACAAAGAGACAGGAACATGATCATAAATCACACTTTATGCCAATTGATTGCTCCAGCTGAGGACTAACAACCTTACTGCATTAATTTTTCAAATTTAGGTGATAATAACACTTTTGAGTTGAGACTAATTCACTTGTTACCTATTTTCCGAGGCATATTAGGAGAAGATCCTTATAAGCACTTAAAAGAGTTTGATGTTATTTACATGAGGATGAAGCCTACTAATGTCACCAAAGAGCAAATAAAACTGAGGGCTTTTCCCTTTTCCTTAAAGGATGATGCCCAATATTGGTTATATTATTTACCTACTGGAAGTATTACAACATAGGCAGAGATGAAGAAGTTATTTCTAGAGAAGTTTTCCGCAGCTTCCAAGGCTGCCAATATCAAAAAAGAAATATGTGGTATCCAACAAAATACCTGGGAATCATTATATGAATATTGGGACAGATTTAAGAAGTTGTGTGCAAGCTGCCCCTATCATCAAATCAGTGATCTACTATTGATTTAATATGTTTATGAAGGTCTTTTACCGACTGAGAGGAGTACGATAGATGCTGCAAGTGGAGGAGCTCTAGTTGATAAAACACCAGCAGTTGCATGAGATTTGATCTCAATTATGGCTTATAACTCTCAACAATTCGGAGCTTGGAATGATTATGGTTCAAGACATGTTAGTGAGATGAGAATTTCGTCGTTGGAAAGAAGATTAGATGATTTGACTTCTTTGGTGCGTCAACTTGCGGTATTTAGAAAAGAGGAAGTTAAGACTTGTGGTATTTATTTAATGGGTAGTTATTTGGGACAACCTCAAAGAAAGTATGACTCATTTTCAAATACATATAGTCAGGGTTGGCACGATCATCCAAACCTCCATTACGGCAACAATCAGGGACAACATGTAAGTTCTAATTTTCATCCATATAAACAACCTTATGTGCCTAGATAGCAATAATAATAGGAAAAAGTTTTAGTGAAAATAATTATTTGGAGGATATAGTCAAGACATTGGCCACGAATACTATGAACTTTCAACAGAATACCATGAAATTTCAACAAGATACGTAAGCTATCATACAAAATCTTGAGACTTAAATGAGCTAAATGGCAATTGTCATCAATAGGCTAGAGACACAAAATTCAAGAAAGCTCCCTTCTCAACCTAAGGTGAATCCAAAGAAGAGTGCTTGTGCTATCACACGTCGAAGTAATAAAGAGTTAAAGGAACCTACCCCAAAGGTTTCTAAGCGAGAGGCTAAAGAAGAAGTATAAAGAGAAGTTCCAAAGCAGTCACAAAAGAAAAAGGAGGGTGATTCTCACATTATTACGCCTAAGTTGATTGTACAACCTCCTTTTCCTAGTCGTTTTGTTAAGCAAAAGAAAGAGGAGCAAGAGAAAGAAATTTTGGAAACTTTTCGCAAGCTACAGGTCAATATTCCTTTATTTGATTCTATTAAACAAAATCCTCATTATGCTAAATTTCTTAAGGAACTCTGTACTCAAAGAGAAAGTTAAATGGCAATAAAAAGGTACGATTGGGAGAGAATGTTTCTATTGTGCTTTAAAAGAAGTTGCCTCCTAAGTGTCCAGATCCAGGTATGTTTACAATCCCTTGTAAATTAGGTAATATGAAAATTGAGAAAGCATTGTTGGATTTAGGTGCCTCGATTAATGTTATGCCTCAATCTATTTATGAATCTTTGAATATGGGACCTCTGAAAGAAACTGGTTTCATAATCTAACTTCTTGATCGATCTAATGATTATCCTAAGGGTGTTCTTGAGGATGTCCTAGTTTAAGTTGATAATATGATTTTTCCTGCTGATTTTTATGTCTTACAGATGGGTAATGAAGCTTCATCCACTTCAGTCCCAATTTTATTGGGAGGACCATTTTGAAAACCTCTAGAAAAAAATTGATGTCTATGATGGGTCTTTAACTATGAATTTTGATGGTGATGTGATTAAGTTCAATATTTATGATCCCATGAAATTTCCTACTAATGATCAATCTTTTGTTTCTGTGAGTTTTCTTGATACTATAGTGCAGGAAACAGTTTGTTTAGATAGACCAGATAAATTATAGATTGCATTGAAAAATAGCTTGGATATTTAGGAAGAAAAATCACTAGTCAATTATCTTGTCATTCCTGAGGAGCTGGATACCACTATCCAAATTTTAGATCAGAGCAAATACTTGGAGGAATATGTATGTTTTTTGGAGCTAACTAGAAATGATTCTAAATTTTTGTCATCTCTTGTATAACCATCGAAATTGGAGTTAAAGGCTCTTCCAGGTGACTTAAAATATGTGTATTTAGGTGAGCATGAAACTCTTCCTGTTATTATTTTGAGCAGACTAAATCTTTACAGGAAACACAATTATTAGGTATGTTGAAAAATTACAAAGAAGCTTTTGGATAGACTGTGGTTAATTTGAAGGGGATTAGCCCATCAATTTGTATGCACCGAATTCTATTGGAAAATGGAGCTAAGGAAGTAAGACAACCCCAACAAAGATTGAACCCACCAATGATGGAGGTAGTCAAGAAGGAGATTCCGAAGTTCCTCAACACTAGGATAATCTATCCAATTTCAGAAAGTAAATGAGTAAGTCTATTACAGATGGTTCGTAAGAAAACTGAAGTAACTGTAGTAGAGAATATTTTACGTAAATTGGTGCCCAACAATTTGCAAAATGGGTGGAGGGTTTGTATAGATTATAGAAAGTTAAATTTTGTTACTCGTAAAGATCATTTTCTACTTCCTTTTATTGATCATATGCTTGAAAAAGCTGCAGGAAAAACTCATTATTGTTGTTTAGATGGTTATTCAAGTTATCACCAAATTTTTGTTGCACCATAGGACTAAGACAAAACGACTTTCACATGTCCATTTAGAACCTTTGTGTATCAAAGAATGCCATTTGGCCTATGTATCACACCTGCCACGTTTTAAAGGTGTATGGTAAGTATTTTCTTTGATTATGTGGATGACTATATTGAAGTTTTTATGGAAAACTTTATAGTTTATGGTGAGTCTTTTGATACTTGCTTGATTAACCTTCAAAAAGTTTTGAAACGTTACATTGAAAATAACTTGATTATAAATTATGAAAAATGTCATTTTATGGTTGATCAAAGGAAAATATTAGGTCATATAGTTTCTTCTAGGGGAATTGAGGTTAATAAGGCTACAATATAAATTATTAACTATCTTCTTTAACCCGTTAGTGTACAGGAAGTTTGTTCTTTTCTTAGACATATAGGTTTCTATCGATGCTTTATCAAAGACATTTCGAAAACTGCTCAACCCTTTTGCAAGCTACTTCAAAAAGATGTGGAGTTCAAGTTTGATGAAGCATGTAGGAAAGCATTAGATGAATTAAAAGAGAAAATAATTTCTTCCCCAATAATCCAGCCCCCAGGATGGAGTCTCCATTTGAGATAATGTGTGATGCAAAAAAATATGCATTAGGAGTTTTTCTGGGGCAAATGATGAACAAAACGCTGCATGTGATTTACTATGCTTTCATGATGCTAAAAGACGCCCAGAAAACCTATTTAACAATAAAAAAATAAGTATTGGCAGTTGTTTTTGGGCTAGAGAAGTTCTGTTCATATCTATTGGGCACACATGTCATAATTTATTTAGATGATGCCACGTTGAAGTATTTGTTGTCCAAAAAGGAATCAAAGCCACATCTTGTTCGTTGGATTTTACTATTGCAAGAGTTTGATGTGGAGATAGGAGACAAAAAAGGAATTGAAAATCTAGTTGTAGATCATCTTAATCGTATCCATCTAGACACAACTTTAGACAACCTAAAAGATGAATTCCAGATGAACATTTATTCACCACCCAATAGGTAACACCTTGATATGCTGATATAGTTAATTTTCTGATTACTAATTCTTTACTTAGTACTTTATGACAAGCTGACAAAGATAAACTCAAAAGAGAGGCTAAATATTATGCATGGGATGAGCCACATATGTGGAAATATTGTTCTGATCAAATTATTAGGCAATGTGTATATGATGATGAAATCCCTTACATATTGAAGTTTTTCCATTCTTTTGCGTGTGGTGGACACTTTGGTACCAGAAGGATAGTTCGTAAGGTGCTTGAATGTGGTTTGTTTTGGCCGAAACTATTTTATAATGCTTATATATTTTGCAAGTCTTATGATCGATGTCAAAGAACAGGTGGTTTAAGACCAAAAGACCAAATGCCGCTCACGAATATCCTGGTATGTGAAAAATTTGATGTATAAGGAATTGATTTTATGGGCCTTTTTCCTTCCTCTTTTGGTAAGACATATTCTCGTTGCTGTGGATTATGTTTCAAAATGGGTTGAAGCTAAAGCTACTCTTACTGATAATGCTAAAGTTGTTGTCGATTTTGTTAATTCTCATATTTTTGTCAGGTTTGGAGGCCTAGAGCAATAATTAGTGACCACTGAACTCATTTTATAACCAAATTGTTAAGGCTTTACTGAAGAAATATGGCGTTACACACCAAGCTTCAACAGCATACCATCCCCAGACAAGTGTACAAGCAGACATTTCTAACAGGAAAATCAAATCAATTTGGGAGAAAGTGGTTAATCCTAATAGGAAAGATTGGAGTTTGCGTTTAGACGATATGCTATGGGCATACATGACAACATATAAAATTCCTACCGATATGTCATCATATAGGTTAGTATTCGAAAAACCTTGTCATTTGCTTGTAGAATTGGAACATAAGGCTTACTTGGCTGTCAAACAATGCAATTTGGATTTAACTGAGGTTGGAATTAATTGAAAATTAAAATTGCAAGAGTTGGAAAAGATACGTAATGATACTTATAAGAGTGCTAAAATCTATAAAGAAAAGATTAAGACATTTCACGACAAAATCTTAACTAGAAAAGATTTTTCTGTAGGTCAAAAAGTCCTTTTTTATCATTCTAACTAAAATTCTTTCTTGGTAAATTACGATCTTGCTGGATAGGTCCATTTGTTGTTACTAATGTTTTCTCACATGGTGCAACTGAATTCAGAGTTTAGACACTTTTAAAGTGTTTAAAGTTAATGGACACCGATTAAAACCATATTACGAGAATTTACAAGTTAAAACCGCAGAAGAAATTGAACTGGCTGAGCCAGTTTACTCTAAGTAAGTCAATAAATTTTTTCATCTAGCGAATATGACATTAAGGAAGCATTCTTGAGAGGCATCTTAAGATTTATTTTAATTTAAGTTGTTTCATTTTATTGTTCTTAATTTTCTAAAATAAAAATAAAAAATTAGCGTATTACTTTTTCTATTTGATTTATTTTTAATTTGTAAAAAAAGGTGTATAGTGATAGGTGCTAATTAGATAAGTTAAGCTTGCGTTAATTTATGTTTTGTTTTACTTTATTTATTTATTTATTCTTTTTGTTAACTCTTTTGTCTCTTTTGTTTAGTTTGACAATGTCCCTTTCCTTTTTCCCCAAAATTCCCATCCCCAATCGTAGATCACTCTCCAAATCAACAACGCACTCCACCATCACCATCCAAGCACCCAAGCTAACAATGAAATTTGTGACAAAATCCATGGCTAAAAGTGATGCATTTTTAAATGGTTGTTGTGATTATATGCTTGAATTTGATCCATATGCACCGTGGTTAGAATTGTATATTAATTCTGAGAAGTATAACCCTTGCGGCTCCAAAAAAAATTTTCTCCGCAAACAAGAATTGAAATACAAGCATTGTTTTCTGGCTTACAATTTTTTTGGTCGTAAAAAAAATGTTGGTATTCTGTCAAAAGTTGAATTTTTCTTTTTATGGTATATGGAAAACGATGTCTCACTTAATTTGGGTTTTTGGATGCTCACTCAAATGCGATTGAAAAACTAGAATCAAGCTTTAATCTTAGGCACATATATAACTCAACTTGCTGTTAATATTGGAGTCTTAAATGTTGGAGTCTTAAATGTTGGTAACACAAACCTCATAGTTGCTTGTGAGATAGAAACATTGGATTATGAGTGTTTGTACAGGATGGGACTTATAGTTGTCGATGAAGTTGATGGATACACTTTTGCCCCACTTGGACCGGCTGTACAACCTGCTCCTCCCCCGCATCGATAAAAAAGAAGAACTGCGACTACCAACACCTCCACAGCCACAACTTCACAACCATCAATGCCCAACGCATCACATCCTTTTGCAAGTGATCCGACTATTTTAACACTCTTACAACATATGGAGCGCAGATTGGACAAATTAGAGTACAACCAACTCTCTTTCTTCAATCATCAGAAGTTTCAACTGGCTTTTCCACCACCTTGATGCATTAATAAGCTTTTTAAACCTTTATTTCTTTATTTTCTTGTGTTTTTCTTTTTGCCAGTACATTGAGGACAATGTAGATTAAGGGGGGGCAGTGAATGTTTGTGTGACTGTTGTTTTGAATTTACTGTTTCTTTGCTCATTTTGATTTTGATTTTTTCCCTTTTATGTCTTTTAATTTGCATGTAATGTGTGTTAAATCGTGAAATTTTATCTTAGTAGTTGGAATGAGACTAAATTGTGTGTTTGAAGTCGAATTAGGACAATTGAATAGAAGGTGAATCATGCTAATCGATTAAAGTAGTTGGTAACATAAGCTTACTCAAAAATTGATGCTTGAGTGATTAGTTAATGTATAAAAGTATAATGAATTTTCAGTTGAGCCTATATGACTCCATTCAAAAGTCATCCATGTTCTTTGTCATGTCCTCCCACTAACATAGCAGCTGCCAACTATTGTGCTCGGATCTTATGGATGAAGTATCAACCCAAAGATTTCTCTCTAAACTTTGATCATATTCCTATATTATGTGACAGTACAAGTGCAATCACTATTTCAAAAAATCTTGCGCATCACTCTAGGACCAAGCATATAAAATTGAAGCATCATTTTCTTTGAAATCATGTTTTAGAAAGAGCCATTGATCTTATGCATGTTAATACTAACAATCAAGTAGCTAATACCTTCACTAAGTCACTATCAGAAGATAGATTTTTTCTTTAAAAAAAGAGCTTGGTATGTCCAAATTATCTGACATTTAATTGTGTTTGAAGATATTATGCCACTCGTGTTTACAAGTATTAGCAGGCTCCTTCTATAAGGAAGGTTCATATTAGGATGTATCTTTTTAGCTCTTATAGATCGAACGTGTTAAGTAGAAGGCTCCTTTTAGTCTAGAAGGCCCCTCTTAGTTTATAGGGTTCCTCTTAGTGTATTAGAGCAAACTACACGTGTCCTAAAAAGGTAGTTTCCTTTTAGAGTCGTTCCTTCTTTTCTAATCGCGTGCGTAGTTCTAAAAAATGGATGTATAGGACTGACATAAGATACGTGGACGATCACACTTCCTATATTAGCATACGATTGTTCATCTTCTAACGAAATCAATGCTAAAAAATCATTCAGTATGCCTTAACCAAGCTTCGCTATTCTGTCCATCTTCATTGCTCTTTGAAGCGCCGCTCTTTACTCTTTGCTTTCTAACTCCTTGACTCTTCGTTTTTTTCATCTCAATTCATCTAAACCTAACCTATCATTTTTACAATGGCACAAATCAAAACAAAAGGACAAAAGAAAAATCCCAACTTCTACTGTTATCCATGGTTAAGCTCGTGTTATTAAGCCTATCTCCTCTAAGCCCCAAGTATCAGAAACACCTGGTCCTAACGATAAGAAAGTGCATGAAGTGCACTAGATTACGAATAACAATGATTTAGATGAAGAACTTGCTTAGTTGATCAGACGACCATAGACTAGG
Source organism: Erythroxylum pedicellare (assembly GCA_027563575.1). Classification (NCBI taxonomy): domain Eukaryota; kingdom Viridiplantae; phylum Streptophyta; class Magnoliopsida; order Malpighiales; family Erythroxylaceae; genus Erythroxylum; species Erythroxylum pedicellare. The sequence continues at coordinate 3,362,492 of JAOQMP010000208.1, forward strand.
GGAAGTCTTGTAAAGCAAGCCGAGAAAATTTCTGAACAAGAAGAAACCCTTGATGTTGAAAAGAAAGAGGAAGAAGAATCTAGAAAAAGTAAAAGGGAAGAGATAAAGAAAGGAAAAGCGCCTGTGACTGTGACTGAGATACTATTAAGAAATCCATTGATAGAAATGAGCTGGTTTATGAAGAGATGATTGCTAAAGAAAAAAGAACAAAGAAAATAAAGATAGTTGCACAAAAAGGAAAGACATCAGCACTACCAAAGATGTTTCAATCAATGAAAGTTGAAGTCTGTTATAAAATACAGTACAAGAAAAGAAAGGTAGTTGCTGGGTGGATCTTGCCTCTCATGATATTTGATAACATAGGTATACTTATTACTCCTTACCTTGTTGCCACTCGGTTGGGAAAATTTTCTGAAATTAGATGAGACAGTATCTGATGAGCTAGTTAGATCACTCTATACACACATAAGAAGAGACGAAGTTGATGGAAAGTTGGTTATTGTGCTATGGGTGCGTGAATGTAAGATTTTAATTTATGAAGAAATGATGGGAAACTTACTGGATATAGCTCCTATAGAAAGAACTAATTTTCCATGACATGATTTTCCATGTCATAAGTCTATATAGCTCCTGTAGAAAATACAAAGAAGCCAAACAAGTCAATCAAAGTCAAGCAACAGAATTAAAAGGGTTCTTGTCCAACTTTCCATGCAACTGCAATCTATGTTAAAAAGTTAAAGCGTATTCATAGAAAAGTAAAGCATTGACTTTTTTTGAACATTTTTTTCTCGTGTATAAATTCTGCGAATTGCCACTGCATGTTAGGCATTATGGATCACTCTTTTCTATCAATAAATAAAAGTTTGTAACTTTTGGCACAAACCGCATCTTGTTCCTATCCTCCAGAGAGAATAGTGTCACATGGGTTGGGTCCCAAAACCAGCGAGAGGAATGGCCACCTAGTGTTCATACCAACAATGAAATGTCTGAACGTTTCACTTTCAATCTATCCACTATGATTTTGATTCATAGAGCGCATAGAAGGTACATATAAAGTCGGCAATTGGGATGTGTTCTTATTTCACTTGGAGACTAGGAGAAATAGTTGAAAACGAAAGTGAGACAAGGACAAGCCAAAAAGAAAAGATGAAACCTTTTCCCCCGTGTTTCCAGCTTTTAGACTAAGGTTGTACGGATTCAATGGGGATTGAAAAAGAAAGATGCTTGGAATAAACATATCTGCGCGTAACTTAGGTTGATCTCAACATTTGTGGGCCTGCAGGTGCTTTTTCCGGTTACTGATTAAAAATAAACTATTAGCTGGAGGATTAGCGGCCTGATCTAATTAAATTTAATGGTTTTGATTTTATTAAAAAATGGGTTGATTTTATATTTTATATTTTAGGTTAAATTTAAGATCACATTTTTCGATTTAGTTTAATTCAAAATTTGAATATATTAAATAAAATAATTTTTTAAATTAAAAACAATTAAATTTATCTTAAACTCTATCAAAATTTAAACCATTCAAACTTAAATATAAACCTTTTGTCCTATCCCAAAAGGTCGAAGACCACCAAATTGTATAAATTGTGTAGCTTTTTCTATATATCTAGAAAGTCCAATGAGCAAAAATGAAGCGTCGGCCATGAACTTTTGGCATTTGACATTATTTCTGTAAGTTTCTTATATATTTTAATTTTTTATTTCTATAAATTTTTAATTCTATTTTTATAAGTTTTTATTTGCTCTTAATTTTCTATTTTATTTTGAGTTAGAATTTTTTTGTCAAGTTTATAAATAAGTCTCATAAACATTGTATTAGACATTCTATTAATAATATTATTAAATTCAATTAACTTCAAATTTTTCTATGGATAAATTTCCATATTTCTTCAAATTAAGCGTCTTGTTTAATTTATTTCATTTCTCACTACTTCACTCTGGATTCAAGCCTCAAAGAGAGGAGATGAGAAATTAAGACATGAGATATGTGAAAATAGATGTTGTAGATAGCTAGACGGATGGAGTTACAAAAACTTTGTAAGGAATTTCAAGTTTGCACTCAAAATAAGTCAAAGTCTAAGTATGGTAGTTGAACTTTCACAAATTGACTTAACCTTACCAAATTCCTCATGTTTAATGTGTTTCCCACAAAGGCTAAAGTAGATCGACGAATTTTACTTAGCCAACACAATAAAATAGATAATAAGAAGAAGGGAAAGATGCACAAAGCTTTACAATAAAATTGTCAACCTTTATATTTCTTTCAATTGATACAAGGATATAAAAGCTTCATCGCTCTCTAATTGAATGAAGCCTTTGCTTAAATAAGCTATTTATAGGCCTTTGGATACTTGTTGGGCAAGAATATAAGAAAGTAGGCATAAGGTCACTAAGTCAGTAACTTGGTGGTTTGACATCTCTAACTATTTTAATGGGTAGTTTACATATCTTACTACTATCCCACTTCTAAGTGAAAAAAAAACATGTGATAATTGAAGACAAGACACCTCATCCATGTTCTTTGTCATGTTCTCCCACTAACTTTGCCACATCACCTATGATCTTCATCCAAAGGTGAAGGTAGCTAAGTTTCAAGCCAATTCACACATGGTCTGACCAATATGCACCCATGGTTTAATCCATTCGTTAGTTGTCCATCATTTGAGTATAATTTCATCCTTAGTCTCACCAAAGATGTCTTAGGCAAGTCCAACTTGCCTTATCCAAGCCAATCAATGCCACATGGTCCATCAAAGCTAATTGAAGCTCGAACTATGCTTGATCTTATTTGGTTAAGTTACCTTGGTTCTTTTGCATGTCACCGTCATGCTTATGATCCAACTAACCTTCGATTCATTTTTCGTTTCTAGTTAACTTTTAATCTCACATACAAATCTTGCATCTTATCAAAGATTTATGCCAAGATGCACCAATGCATGTCAAGTTATTGACAATGCCCATTTTCCTTGCCTACTTGTAAGTCTTTTCCATATTTCATCATCTCAAGTAACATTGTTCAAGGCTTACCAGTACCTACACAATTCTACTATCAAGACTTAAAGGTCTAACAAACCAACCCATTAGAAGAACTCAACATTCTCGTCGAAATAATCTGTGGACACTAATCCAAATGTGGTTCTCCCGAAGACAACTTAGTCATTAGCACATCTCCTACATAGCATATTTCCTCTCTATCAAGTTTATCTTTGCTTTTTTTCGAATGCTTATTCACAAGACTTATTGCGCCCAATAAAGCATAATTATTGAGTTAGACTTCTTCCGTTGAGTCATCCTATCCTTCTACTCCCACCTTCCATTTTGGGCATTCATGAGCAAAGGGCAATCTTTAATAAATGAAGCAAACAATATCTCATTTTGTTTATTTCTTGAACTTACATTGAGAAGATTCACATACCTTCTCTTTGCCTTTCTTTGAGCTATTCTGTATTCCACTATTCTTTTATCCCTCTTTACTTGTTTGAATTAGTAGTGGCATTTGGAGATCCACCAAGGAATCTGCAACCACTATCAGCTAGAGAAGTCTTTTACTTTCTACTTCCGAAGCTCCGTTTGTACTTACCCTTACAATCCACTTATAAAATTAAACAACTTATCTTCCTCAGACATGTTATACACATCTAACATCAAAGATGTGAATTTCCTCACATACTCCTACACTGAGTCATCTTGCTTTAAACGCTTCAAAGCTTCTCTCACGAGTCATAAAATGTTGTTGGGGAGGAACTGGTCAGTTAGCACCTTCTTCATCTTCTCCCAAATGTCAATGGGAGATCTA
>JAOQMP010000208.1:3374912-3385777 GCA_027563575.1 Erythroxylum pedicellare
GGTCACCAGATTAATTTCGCTTTTAATGACTCCCAAATGCACTAAGAATCGATAAAGCCACACAGCCTCTTGTACTACCAATCATCTTTAATTAAAAACACATTCCAAAATTTTCTCCTATTTGTTTTCCTTGGTCCCTACAGATGTTCCCTATACCTCACTCCCATGACTTAGACCTACACAGATTAACACCCTTGCTAAGCTTGAAAGCATAGTAGGGAAACACTTAGTTTGGATGACCACTCACAGCAATCATCCACCAAGAACATATATTCAGAAATATCACAACTCACACACCATAAATTCACATTTATAAACCAAATATTGATATTCAATGCTCATGTAAAAAATAATGGCATACTTAAGCAAAGTACATAATGCAAATATGCTTTAACATATTATCCATATATCAAAAATGCTCATTCATACAAGTTATCAATACAAATGGAAATACTCATGTATACCAACTATTTATCTTGTTATGATGTATTTCTTATTTATAACCATTTACTTTACTTCCTGTGTTAGGCCTGCCTATTCTTATGGGTGTAGCTAATAGGAGCTGTGGATATCTGAAGATATCAAAACTGTGGATACTCTAAAGTATCAAACTATAGATACTCGAAGGCATCAAACTATGGATGCCTAAAGGCATCAAACTGTGAAGACATTATAGTCTCGAAATGAAGACACCATTAGTGTCAACCTGTAGCAGTTGCACTGTATCCCTATAGGCATGCCTATCTACCCACCACCAAGACAATAGAGCAGGCACTGTAACTGTTACCTTAACTATTTTCCAATTTCACAATTCATTATATGATATTCACTTGAAGTCACAAAATCTATATCTATGTTCATATATGAAGTCATAACTTACCACCATTAAAAGGATGTCAAAATCATACTTGTATAATCATACTACACATATATAAGTAATAAATATGCAAACAAATCATTTATGTACATGTAAGTTTTCTTTGGAATGCATTATGCTCAATCTTAAATTCCAATGTTCAATCACCCAATTCATATACGATAACTTCTATTTCATTTATTTTTAGGTGTTTGAAAAGTTTCATATGTATTAAAAAAAGTTCGGATAAGATTTTGTAAAAATTAGACACAAAAACAAACTCAAAATAGTGCAATTTGGGCTAAGCCCACAATGATTTAAAAATAGGCAAAAAATCAGTCCTCAAGCAACTCACATGATGGACTCTAGTTGTTCCTCAATATGCATATAGAAAACATTCGAATTAGGTTTTTAGGTCTTCTATACATTTGTTCCCTATGTCTTTAGTTTCCATAGCACCAACATTTAGACCATTTGAACTTTCCAATCATGAGATATAAACCAAATATCATAAGCTTCTCTAAAATAGTGACAACATCAAATCACCATTTTTTGATCCTAATTTCCAATGTCATAAAGCTATAATTAAGTCAGAGTCTCTTCTAAAGATTTTTATTTCTATGTATTAGGTTTCATATGCAACTGAAATCACCCAATTTATAGGTCTTTAGGCTTAGTTATGACTCAAATAATATGACTGGCTTAAAAGAACCTAAGGCAGAATTCTACTAGACGATACTCTCTTGTCATATACAACCATTTCCATGCAAAGTAACACCAAAATAACACCAACAATCATCCCCAAAAAAAAATCCATATCCAAATGAATCTTTATATCCATTCAAACATATCCACAAAGAGGAATTAAACTAAGTGTTGTCCCAAACTTTAAAATTGGTAAACTAGTTCTTCTAATGCCTTTTTTCCCCTTCCTCTTTGGCTTTGCTAGACTCTCTAACTAGAAACACCACAAACACACATCTCAATCCCACTTCTAACCTTAAATTTTCAGTTCTTCATAAATAAAGCAAGAAAAGGTAAAGGTGAAGAGAAAATCCCTAACTTTTACCTTGATTTCCACCTAATATTGGCTTGATTTCTTACATGAAAAATGATGGGAAGAAGAAGGTGAAATGGAAAGAAGAAAAATCTAAAGTTAAACCCTTAAAGTGTCATCCATCTCCCCTTTCCATATGCCTTTTCATGAATTTTCTATTCTTAGACACATGTTTCAATTCTATTGCACCATAAGTTACAATCCTATTAGACCATATATTACAATCCTATTGGACCACATGTTACAATTCTATTGGACCATATGTTTAATTCTTTTGGACCATGTGTTGCAATTCTATTGGACAATGCATTGCAATTCTATTAGACCATGTGTTGCAATTCTACTGGACGATGTGTTACAATTATATTGGACATACACAAGCTTTAATCTTATTTGTCACACATGTTTTAATCCAATTGGTTCATGTGTTAACTTTAGAAGAATTACAAATTGGTCTTCCTTTAATTCCTGCATTGTCCTATGATCTTATCAATTAATTTCATTCCCTTATATCTTAATTTTCTAATGGCATAAATTTAATGCAAATTGGTTAATCATATTGGGAGTTATACCCAAAAATCTATAGGTTGTTCGAAAACAAGGACCATAACCAAAACTCAACTTCAAACCAGATTTATAAAATCTTATAGGCAAAATCAAATTTTGATTCCTTAATTAAAGTTTTAGACCTATATCTCTAGTTTAATCTCAAATTGGAATTGTCCCATATGGAGGTCTATAGTCCAATATATGGTCAAATTATAGAAATTTGTTCAATGGAACCTTTCCATCTAAAGAGTTACACATCCCAAATCAATTAACTTCAGCCTTAGCATGTAAAAGCAACACAAAAACACATCCAATTTAACTAACAATATTCCATAAGCAAATGGGATACTTCTTTTTCTAATTCCCCTCACATCACATTCATAAATCCAAACAAACATATCAAAAATTCCTATACATATTTCACTTCTAAGTATGTATGTCCACGTCGAAGTGAACAAATTACCTATTTACCCATGTCTTTTACATTAAGTACCATTATGTTTCTTAATACACTTAGATACACTTAATTCGTGATATTTACTTTTTGATACATCCTAGGTATGTTATAATACTTTTGGGGTATATGTTGGAGCCTTACAGGCTATAATATATTTAGCTCAGCATATGTTTTTCATTTGTTTTCACTTGTACTTATACTTTAGTGTCTGCAATGATATGATTCAGTGTGTTAAAAGTTCTTTTTTTTTGGACACACGTTAATATTATTGTACTTTACTGTGTTTGTACTTATGCTTGCTCGTGTTGTTATTTATTGTGTGAGATTTTGAACTTATTTTTATTACTAGTAGTCAGAATTACGTATGATCTAAGGCCCTTAGCTTTAAGGTTTTATGTGTTGATTAGATGGCTGTTTGGATAATATTCTTTTAATGACTAGAAAAAATTTTAGCATGAGAATTTAACTATTTTTATACCAAATAGAAGCTCTTGATAAGTGTAGCAACTTATACAATAGCAAGAAACTCAAATTCTCGACCAATATCAACAAATTGAAGAAAAATTATTTGAGTCCTAACCTATATTTTCATCAATTGGTGGTGATACAAGCAGTGACTAGTGATGAGACTATATGGCTTTTGCTCTTGACATCGAGAGAAGTCTAATGGTAGTAGTGGTGGTCGACAACATTCACTAGAGGCAACAAATCTAAGATTTGAGTCTTTTTCTAATTTTTTTCTCATTTTTTGTGATGATTTTGGTGTTTTTTAGATAAAATGATTATGGTTGTGATGAGTTTGAAGAGAAGAGTTGATTGGTATATATGGTTGGTTGATTATGGTTGCCAATAGTGAAGAATAAAGGAACTCAAGAAAAGAATAGTTTTGTGAATAGTGACTTTAGAGAAGTGAAATTGAAAAATAGAAAAGAGAAGAGTGGAAGAAATATATAAATACACAATCTCATTCAAATAATTATACATGAAATTCAAAAGGAGTTATTAGAGTGACAATCAAATTTTAACATTCACTTTTATATATTACTATATCCTATTCTCATGTTTACTTTGTCTGCTCGGACGTTTGGATATTATTCTATGAGATAACATTATATCAACTATTTCAACTTCCAAACAAATTTCTAGTTACGTGCATATAGATCAGGCTATGCATGTTTCACAATTGCTACCTACATCAAGACATTCCATTTGTTTTCTTCCTTCTATTTTATGTGGTAGAGATAATATGTCAAAAACTAATAATTCAAGAAATTCCATCAGAATTGGTTAGGTGACGAGCTGGGATTGTGAACATTTTCAGTGTTTCTTGTTAAAAGAGAACAATGAATGTTAGATGCCTCCAATAGCTGTATGCTTAGAACAAGAAAGGTAACAAACAAAATGATCGCTCTCAACCATGGCCTACATTCTTTTGGTTTTTTTGCCTATCTTCAATTAATTACATTAAAAGTTTGAAAAATTAATTAACTAAAGATTATAATCATTATCTTCCGATCAAACAATAGGATTTATGTCCGGATATCTATATTAGTAGTACTACTAATAAATAGATAAGAGGATTTTCATTAACAATTTTATAATATTTGGGTTTATAAAAGAAACTGTGAATAAACATTTCTAATTATTTGGAAAATAATAAGTAAAAATTATTAATTAATAAATTAAGTACATTTACATATTTATAATGAAAATGCTAATCAGTTTAAGATAGGTAATTTGAGAACAATGGATTTTTTGACAACTTTAAAGAACAACTAAATATTTAATTTGCATTAACTTAATCCAAAAAATATAGACTATTAATTTAATATTATTTCTTTTCATTTACTACTTTTATCTCTCAAGGGTGTTTTTTTAATCAAGAATCTTTTCCGAGTCATTAATTAATCTTGTATTTTGACGTTCTTGGAGAAAATAAAGCAGTAATTGATAATTACTTGAGTTGGATTAATCATGTCATCAACCTAAAAATGAAATGACCTTTAGCCAATGCATGCACATGCCGTCTCAAACAACTATTAGTGTTCACAGATTCTGGGTCAGCGAAGTCTATTTTCAAGGATAATCCAATCGACGGCAAAACAAACTTCTGAACAACAAGCAACTTCACAAGCGGAATGTACCGTAGACAAATTAAATTCCTCGAAATTATAAACTTCCTTATCTTATTATCTGTCCTAAAGTACCGGTTTTAACTAACCTGCTTCGATATCTTCACATATGTTGGCCGGATTATGATAAATACACTTTAACCTAATGCCTTATCACAACATTGGTAACTTAACGGGCATCCGACTATTCCTCTTTATAATTATTTACTAATCCTTAAACCAAAAAGTTAAAAAGAAAAAAAAAATAGTTATACGATGTTGTAGGAAATGGTGTTAATTACAGCATTACTATGATAATTCAGGTTAATTTATAATGATGTTTCTCACAAATAACAATTCCCATGATCAATTAGGATAACGTTGTGCTTGTAAATGTTTGATCCTTTCACTTAGGCTTTTACGTCCAAAAGATATTTATACAGTACATCAAACCCTATTTTGCCATCCCTCTTTCTCTAAGCTCCTTCAAATTCTATCCTCTTCGTCACCTTTTTTTTTCTCTGTCTCTTGGCAGGCAGGTCCGGTTATGGGGGCCAAAATCAGCAAAAGCTCAAGCTTTAATGGGAAGTTGAAATGGGTTGAGTTAAATGATCAGATAACTTTATGTCAGAAGTTTGCCACTGTCAAGTTAATCCAGTCTCCTGAAAAATCTTCAAAGACAAAAAATAAGCTGAGTAGAAAAAAAGTGATGAGAAGGGCATCACCAGATCAGAGAAAGAACTGGAAAGTGAGGGATTTGATGACTCTAGAGGATCACTTGCGCAAGTCCTCTCCTGGGTCGTCGTCAACGTCGGTACAGGACTCGATCAGCGATGGAGAGCTTTGTGTTTTTAAGCGATCATCCAAAAAGGTACCCCCAGCTTCCAGAAGAACAGCTCGTAAGAAAGCTTCCATGTCCTTTGAAGGAAGACCTAGCTTCTCGTTGGAGACATTGGTGATCCTAGACCGTGAGGCCGACCAGTACTTTTCGTCGATTCCTACGTCTATTGATGTCCCATCAGTTAGTCGACGGCAAAGTAGTATCCGCCAGTCAAAGAAGGTAAGGTTCAAACCGGTGGAGGAGGGTGATATTCATATGTTCCACTCACCTAATGATCCATCAGAGAATCACTTTTGATTAGAAATGACTGTATCGTTTTAGGTGCTCTAAGTGCACCATATAGATCGACTTACTCTGTAAAATCAACCCGAAAATCTAGGAAATGTGATCCTTATTTAGTTACACATCTTCTGATAATAGGATTTGCTCTATTCCTTGATGTTTTTGTTGATTAATTTTCTTGGTACCATGATCAATATTTTTACAAAATTACGCTGAAAATTCTAAATAATGAACTCGGGGCGATGCCGTCTGTAAGTCTATTGCAACTGCACAGAATCTTAATCCATATTGTCTTATCTCGCTTTCAAAAAAAACTAAACCAATGTAAACTCTTTAACAAAGTCCTAATAGGAGATTCAAAATTTGCCAATGTAACCTCAACAACAACTTGTTAATCGCTTCTCGTATATAAACAGGATTTGTGTTCGAGATATTGTGTGTAAAAGTCAGCGTGTTACCACAGTATTGCTTGACGTAAATAAAAGTTCTATAGCTTGTAATTGTGAACACTCTGTTTTGTGTATATAATTTGATTTTACAATTCTTTTTTGGATACATTGGTTTCTCAATAATTCTACTATTGCCATTTGTTGTGGAACTCAGAAGGTTTGCAATGTGAACATACCAAGCTTTAGTTGAACACAACTAGACATATTGCACTGTTCTTCGACCTGTTTGTAAAAAAAGAACAAAAATGATATATAAGTAGACAATCACTGAATGACAAAAAGCAGCATACAGTGGAGTCTTGGCACTCTCAATCGAGTGTTAGGTAGATGAAACTTAGAAATGTACTCAGACAAACAAGAAAAGTCTAATCCCGTTTATTTTCTCTTATTTTCTTCCCTTCTTGACAGCTATTTTGAACTCTAGTAAGATATACAAAATTGGGCTGGCTGTTGCCACTTGGCAGTGGATAACAATATATATTAACCGATCAAATCATGGCACCTCTAGTTATCCCTGCAACTGGTTTTTCTTGCTCAGTAGATATGTTGATGAAAGACTTTTAATTTAATGGCAATTATTAGTTCACACTTGCTCTATCAGCTCATTCACAAGCTCCTTCACTGTCCTCTTCTTTCAATGTACAAATCAGTATTTATCTTCCAATTCTACATTACTTCTTAGACACGATACCTGTCTAGACAACATAAAAAAAGATGTACAAAATTTTTACCATGGTAACATGTTTTATGTTAAGTATGTGACCTTTTCAGTTGAAACATGTGATGGTAATATGTTTTTAATCTGTCTATGCTCCGATGGAAACTCGCCGTCGAGACGGCATTTTTGTCTGAAGCAAGCATTATTGATCACCACAATAAACAAAAAGCGGTCCAACTAAAATAATTATACTCGTCGAACTATCTTTTTAGTACTATAACTGTACTAATATAATCTCTCTTTACGTACCATCACATTAATCTACTCAAGACTAGCATTCGGTCCAACCTGACATTTGCGGCTATATTTATATAATATGTTAGAAAACTAGTTTCTAAAGAAAAAAAAATTAAAATACGGTATGAAACAGGCCTGCAAATGAAAAGCAAGCATTAAAAGCATACAAGTATTTAAACCAAGATGTTAAATCTATTTTGCACCCCAGTGAACCATGCTTTAAAAGCATACAAAGTATATCAGGTCCTTTAAGGAGCCTTGAGAGTTAAAAAGTCTACGCATTGGAGTAGCATCTGAAATCAGGGCGTAGCTGAGGAATGACTATCAATTGTTCTTGAGACACCGACTGAAATTCGAAGACTTTAAGATACTGCAATAAACCTGGAGCGTGAAGGATTATTATGCCTTATTTGAGAGGTTCAAATCCCATAATCTCATCTAATTAGATTTCTCTTAAAAGGGTTCAGACTTGAAACTGAATTGCCAGTCAAAATGTTAAACCCATAAACCCTATAATAAGCTTATCTGATAGTTAAGAAACAATGTAATTACATAAGTTTGTAAAGCAAAAAAAATCCAGTATCATAAACTCTTCTCATTTCTCTACCTTCAACCTGAACTATTAAAGCCACAACATATAATGAACTATTGCCTTTTTCAACCACTATTGAAAAGAACATTCTTGACAAACCCTTGCAGATATAATAAAGACAACTGAGTGACAAAGATTCAAAGAAAATAAAGCGCAAAAGGCATATGTTTTTAGCGTAATAATAATTATGTTCCTGGACATTAATGTAAAAAGAGGCAGTGGAATTCATTTGTGGTAGAGGATGATGAGAGGGAACCAGTTGTGAATAAAGTCAATAAAGAAATCAGTGGAGAATCTCCTATTAGTTCTCTACAAGCTATATCAAGAGTGTCTCTTTGGTGAATTTGTGCTTTCCAAATGACCTATTCTTATTCTTGATGGGGAATCAATTGATCTCCTAATGTCTAATTTGAATCAATTAAATTCCATGTTTGGATTGCTAGTCAACTATGCCACAAGCCACTTTATTCTGTCCAAAAGTGCAAAATCAAATGGAAGGGAGAATAACATCTATAGCTGGAATGAGGAGAAAACAAACCTCTTTATGCTATCTAGGCTTACCAATCACAACTAGGAAGATTCAGTTTAGTGAATGCTATCCTTTCATTGAAAAAATTCAAAAGAGATTGATTTCTTGGACTAATTGAGGCCGATTTCTTGGACTAATTGAGGCCTAGCCTTTGGAGGTAGGCTACAATTAGTCAATTCAGTCATCAACTCCATGCATATCTACTAGTCTTCTAATATGGTGTTGACAAGGGGAGTCATTAAATTAGTGAAAAAACTTATGGGGAAATTTTTATAGGGAGGTTTTGATTCTAATAGGGAGATATGCCGAAGTAAAGTGTTCAGATGATTGCAAACCTACGGTGGAGGGAATTCTAGGAGTTATTCCTATAAAATTCTCTAATAAAGCTCTCTTAATAAAGAAGTTTTGGTCCAAAGGAGTCTGTATAGGTCAAATGGCTTTATAGTTATGTCCTAAAAGGGAAGAGCATATGGGCTGTTCCCCAAGATTTCCCATTCTTGGTTTCTAACACAACTGCAAAGGTTAAAGGAAGTTTTGAAACTTGAAATTTCTTGTTAAGTTGGGAATGAAGTAAAAGGCTAGTTTTTGGTATGACAACTGAACGAGAAGTAACCTTGTAATCGAATAGCCACTTAACTTTTGAGCTACCTCCTTTCAAATGCCAAGGTTAAATCCTTTATAGGGGAAGGGCAGTGGATGGAATTCCCAAAGGACCTTCAATAATTAAAACCCAACTATCATCCTAATTTGATGTCCCCTTATAGAGAAACCATCCTTAGGGACTATTCAATACCAAAAGCTTATAGAGAGTGGCTAATTAAGAGAAAAGACAAAGTAGACTGGCATGGAATAGTTTGGGATAAAGAACTATTGCCTAGCTCTTAAGTCATTCTATGGCTAATAAACCTAAACAAGCTAAGTATAATGGATAGGCTTCCCTTCCTAAATCCTAATAAGGATTATGTCCTATGTAATTTTGGAAGAGAAAACAAAGACCATTTGTTCTTCAAGTGTTTTTTCTCTAAGAACATTTGGTATTGGATTAGGTTTAAATGCCTTTGAGATTTAAACACTCATCAATATTTAGAGGTTATGCAATGGTTCATCATAATAAAGTCTATTTCTCTTACTAATACAATAAATATGTCTTTTTTCCTTTGCGAGTTGCATAAAAGAAATATGACTTAAAAGTAACCTTAGGAAGTTCCAGGATATAGGCAGAAGTTAGCAGCAAGTTTTTTATTGTGTTTATAATAAAATTAGAGAGCAAATTATCTCCTTAAACTCCATCAAGGAATGCTCACCTCACTTAGCTAGATTATGGAGAATATAGTTAATGTATGCTAATCTCATGTAGAAAGGAGAACTTCACTACAAACAACATACGAAATGGAAAGCATAATACAAAGGGCTTACCTCTAGGAGACTGACGGAGCAGAGATGAAGGGCACTAGGGTTGCATGCTAACCCAACTAGTAACTATTGAGAATTTGCAATCACCGGATTGGTGTAGGAAAGACTCATAAGATCGCTTTCAAGAACCAACACAAACCTAGAGTCTAAATCAGAATTTCTCATCTGGAAATTAAGAGGAGGAAATCAAAGAGGAGACTTCGATAATCTGTGTTTCATTCAACTGATGTATTATGCCCTAATTATTTCATCTGATTTAAGGGAATTTAGTGATAGGCTAATTTTAATTTCACACTACACTTATTAATTAAATTCATTTTTAATTAAAAAAAGAGTGTTTATGGGAGAATTCAAGCTAATGAGAGTTGTGAGCTCAGTTCAAATTTTAATTGACAATGGTAGCATTCATAATTTTATAGGCATTACATTGGTAAAAAAGAGGTTTACACACTGATACTCATAAATAATGTCAAAATTACTGGGTGGGCTCTCACTTTTGTTGTGTAAGTATGTGAAAGATTATAATGATAAGTACAGGGCATCCAGTTTGTTACCAATCCCTTAGTACTAATGTAGGAGGTTGTGACATTATTTTAGGAGTCTAATGGCTATCCATTCTTGATGAAGTTGTTAGCCCCTGATTTTTTTTTTTTAAGTTAAGCATGATTCAGATAATTATGAGGCTTAGACAAGTGAATTTTTGGGAGTTAAATTTTTTTTACTTTTATTAATGTCTATGTTAGTAGAATTTATTTCATGGGTTAGTTGAATTAA
>JAOQMP010000208.1:3386755-3400767 GCA_027563575.1 Erythroxylum pedicellare
CATTTTTAACAATAATAATTTAAAACAAAAATTTTAATTAAAATATAAAGATATAAATACAAAATATATTTTTTATTAATTAGATTTTGTAATAGAATCGAAGAGAAAAATTTTCACAGATTTCTCAAATATACTTGCTACAATGTCAACTTTTATACTAAGACTTTAATTTGCATTAATGATAGGTTCAAAAATGGAGAGTTACAAGGACAAAGAGGTATATCTTATGTTGGCTGCACAGGTAGCTCGGTTATTAGAGAGAAAATTGAGTGCAAGGTCTTATGTTCAAGTCTTGGCAGCGACAATATGGAAGTTTATCTAATGTGATGGCTCCTTGTACGTACTAAATACTGAGTCGCCTTTTTAATAAGCTAAGTGAGATTAAACTGTAATATTCCTCCTCACCAGTCATGAAGTAACAAACTTTAAATTTGTCAGCTTATTGGTCGGCCAGTTTTTTTTCGTAAAAGCTATTTCGTATTTATTCTGATCGAATTATAACCCTTTTCCATTCCAAGGCAATGTGTGGTCGACATTAACATAGATTTTATATGAAGTTTGTTTCTATTTAATCACTTCTTTGTAATAATGGCGTAATCGATGGAATTACTTGTTTGTGACAATGACATGAGAGTATCGCTGATGCTTACTTAACTAATGTTCTTAATTTATATGAGATTCCTTGTTCTATTACTAGGGGCTAGGATCCTATGATTTGTCTCATTATTCTTAGGGATCAAAAGTTTTAAGTTTTGAATTTTGTTTCTACCGATAGTGCTAATATGCCACTTGTTCGATGCTTACTAACCCTTATCTAGGTTAAGTGAGATAACTCTTTAACATTTTACGCATATCTTTACTAAAAACAATTCTTGGTAAGAATTTTTTTCAAAACTCACTCAGCACTTCCACTTCTTTGGTGAAGCACTTTAACAAGTTCAGAGTCGACCAATATTCACTCTGACATGTATACATTTACCCCATTCTGGATCTGATTAAAGCGTGTTTGAAGTATAATTGTTGTGCAAGCTATCACTTGTCTCTCAATACAACATAACTGGACCCACTGGTCTTTTGAATCTTGGAAATCCTCCTCAGAATATCAGCAAAAGCCTTCTTGTCCTGCACCAATGAGCAAATTCACTTCTCAACAGACAGAATGAGAAAGGTTTGATGTAACAGTGCTTTTCGGGCGAGGCTACACAAAAATGGACAGTAACTCTCATTTAACATAAGGTGCATGCATGCCTCTAGCTCTCAAGAAACGTAAAGGCCATAATCTTGCTTTGTAATCAATTATTTTTCTGAATCTGGGTAGAACTAAAGCAATCATCAATCAACAGTTGATTTGTATGCGGGCACAGAAATTTTAAACAAGAAAAGCCATACCTCAGAACTTCTTAACCTGGATTTGAACCTAGCAACAAGGTCTTGTGTAGTCACCGGCCCGTTTTGCAACAGAACAGCCCTGATCTCTTCTTCAGTAACTGGTGCAATAGATGATGTTGACCCTGTTTTCGATGATAATGGGGTTCCTTTAGGAGTGGCAACAGTTTTAGGTGCAGGCGTACTTTCTTCTTTAACTGCAGGTTTTGATTCCTGATACCATGCAAAGTCAATCCACATAGTTCTGGAGATTAAATGTCCCACATGTTAGTTACAATCCAAAAAGAAGAGAAGAGATACATTTTCTGTCTTCACTTTCTTTGGTGTAACACCACTAGTTGCCTTTGAATCATCACCATTTGATTTCCTTTTTCCCTTTGCAGACTTGGAATTTGATGGGGTGCTCTTAGCGGAACCTGTTGTGGGTTTTGAAGGACTACTGTCTACAGGTTCCTCCTTAGGTGCATCCTTCTGCTTAGGAGTAAGTACTGGGGATAAATTCGTTTCATCATCTATCTGGACAAGCCCAAACAAGTAATTCATCAATCAAAGCACATAAATGCAGATATGTAAATGAATGCATAGCAGGCTATACAAAACATCAAATAATTCAGGTGTTTAAGAAGTGGCTTATAGCATCTAAATTTATTTGAAGGAATTGCCTCATGAGGCATTCAATAAGAGGCCTAAACTTCTCAAAACTTGTAATAAAATTATAATTCGTCAAAGAAAGGCCATACAAAGTAGAACAGGAACTATAATACCATTATAGTCGATAATAAAGATCCACTAATCAGAGAACATTGTAAGCGGTCAACAAAAAGTTAATACAATTAACTATCAGAAAACACTTACATCATCTTCGTCATCATCGTCATCTTCTGCATCTGAATCATTCAGCCCACCAGCTCTGCCCAGTAACTTTTTTAACTCCTTCCCAGATTTGCTGAGTCCTCCTTCCTCATTTTCTTCATCCTCATCATCTTCATCCTACAAGATATTAAGATTTCCAATCATCATAAATGCAATGCATTGTGAAAGTTGAAGTGGTAACAACTTCAATATATACTAGGCTAATACAACAGTACTGCTCAGAAGCCTATGAACAGCAGAGTCTATCTCTTCATCAAAATCTAAACAATTATATTGCCTTAATTGTTTACACTGGACGGTTTTAGTGATATTGAAAATTGTTTAGATATATGGACAACTTCAAATTTCTAACGAGAAAATTTCCCCATTTTATCTCTCCCACAACCACTCACTACCTTAAGCCAACTCTCCTCAAATTCTAAGGTAACCATCAATCTAAAACTGCCCTTAATAGTATCGTTGTTGCAAGGGTATAGTCCCTACTCATACTGGCCAGGACTAAGATACCCTGCATCAACATATTTGCCAAAATACGAGAAAAAAGAACAAAGAAGAAATTAATATCACATGGACAGTAAGCATAATATGCTTCTAAAAACTTAATCTAATTGTTGCCTCCTTTATTTTGCAGATAATATATAATTGTATCAAGGTTATCAGTTACTGGGTTGTTAGATTTATGAACATTAGCAGTTCCCTTTGCATGAAATTCTCCACATTGACACTCAGTTTCATGTCTCCCCCATTATTGTTGAACTTTTAGACTTAAAAGTGACAAACATCTTAAAAGTTGATAATCCTTGGCATTACAAGTGCTTTCTCTTAAAGCCATTTTTACAATGAGAATAATTTCCCATGTCTCAATCCCTTACATTGGGAATGGAAAGGTTTCCACATACTCCATAACAGACATTTGATCCTTACCAAAGTTGATCTGGGATATCTTCTAGGCTAATGATTCTCCTTTACAGCAGTTCAGTTTAAGACTTATTGAGGGTCCAGTAGTTCAAAAAGATAGAAACTTCATCGTGTAGCATACTTTCTTAGTAATATCTCCTCTTAAATAAAATGTATCAGCTCTGTTTAGCAAACCCCACACATGCTTTCCTAGCAGCTGAAATTCATCGTGTACCATACCTTCTTAAGAATATCTCTTAAATCACACGTATCAGCTCTGTTTACCAAATCCCACACATGCTTTCCTAGGAGCTGATTGCTTTGACCGTCAATCATGCCGAGCTTATCAAGAATTAGCAAGATTAAACTGGTTTCCTTTTCATTTGGATAATCATCTAAAGGCCTTCTGCCACATGTAATCATTAGGCACTTTTACCAAAACGATGCAGAATAGGTAAAGACAGGGTCAGTAATATGTTAGATAGGTTGACAGACAATACTGAGGATCAATATGGGTTTTAAGGACCAATGGTAACTGGATATTGGATTAGGTATTCAATTTCTGGTGATTCTAGAAACTTGGGTTTAAAAAAAAATCGAAAAGATATTAATGTAGGAAAGGAAGCAAAAACATGGTACTACTAGAGTGAAGTTACAAGCGATCTTCTAGGGGAAGGTTTAGGCACAGTTATCTCAGGCATAGATTTAGAAACCATAAACTCCTTTCAAATAGTTTGGAATCTATGCTGATTAGGTTGTTATATTACATAAAGCATTATTGGCACTTATATCTTTATATTAGTTTGTCATGTTAAACTCTTACAAATAGGTTTCTGTTGGCATTAAGAAACACCTAGTCACTATGGCTTGATCAAAAGAGAAGCCTGCACTCTCTCACTCTTCCTCTCAAAGATGTCCCTCTCCCCAATCTTCCCTCTTCTTTCATCCCTCTTCAACCTCTTATTCTGCATTTACTTCTCTCCCATTCTCTTCTTTATTTTCCTCATCCCTCAGCTGTCTTACATTAATTATGCTAATAAAGGAGGAAGGAGAAATTGCTATAATAGTGTGAACCTTTTAGGAACAAGGAAAACAAAAAGGGACAGAATACATAACGCAAAAACTCAGACCTGCTTAATTTCTGGGGGAGCTGGAACCTCAGGTGCCAAATCTTCCCGCTCTTCAGGATCATTACCAACAGTTTCATCATCATCAGTAAAAATCTCTTCATGCTCCCAATCATCACCTAATGCCAGCAGATAAATAACCCAAGTTATTATTTAGTAACTGTAGTATTAGCAACACTTTAAACTACAAGAACCAAACTTCATTACATGATTGAAGTTAACCAAGAACAAAAGGACCACATTACTAAGTGCATGTGAAGAAGAGGTTGCCAAAATGAGAATGCAGTGAAAGATTAACAGAAGAGTGTATCAATAAATATTACAAACCTATAGCATAAATTGAAGAGAGAGAATTTTGTATAAGCAATTGAGATTCAGAGTATGGAGAAGCAACACTGACCCTTTTCTATATCATCATCGTCCATATCATGATCACCTCCCCTAGGCCCTTCTTCATCATCACCATCTCGTTTGTTAAGTCCAAGCCTACTTTTTCTAGCTGCTTCTTCTTCTTCATCTTCTTCTCCCCTGTCAGAAACACTGCCTTCTTCTTCTTCACCAGTTGTCTTTTTACGTCCTCTTCCACCAGCGACAACACTCTCCTTATCATCAAATTTATCCACTTCACCAAATGCTGCGGCTCCATTATTTGCAGCTTTCATCATCCATCTTTCATATCCATCAGCAGTCTTTCTCCTGTTCTTCATCTTCTCTTCTGCTTCCTCCAAAGTAAGTTGCTTATATTGTGCAACCTTGTTAAAATTGTACCTGTTAAACATGTAAGCAGTTAAAATGCATCACCAATTAGCTGCACAAAATTTTAACCAGAGAGATCTTGAATCATACTTTCAAGTTCTTTAGGTCAATAAAATCTCATAATTATTTTATTGTAAAAATGGATAACTGTGGTAAAATAATAAACGAATAGGACTGAAAGTAAATCTGAGCAAGTTAAAACTTGGACAGTTCAATCCTATATATTCCTGAATGCACCCAACCCATATAAGGAGCCACAGGCCACAACTGTACATATTGTTTAGAATTCATACCAAGAGCCAGCAGGAATAGCAATAAATTCTTTCCCTTGCATCATCAGCAGGTAGTAGGTTGCTGATTGTGAACCTTCAAGATGCCCCTGGTACTGAAACTGGCCTGTTTCATCTTCCAACATCCAAGGCTTATTCTTGTACTTCTCCTTTGTAAATAAAGTAATGGAAATGAATTTTAAGGTCTACAAGAGGAATAAGAAAGGCAAATAATTCAACCTACAAACCTAATTTGGTGGGGAAATTGGCTTTAAAAGAAGGCAAATAAATTATGACCAACCTTCACCATTATCCTATCTCAAAAGACTAAGAATAACTAATCTTCCAAGAAGGAAAAACAGCTAGACCGGAAGAGATATCGAATCTAAGCAAAGCAAATGGGGAAAGAAGATTATATACCCTCAAGGTATCACTAAGTTGGCGTCCTTGAAATCCATCTTTATGGAGGGTCCATTTATTCTCCGCATTTTTCTTCCTTGAAAAAGTTGGCAGCCCATTCATAAATCTACCAATAAAGTAGTTCTTCTCAATGCTAGGACTCGCACGAACATTATATTCCTAAAAATGCAGACAACAACAATATGCTCTGAATTCAGCTTTTCCATCAATTCAAAAATGGAAGCTAATTTTCTCGGCGAAATCAAAACTTTTACCAACATTTCTACTATTAGCTAGCTTTTTCTGCTTGATCATAACACAACAAACATCATATATGTAAATACCCGTTCACTGTCTCATTCAACAATCTGCAGTTGAACAATTAAAAGGGAAAAAACGATAACAAAAGAAAACCAATTCAAGAGTACGAAACTCGGATCAAGCGAGAGACAGTGGCACCACAATCATAGCATTTGCCACGATTCTCGGCCATCGTTTTGCCACAGGACAAGCAAAGAGTCATGTGCTTGCAATTACTTCCGTACAAATCCGTAGTCGACCCACAGCCACTACACGAGGGCTTCAATAGCAAATCCAACGACATTTTCTCTCCCTCCTTCAGAAACAGCAATACCCAACAGTAAAAAGGTAAAATCCCACAAAGAGCATGTCAGGGTTCAATGAAGATGCGAAATGCGCATAAGGGCAGTGACAAGTACACCCCTTTGGGTCGTTCTGAGTGAGGAAGACGATGAAAGATATTAAAGATGAGTGGGTATATATCTCCTTGGGTACAATCGGCTCTATGAGATTACTACACACTGTCGGTTGCTGACAATCCAGCACAACACGACGAATTATAAAACATGTTTTTAAGACAATTAAAATGTTTCCAAACGACAACCTACTTAGTTAGTTAGCAAGTGAAACGGCAATGTTTGAGTTTGTACTGTATAATAAATCACAGGAAGTTAGAAGAAATAAAAACAAATAAGTCAGCGAGTGGCATTGCTTCTCGCTCCGACAGCAGCAGGCGACCAACTTCAATGGACTCTCAATGGAGGCAGAACAGACTCTACCCTCTATTGGGTACCGTTTTGTTGCTATCTCTGCTTTATCTCAATTTCGACGACAAACTCAGCTTCCCGACCATCCTTCGGCTGCCTAGAATGGGGTTTGTTTCCACCAACTCCACACACTTTGTCGTCTTCAATGGTGGGGAGCAGTCAACGATGTATGTTAACGGATGGAACTCATACTGGTTGTTGCAGGAGAGTGTGTGGAGTGAATCTAGATCCAAGGTGTCTAAGATGTTTAAGAGAGGTGCTCAAATGGGGCTGACCGTTTGCAGGACTTGGGCTTTCAGTGATGGTCATGGTCCTAACGACTTGCAGGTCTCTCCTGGTGTCTTCAACGAGAGAGTCTTTCGGGTTTGTTCTGTTTAATCTCTTATAGAATTTGTGATATTTGCTTTTGTTGAAGAATTGAGGATATTGGAATAGGATTGTAGGAAGTTTGTGTTTTGAATTGCATACGCAGTTACCCACTTGATTAATGGTTCAAAGAAGGGTTTTTTCCAGTTTGTTCTGTTCTATCTCTTAAGAATGTTGTGATTTTTTTTTCTGTAGATAGTGAAAGAAAAAAATAAGTTTTCTATATTTGGTTTGTATAATTCAATATATGAGGCGATATTTATATCCAATTTGCCTAACTAAATATCCATAATTTTATACTATACAATCATATTATATCAAAAATAAAATCAATAATAATGATAAGATCATTATTATATCATATCAAAGTACATCTTATAATGATAAGATCAAGGATAAGATGGACATCTTATCTTATTGTTATTATTGTTAACATCTCCCCTTAGACTCAAGTTGTCATCGTAAATGAGAGGTTGAGTTTAGAAATTAAATCTGTAAAGTGTCGAGTTGAATGAGACTCTGTGAAGATGTCAGCATTCTAAGACTAAGAGAAAATGGGAACGAGTTGTATAGTCATTTAGAGAACATGATATTTGAACAAGATTACAATCGATCTTATTATGTTTGGTCTGTTCATGAAAAGCATCATTATTAGCAATTTGCATAGTACTATTGTTATCACAATAGAAAGGAACTGCAGACTAGAAAGATACACCCATATCTTGAAGCAGCCATCATAGCTAAAGGAGTACAAAGGTAGTCTCAGTAAGAGCTTTATATTTGACTTCTATAATGAATCAAGAGACAATTATTTGTTTCTTGTTGCGCCAAGAAATGAAAGATGTTCCTAGAAAGAAACAATAAATAGTGGTGGATTGATGGTTCTTTAGATCCCCAACCCAACCATCCTCAGAATAAGCTGGTAGCTCTAATAGGGAAGAGTAGTGAAAAAAAAGACCACGAAACAAAGTGCCTCAGAGTAACTAACAACAGAGAAATGAGTTGTACTAGGTGTGAACATGAATTGACTCACAATGTGAACAGTATGAGTAATATTTGAACGAGAGATAGTAAGGTAGATAAGACTGTCAACTAATTGGCGATAAAGCGTATCATTATTAAGTAGCTCCCATCAATAGCAAAAATGTGACATTGGTGTCTAGTGAAGCATTACTAATGTCAGCACAAAAGATGAAATCAATACCATACTTTGCTTGTGACAGATAGTATCTAGATTCCTCTGAGGACACTTTGAGACCCAAAAAATAACTTAGATTACCCAAGTCTTTCATTGCAAACTGCTAGTCAAGAAAGGACTTGAGGGTAGGGATACCTTGTATGTCATCACCAGTTATTATCATGTTATCTAACTAGAGAAGGAAAAGAGTGTACCTTTGATCTGTTTTGCAAAGAACCAAGAAATGATTATAAGAGGTAAACTTGAAATTAAGTTGTCCAATGGTGGAACTAAATTTTGCAAACTAGGCTCAAGGAGCTTGTTTTAATCCATAAAAGACTTTGCGGAGACGACAAACATTATTGGAAGGACGATTATACCTCAGAGGAGGTTGCATGTACACTTCTCCTGTGAGATTTCCATTAAGAATTCATTTGAAATAACTGTCATCTTTTGCTAGCATCAACAGTAATGAAATTGCATATTGCTGTAATCTTGGCTACAGGAGCGAAAATCTCCTTATAATCAATTTTATATTTCTGAGTGAATCCTTTAGCAACAAGGCGAGCTTTGTACCTTTCCACTGATCCATCTGCTCGAATCTTAATTTTATAGACTCATATACAGTCAATAATAGACTTGTCTTGGAGTAAGTCAACCAAGTTGCAAATATCAGTGTTAGAGAGAGCTTGTAGTTCTTCCTCCATTGCTTGCTGGCATAAAGTGTCAGAGTTGGCCTTGCGATAGGTGCGAGGTTCATATAGAGAAACAATAGTGGAATAAGCATGGAAGTCTTTCAAACGAACAGAGGGTTGACTTACTCGAGTGAAACAACGAGGAAGTTGTTAAGACTTGGTGGATTATGATGAATGGGTAGATGAGGAAGAGTTGTGTGGTGAAGGGTCTCTATCCAGGGCAGATATAATAGAATCGGATGCCTGTTCTATTGGACTGTTAGAGCTGTAAGATGGACCTATAGAAGAAATATCATGAAACAAAGATATGGTAAGATCAAAACAAAATTGTTGTGGGGTTCGTTGACTCGGAATTTTGAGAGCGTGAAAAACATTTTATGTTCCCATTTCTTCAGAGCCTCAGATTGTTGACATCTTCACAAAGTCTCATCCACCTTGGCGCTTTGTAGATCTAGTTTCCAAACTCAACCTCTCATCTACTATGTCACCTTGAATTTGAAGCGGGTGTTAATAATAATAACAATAAGATAAGATGTATCTTATCCTTGATCTTATCATTATAAAATGTATTTTGATATGATATGATAACGATCTTGTCATTATCTTTGATATGATATGATTGTATAATATAAAATTAGGGATCTTTAGTTAGACAAATTCTATGTAAATATTCCCTTTTACATTGAATTGTACACACGAAATATAGAAAATTTCTTTTCTTCTTTGTCTAGGCACTTGCAACTAGGGTTTCAACTCCAGCAGCTTTTCTTGGCGTATGACGATGCATGGGCAGGTTTCCATATATGATTTTTCAACCGTTGTAATCTACTCGAGAAGATGAACAATTTATTATATGGAAAAATGTTTTTGGAGTAGATTTAAAAACCCATAATACGAAAACAAAATGTTGTGAGGGAAAAAATAAAGAAAGATCCAGAATTTTGACTCCTTTTGTTACAAAGAAGACTCTGAAATCATGTAGTGAGTGAAAGAAGAAAAGAAGTTTTTCTATATTGTGTGCATAATTTACTGTGCAAGGGAGTATTTACATATAATTTATCTAACTAAATATCTGTAATTTTATGTTATACAATCATATCATATTAAAGATAAAATTAAGGATAATGATAAGATCATTATCATATTTTATCAAAATATATCATATAGTGATAAGATCAAGGATACATCTTATTTTATTGTTATTATTGTTAATACTGTTATTAAAGAACTGTGGATTATAAGGAATGGAATTAGGGAAACTTATACTACGAGTTGCATGTTAGTAAGTCATAGTAGCCATACCCAGTTGATTACTAGTTAAAAGAAAGGAATTTGCTGTTTCTTTTCGACCGGGGCAGGAATGTCATTAGAATCTGTGATTTTGAATGTGAGCTAGGGGACTTGCTGTTTTCCCGGTGTAATGTGTACTAATGTAATTCTTAATATCGTGCTGCTTTTCTGTTTTATACTTATTGTAAGATTGATGGAAGCATTTATGAGTTCTCTCAGAGCTTTTATATTTATCTGGCTGCAGGCACTGGACTTTGTGATAGTTGAAGCCAGGAGGCATCGGATAAGGTTAATTCTTAGTTTAGTTAATAATCTAAATGCGTTTGGTGGAAAGGCTCAGTATGTAAGGTGGGCGGAACAAACTGGAATTGATGTCTCCTTAAAAGATGATTCCTTCTTTTCGAACCCTGCCATTAAGGACTCCTACAAAGCATATGTCAAGGTGGGACACATTATTTACTTATGAAAATGTGAACCCTCAGAACCATTTTTACACTCTCATTATATGTTCGATTGAACAAGTAATACCCGCCATACGATCAGTGGTAAATATTATTCCTTTGGAAAAGAGATCTGTATCTGTCACGTCCTCTGAAAACCTGGGTTCAACTTCAAATCTCTACTGAATTGCAGTCATAATTATAATACAATTTGGTGTCCATTTCTGTTTGCTCATCACATCCTGTTATGCACTTGCCAGGCCATTGTGACAAGGAAGAATTCTATAAGTGGTGTAAGGTATTTTGACGAACCAGCAATTTTTGCCTGGGAGCTTATGAATGAGCCCCGGTGTGCATCCAATTCATCTGCTCCTTTACTTCAGGTGAATTGGAAATAATTGTTAACTTTCATTTTCAAAATTGGTGAAGAAGATTATTTTCAAGTAACTTCATCTGAGATTTGATTGAACTTGTTTTGTCACTGTTCACCAAAGGCATGGATCAGCGAAATGGCGACATTCATCAAAGGCTTGGATAAGAAACATCTAGTAACTGTTGGACTTGAGGGCTTTTACAGCCTAAATACAACAGAAGAGTTGGATGTGAATCCTGGCAAATGGGCAGCCTCACTTGGATCTGACTTCGTACAAAATTCAGCGATCAAAGACATTGATTTTGCTTCCGTCCATGCCTACCCAGATAGCTGGTTAGTAATGGTCTCATATACTCTGATAGTTGTGTGGATGATGATCAAATTACAAGGATCAGACCCAGCAAGTTACTCCACTATACATTCTTGCAATAGGTTCTTAAATTTTATGTCAATCTATTGTGGTGTTTGGGTGGAGTTGCCTAATTTTGCTCAATGTTGATGGTTACATTAGCTTGATATTAAGTTGATTGTAAAATCTGGTTCATCTACAAATTGCAGGATTCCAAATACAAACTTGGAAGGCAAAGCAAAGTTTCTTTCTCTGTGGATGGATTCTCATGTAAGGGATGGAGATACTGTGTTGAGAAAACCAGTTCTTTTTACAGAAGTGGGCTCTGCTCGGCATGCAACTAAGGAAGGAGTATACGACATTGATATATTGTTAAAAGCAGTGTATGATAGAATTTACGAGTCGGCAAAGAAGGGACAGGCCGGAGCAGGAGCCTTAATATGGCAATTATTAGTAGAAGGAGTCGAGGAATATAGTGATCAGTATTCTTTTGTGCCATGGAATCATCCGTCTACCTATAAACTGATAAAAGAACAATCGTCAAGGCTACGAAATTTAACTTTAGAGCACAAAATGGGATGACAAGGTTCTTCAATTTATTAATTCTTTTATTACATGCAAGTATCAAAGCTTGAAGAATGTACTTGCATACAGTTCTAAAGAAATGGATCATGCCCTCGAAATGAAATCTCGGAAATAATGTCAGTTTGCCTTGCTCAAAGCTCAGATGATAGTTTCTGATATATGTAAATGCACAGAAAAAAGAAGCAAAGACCTTTTAGCAGGTGTGATAATACACAGAGAAAGCCACATATATAATAGCGTAGAAGAAGCGTAAACTTGGATATTATATTATATGAGAACTTATCTAGGCCACACAGCTGCATTTGCACCGAAACATGCACTTTTTGCACTGAGCAAGAGTTGGATTCCCACCGCTACATTCACACTTCTTGCTGCATTTGGACCTTGAACTCCCACCCCACAAGCACCGAGCCATGCACCGTAGAATCGGCACGCACTTTGGGCAACCGTACTTCATCTGGTCTGTAATACAATTTTTACATTCACTACCGTCCGGCGGGCAAGACAGCACCGGTGACACCACCAGCAACCATAACATCAGTAACATCGTTACTGCAAGCCTCTTGTTTTCTTCCATATTCCTTCAGGACAAACTGATCTTGAACCAAACTCAGGGTTGTACTTCTATTGTAAGTACTTCATATGTATACTCTCTTTGTCAGAGAGGAGTGATTCTGTGCTCGTAGTATGATCTAGGTCTGATTCCTATAACCATTTGATGAAGATCAAATAAAAATTTCTTATGGTACACGGCTGAGGTTGATATCATGTATATAGCCGGCAGTACCTTCAGTAATAAATGTGGTGTCATTGACTACACCATTGGGATTGAAACCTGCACGTCCTCGGGCTGCTCAATGATTTCTATCTCATCTTCTTGTTCTTATCTCTTGCTTTGTCCCTGTAAGGCGCTTCCTTGTTTGATGATCATAGTCCCACCGCATTGAAAATGTTTGAAGATGAAGCAGAAGATATTTGTCAAAGGGCATTAAACAGCTGCTTTATTGAACATTGTTCGCACTGTCTGTACTTTGTCTTTAGAGCATTTTGGTTCACACTTTAACTTGGTAAGAAAGGCGTAGATTCAACATGGTCGGTATAAAACCACTCAATCCCCTTCAGACACCAAGTTAATGACATCGTGTGGAAAAGGATTTCACCAATTTAACTCTTAACTCCACATTCCACTTGTTTTAAGATTTTGGAAACAGTGTCTGGACAGACTCTTAAGGACTGGCCATATACAGTATACAAGTTTTCCATATTCCTAAACAGAAACTATTCTTTAAATGTGAACTAATTAATCGTCTAAGCATTCAGTCAGAGATAGTTGACGCCACCTCTGTGCAAGAAACATATGAAAAGTAGAAAATATTACATTCTGTTAGTAAATATATACTATAAAATATCATCACTTAGATTATGTTAATTAGGATTATTTTATATGCATATAAAACAAATAATTACGTACTTAGATTTTCATTGTAGTTCCATCAGTTAAAGAACTTTTGTTACCAATTTTACTGCAGAGATCTTCTTTTTATGTGTAAACTTGATGGAAGAATAGAAGAAACAAATATACGCAGATGTATCTGTATTCTTAATGTTTCGTTCATATGTGTTTCATATACAACCAATAAACTTAACTACCTTTGGAAGTTATTTTAAGAACATTGATCATAATACCCTTCATAGGTGTATGTAAGTCATTATCTCTCACTCACACATAATAGGTTTAATCTCATTAAAAAACAAATTTTGCAGTGCTCATATTTGTTCAATAACCGATGTGACTAGCATACAACGAGAGCATATTGTCATATATTTGTTAGGAGTATATGACATCTCGACTGATAAATTGATCTTGGGACTTATGAGTCCTTGAGTAGACATTATATGTTATACCCTAAGTCATATATCGCATTTGCACTTTTCTTTTATCTCATTTAGTTTCTTATGTCAA